>WBMV01000085.1:1001787-1368496 GCA_013396655.1 Campylorhamphus procurvoides
CCATTTTTATAATCCCCCATCAAATTAAAAAAAAAAAAATAAAAAAAAAATCCACCCAGCATGAGACACGGCGTCTCTCGCACCCCAAAGTCAGGGAGGCAGAGACAGAAATATCCACAGGGCTGTAAATTCACCCCCCTCCCGCACACACACCCCTCCTCCCCAGACTTAAAAGTCTCTCTCACCTTGTGCTGCTGGCGCTGCTTCTGCTGCTGCAGGGGGGGAGAAGTTAAGCCAGGGGAAACTTTTCAATCCCTTCCCCAGGCCGCTGCTGCCTCCTCCTTCCACATATTTTTCCCCTCAGAGTTTTATTGTGTCTGAATTTTCTCTCTCTCTCTCCTCTTCTGTCTGTCCACAGTTCAGGTTTCTGGGGTAAACAGGGTTTAGGATGGTGCTAGGGATATTTGGGAGAAGGAGAACTCTAGTGGTGTCTGCTGGAGTTGCTGTTTGTTTCTTTTATTATTTTTTTAATAATACATTTGAAACGGATCTTTAACTATTTATTATGTATGTATTTTATCATAGTCTTAGGTCTGTACCCTGTCTTTTTGCAGAGGAAAAACGTGGCGCTTATCTGGCCTTGATACACAGAAATTTCTCCTGTCATGAAGTCCACCTTGGAAAAATGACAGATAATGTTTTTGAAAGTAAGACACTCACCTTGAGCAACAGAAACTAAAAGATACAGAATCAACGCTTTGTTTCAGAGTTGTCTATATGTTGAGAACTGTGGATCATAGAATCATTGAGATCGGAAAATACCTTTATGATCACTGATTCCAACCGCTAAGTGCACTTTCACTGCAGGGTTGGGAAATCCATGGTAATATGAAATATATAACGTTATAGGCACACACATAGTTATCTGTAAGCAGCAAGAAAACATTTACATTTTATCCTAGTTTTTATGGACTGTGAGATAAATATTAATAAATGTCTAGGAAAATATATTCTAAAGTTTCTGAAATGCTTCAGGAATTAATAAATGGATAAGTAACACACTTTAGAATTAAACTTGACCAGAGATGTTGCATGATTTTGTTAAAATACACTGTAAGCTCAGCTCTATAAACATTTATGCATGTAAAAAAATTTAGTCATTAGTATTACTAAAATAGTAGACTGAAACAGTAGTGTTAATGTTGGAAAAGATGCATCCATTGTGCCTGGTCAGTCGAAGAGTTTGCACATTGAACAGTGAAAGTTTCTCCCGTGTGTTCAGTAAATAAGATTTCTAGTAGTGTCTAACTTCACAGTTCCTTTGAGACTGCTGCATCAGGACTTTGCATCCACTTTGAAAATAAAATGCAAATAATGGTTAGTTACACAGTTGTGATAAAGCCTTACTTCTATTATGTATTTAAATATGAAAGAACATTTTACATTAGCTAAAATAAATAGATAGGAAAGAAAGTGCTGGTAATCTGCTTTCAAAGAGTGCTTGAGGGGTTGGGCAGATACCCAATAGTGGTACTATAATTTATTAGCTGCATTATATTGCTAGTATTAATAAAAAGTAAATGAAATTTACAAGCAATTTTTTAAATAAAAAGGGATTTACCGTCAACATAATTACAAAAAGACTACCTTATGTTAAGCATTTATTTGTGATGTTTGGCATGTCATTTTCAAAAGAAGTTTGATAGAAATATATGCCAAGTTTCCATGGGATATTGCAGGCTTGGCTGTCTTAGGTTTCTTTGAAACCTTCTCTGTACAAATTGCATCTGAGCTATATTTAAAAATGGGAAAAAAAAAAAGTTTGGGTCCTTATCATTTCTGCTGTTTCTACCATGCAGTCAAGCTCACAGTTCTGCTCAAGTTGGCATGGTTAAGGCAAACCAGTTTTTGCATCCAGAAGCAAACAGAGGACAAGCATAGCTAGCAGAATGTGTAACCATTTTTAATTCTCCAGCTGGAACAGCCGCGTACCCCCAACAACTGGATCAGCTGGGGGGATTTGCCATAACTCCAAAACAAAGCTCCAAAGCCAGCCTCAGGTTATTTAGTGAAAAGATTTATTACCTTGCCACAGTGCCTTCTCCTTACCTATGTAAATATTTATTTAAGGCAGAAGTTCAGCTATCTTCAATATAAAGAGGTTTTAGCCCTTTATCTCTCACAGGACCCATAGAGATCTGTCAAATAAGTCCTTAGGCCGCATTTTCACCTGTGCAGAAGCACATGCAGGGCAGAAGCCTTATGGTTTTCCCACCATACAGGTTTTACCTGGAGTCTGCCACTTGCCAGCAATCTCCTGTACTTAACATATTTATAACAGCCAGTCTGGACTGCCTCCAAATATTTGTTTCAGATACAAATATTTGATTTTGGAAAGAACAAGGTATCCTAAAGCAAACATGTAGGGAGTGTCTGCAACCATAGCCACGTTACCTTCTCTGAGCTGCTGGGCAGAGAATTAAGTCGAGCGTGGAAAGGCATAGAGCATGTACATAGGTGTTCGTGGGCCTGATTTTGAAATACTTTGATATCCTCATCAGACCCCCTGGGTAACTGTCTGCACTACACAGCCTTCAGGATGCACGTTGAAGGATAAAAAGGATGCAATTTTTTGTTAGTTTTGACTTATTTTTATGTGTACTGTGAAGAGTTTTTAATGCTCATTACCGCACAGGTTTGCAGCCCGGGTGCCGGGCGGGGTAGCCCCGAGTGCGGGTTTCCCGCAGGTGCTCGGGGTGTCACTCGAGCCCCGTGGCGGGTCCCTCCCGGCCATTCCCTTTCGCTGGGAGCGGGGACCGGGAGCGCCGAGCCCGGCAGACAATGGGAAGGAAATCCCCCTCCCCCAGCCCCGGCCAAGGCGGGTTTCCTCGTCGCCACGGGGAAAAATGTTTGTTCCAACAAAAAAGCGGTCTCGGAGCGGTCTCCAGCCCCCCTTCCCGGGGTGAGGGCGCGGGCGGTGCGAGCCCGTGGGGCTGCTCAGGCATTTCCTCCCTCCCGGCCGGCGAGGGCTTTGGGAAGGAGAGCTGGGCATGGGGGCACGATGGGCACCTCTCGGGATGCGCCTGGCTCGGCTGGGGAAAGAGTTTGCTTGTCCTAAAAGGGCTGTAGAGCTGAGCCCGGCAGCTCGGGGGGAATGGGGATTGCTTACGTGGTGGGGGGACAGACAGCGCTCCACCCCGTCAGTGCTAGAAAGAGAATATGGTAAAGTTACTTCCTTCCGAGTAGAAAGTACTTGCCACAGGAATACATCTGCGTGTGTGCCAAGTGTTTTTTGCCAGTATTGGTGTGTGAACGCTCAGTTTGTCGGTCCTGTTTGCTTCCCATGGAAAGGGGCTTGGAGGGGGAGAAGAAGAGGCATAAAGAGAAGCACAGTTTTGCATGAATAAGCAGATCATCCAGACTAAGAATGTAATCTACTGCCGTGAATTAAAGGGGATATTGGGCACATCCATGGAAAGAAATCCTTTACTGGGTGAACACACAGAAAGCATGACTTGGGAAATCACAGAGCTGAAAGCAGTTGGAGGCTGGGACACCAATACCCTCTGTGCTTGGGCAGTACCATGTTCCCCCAGGTATATCCACTACACTTTTTGGATGTGAGAAGACCAACACTGCCTAAAAACATGCAGGCAGGTAAATATGTCTCAATTCTCCTTTAAAATGATCCTTCCCACTTCATCTGTTTCAAAAGAGCATTTTGTTTTTAATTCTAATACTGGACAACACAGTCTGGTGTGGATATGACCTTTTATTCTTGCCATGCTCTTTTGCCATTTTCTTTCTTTAGTGGTGCAACCATCAAACATGCAGGTGAACAAGCACATCATTGCCGGAGAGTTCTAGGTATTGGTCGTGGTACCATGAAATCATCAGTTGAATGCTGCCCGTAGGAGAGCAAGGGAGTGTTGTGTCTTCTCCATCAGAGGACTCATGGTAGGCTAATGCATGGCCCTGCCTTCTTCAGGACTTACTACCATCTTCCTGGCTGAACCAAACCCACATGCACTGTGCTCAAGTCTTTAGCTGGCTGTGTAAGATAGCTGTCTTGCTGGTGGTGCCAACCCACTTCACTGTGTGCTCCACTCTCAGCTGCACTGAAACAAAAATAATTTGAACGTGCTTCCTGAGAGGCAGGTCTGCTGTGTTGTGATCATAGAAGTATTAATGCAGAAAATTAGTGTAAATTTTTCATCAGAACAAAGTTTAGCAACACGGTTTTCTTTGCAGTAAAAATCTCAGCAAGGCATTTAATTTAGGAAGCTGGGGGAAGGGAACAAAGCCTTAATAACAACAGGCTCAGGAAATCCATGGAGCTGAAAACAGTTGGAGGATGGGAGAGTCTTAAAGAGAAGCTTATGCTGTTCCTTTTTTCCCTGAGCATTGAAAAGAAAACACCAGGCTCAAGATGGGGACACCGAGCAGAGAAACTCCAATAATGTCTGCTGCTCGGTGAACCTGTCTGTGGAATGAGTCCAAGCCATGCAGAGGTGCTGTCCTTGCAGGCTTGACATGATGAGGATTGAAGTAGCCCTACAGCAGCCAGGATTCTTCCTCCCTTTTTAGCTTTCTTGCTATGTCCCTGGCCATGCAGACTGGCCATCCACAATGCTCAGAGGAGCTTTATCAGACATTCTGCGACTTGGTGGGGCTTGAGAAAGTAAAGGCATAAATAAAAAGGTTCGAGGAAAAGTACTGGCAGAATTTCTAGAGGCAGTCTGGGGTGTTTGTTGAAAACAGGACATTATGGGGAGTTGGATCTTTCATCTGACCATCTATGGCCAGTACTCGTGTGTGTGAGAACCTTGTGGGTATAACTGACTATAAAAAACCCTCAGAACTAAGTCTAGTAAGAATAGATGCAGACTAAGATACAAAAATGGATTTTTTTTCTTCACTGCGTTCTCTCTTTATGTTTTCATGCACAACTGGGAATAGAGGTTTATCCTAAAAAGTTTACCTGTGAGTAAACTGACATATGTTTATGACATATGACATGACATGTGTTTACGCCAGCATTATGCTTCATGAAAACTGTATGCCTGATTCAGCACAGAGTCTGCCAAAGAAAACTTAGCTCCATATTTTTTAACTAATTCAAAACAACAGAGCAAGTTTACACCGGTTTCATACTTTGTGAAAAAACAAGTTTTAATATCTGCTTCCAAGTGTACATGAAATTTGTCTCACACAGGTTTGTTCTTGCTGTAATATCTAAAATAATTTATATCTATGCGAAAGAAATGCACACAACTTAAATTTGCTTTTAGACTGAAATAACATCTGTGTTATTTTATGAGGATCCTGTGACTGGGGATATATAATTTGTCAGAAAACCATGACTATGAGGAAATAAGTAGTACCTTTTGTTATTAAGCAATTACAAAACTAGAGTTTTTATTTGGAGACATTATGAATGCCATAACTGCAGGGAAATATTAATTAGACTGTGCATCATATTAAATGCCAGCATAGCAAATAATAAAAAAAAATTTCCTGCATTTAAAGTAAGTGGGGTCTGTCATCCCAAAATGGGATGGAAATACATGGATAAGGGAGGTAAATGCCTTAGGAGCATGCAGAGATGTCTGAGTGCCTTTAAAACTGAGGTAGTTCATGATAAGCTGGGCTTAACCTGGTTTAGTCCAGCATTGCCTTGGAGCTATTTACTGCAGAAATACTCTGTCTCTGCCCTGTGCTTCAAAGCCTTCCATGTTCAATGTTGGCTTGCTAGGTAGTGCTGGACCCAGGCTGGTTCCATGTATTCCTGTGGCACTTCTCTGGGCTTAACAAGCATGTTCAGGAAACAGACTTCTGTTCCATACAGAACAGAGACAGTCAAATGTTTCTACAAAAGATAATGTATTATCACTAGTACTTAACTGGACCTAATAAGCCTTGTTAGACCAGAGCTGATAACCAGTTGTAAGTCTCTGCAGCTTTTTCCCAAGCTCCAAGTCCCAGGAATACACTATTTTTCATGGCATTATCTCCAGCCTCACACTATTTATTTTGCCAGTTGTGAATGCTGCACAAAAGAGGCAGAATTGTTTCTGGAACAGAGCTGTTCTTGAATCTTAATACATTGATGGAGCTAAAGATCCCCACCAGACTGAAGTTGGCCTCGCATGAAGCCATCCTGATATGCTTACATCTTTGATGTATCCTGATGTCATCTGCAGCTTGACTGCACCTTTTAGAGATATCCCTGATTGGCTGTACTGGATGGACTTAATTAATGGCAACATTTGTGTCCGTTTTTGACCATTATGGTCAAGATGAAAGCTAATGTAGGAACAAACAAAGAAAAATCCACATCTCTCATTCTGTGGTTCTGACACTTTATTTGAAAGCAGTTTCTGTCATCCAGAGTTAAGGATAATATGTTGGATAAGATAAAATAGTTTTGATCCATTATCACTGAATTAATTTTTGTTGTATTCTACAAGGAATCACATGCTTAAAATCAATTGTAATATTCAACTGTAATTGTCCTTTCAGTAACCTTCCTACTCTGACAGAATTGGAAGGGAATGCCATGACAAGTTAACCAAAGTGGAACTTATGCACTGATGCTGTTTGAAATGAAGGGTTTTGAAAAGAGTACTGCAATAAATACACTGTATATTGTTTGATCTTACATGTCATATATGATATCTATTATATATAATTCACAAATAATATATTGTATTTATATATTTGTCTGTTTATCTTAGATAATAGCTGCATTATATTCAGCATAATGGCAATGTAATCACTTAAAGATTTCTCATTTTTTAAAAAAAGCACTTAATATCACCCTAGTATCTTTAATAAGACTAATGTGGAGTTTTTGACATATCTTGTAAATTTACCAGGCATACTAATCAAAAGTCATGGTTAGCTAGTAGCAGGATAACTAAGTACAGCTACCATTGAAATAGTAACTGAATATCCTACATTGGTGAATTTAAAAAGTCCCACTGAATCTCCTTGATCCTGAAAAAAACAAACATAAAAGGAATCAAATTTTGACATCCTGACCCGTATGCATGTGTCACTCAGGGCAATCTTGATAAGTTTTCTGTTGATACCTGCACTTAATAAATTTTTCACATTAAGACATAAATCCACATACTTTATTTCTAGTATTTGCATGTTTTATAGCCTCTTCTTAGTGCTGAACAAGTGCTAATTTTGTTCATTTTTTTAACATAAAAGGAAAGATTTATCATTCCCATGTTTCAATTCTGAACTGCAGGTCATGCTACTTTTCATGTCAGTTATTTATGTGAATGATTTCCCCTTTAGGTGACAACTGTATTGCATTCACTTTGGAAATACTGTTGCCTTTGAATAGTTTAGCACAATTCCAAGGTGTTGGGACAGAGATATAGACAAGTGTTTCCTTCTTTCTCCCATAACTGTCTGGAGATCTGGGGGTCCCTGCTCAAGTGGCAAGTAAATAAGTGTGTTACTTTTTAATTTTTAAGGAAAATCATTTTTAAAAAAGAAAGCACTGCACATAGTTTCTTATGCATTGCAGAAGATTAAACTAAAAATGATGTGTGGATACAATTTTAGAGTCTAAGCAATTTCTGTGTGACTTTTTAAAGAAAAATAAAACATAGTGTTAGTACTGAAATCTGTGGGTGAAATTAACAGAAAAATTGTGAAATGCCCAAAATAGAAAGAATTGTATTTGGAAAATGAATCAACAGAACTGGTGTTATATAATTATTCTATTCTTATATTTAAAACTATTTTTCTCATGCTATTCTGAAAAGTTGCAAAATGGTTTGTGTACATAAGGTATGGAATGGCACAGTTCTGCTAATAAAAACTCAGGAAGTTGCAAGACATTTACAAAAAATTTCAAAGGGGAACCTGTAATAAACATCAAGCAGCAAAGCATTGTAATAATTAATCATAATATTATTCTTGGAAAAGGGATTGAATTTCCAAATGGATTCTCAATTTGAAAAGGTGGTGTGCCACCCCTGTCCTCTTAGTGTGCTACATTTTAGAATTAAATTCATAATGCTTGATAATATAAAACAGGACAAATCAACTTACACAAAAGCCTATGTTTGAATCTGTAAGAAAATTTTCCAGTCGTTTTAGACACAACATTGTATCAGTCAGTTTACTGAGAACTTGACCTTTCGTTTAGAAAGTTGTATTTGCTTTCAAATAGGGAGCTGTGAGGATATAAGGTGATAGTTAATTCACACCGTGCATATGAGGAATAAAAATGATAATATGTGTCTTCTTAAAATGGCTCAAGATAACTCCAACGTGGGATCAAAAATAGGAGATGAAAAGAAAACCCAACTCAAACCCCCTCTAAAACAACTATTTTCTTCGAATTGCTAGAAGACTCAGAATGAACCTTCTCAAAATATTTTATAGTCATGTAGGGATTCCTGAAGAGGCAAATTAACCCTTTCTGTCAAGTTGCAAGTGCTGTCCAATGTGTGTGAATAAGATGTTCAAGCTCGGACTATAAAAGTAAAATCTTTCCTCTCCTGGGAATTTAATGACTAGGAATGAACTCGGAGTATCCTTGCAGCAGTATGGCTGCCGTGCTCTTTAATGTATGCAAATTCTGGGGTTAAGTGTCCCAGATTTGTATGCTCATTTATAATTTACTCACTAGCAAGGCCACCTAAATGAGAGGTGACACTAGTGCTAGCAGTGAACTTCTCTTGCCTTTTCATTACCACAGTGAAATTATTCAGGTCCCTGATGGTAAAAAAAGATAAAATAGAACAGATTTACACGTGCTGCTTTAAAACATGATGTCCATAGGGGAAAAATTTATAAACTACAAAACCCTTGCAGAACATTAATTGAAGTGTTAAACTGCACTATTTGCAAGTATTTTGATTCAGTCCTGTGGAACTCCCAGGCTCAGGGGATGAGGGGATGTATGAGCTATTTGTAAGCAATTAACTTGCCACGAAATAAGGGTGGCAGTTTGTCTGAGTGTCTTCATGGAAACAAAGTGTGATAAGGATATGTATCTTCAGAGGATTGGAGTCTTGGTTATTTTTGCCTCAGTTATTACATTTACATGGCTCAATGCAGACTGACAGAATTCTGCTCTTGAGTTCTAACACAATGTTCCTGGGAGTGCATAAGTCAAACTTGAAATCATTACATATGACAGCAATGTAATTATACTATTTTTTTGGGAATACCTTCAAATATGATACAGAAAAATACATGTATTTATATAAAAAGAGGACTTTGTTTCTTCCTGAAACAAAGAATAAATAGCAAAGTTATGTATGACACAACTCAGTAGTTTAGTAACTCTGAAAGGACTCAGTAGTCCTGCTGGATAATTAGTTCAACATCAACTTGTGTAGTCAGTGAAAGGAGGATATTGTCACAATAAGTAAGGTAAAGCAGAATGGATCAGAGGAGGAGTAAGGAGCTGAAGACCAAATTAAGACAGAAAAGCCTTTGCGGCATTTAAAGCAGTAAGTCTACAGAAAAGTTGTTATGCAATTGACTTAGGATTTAGATGGTGTATGTGGACATTGGTGTCATAGCTGAGATTTCAAAAAGAGGTAGTAAAGAATAAAGAACCAGAATAAAATGTAAAATTTTTAATAGGAGTTTCAGTTAGTATTTTGATCATAAGCAGCAACACTGTCTGGTGAATAAATAAATAAAATGTGTCCCTCACTGTTTTCTAGCGCTCATACCAGCCTATACAACATGGCTTATATTCAGGTAGCTAAATTCTGTTACCTCTAAAATATGATGTTCTCATCTAAATTGGACCTTAGCACTGCTTTGTTTATCACTATAGACATTGCTTCTTTATTATACTGCCTGCATATTCAAATTCACAGAAATATATGTGAGTCCAGTTAATCTTAAAAGACATTAATCTACAGACAACCCTACAGTCAAAGCAGAATTCCAATAACCATCGCCCTAGACAAATAATTTTGTTGCTATTAATGTGAGCAAACTGTTTGCTAAGCAGGTACAAGCCCAGCAAGCAATGATAGATTGATTTGAATGTGCATCCATGGAAATACAGTTTACAATTACCAGAATTAAATACATCATGTCTAGTGCTTGTTTGTGTGTGAAAGACATTAATTTCATTGTTTGCTATTTAGTTGTCTTCATAATGTGCATTTAAAAAATATGGAAGAACTCATATTCGGTGTATTGAAGGCCCATGATTTCCAAGCACTTAGGAACTTCTACTTCTTAAACAGCATTTTAACTTGTCAAGACATGCCTGAGTTAGCAGGCACAATAATATCTGAATATTTAAGCATACACATACAACCTGTCTTAATGAACAACATCAGAAATGTTAAAAATAAATGTATGAAAATAAGTTTTCTGTCAGAAAAGTGAATACAACCTTAAGCTTTGGAAACTAAAAAAGTGGGGTCTTTAGTAATAGCAGCAGCTGTCAACATACTCATTTTTGTGTCTCTCAGATATTAAAAGTGGCTAAATAGAATTGATTAAACTTTGCTTTAGAGCTGTCCTGGAAAGGAAGCAGCTATGATAGACTTCATCCAACAAATTGCATATTTTTTTAAATTGAGCCTTGTAATAAAAATGGCTGGAGGTATTATGTAGCATTCCTTCAGTGATACTGTGAAACAGAGCGGGGATCGTGGAACTCTACTGCCATTTGTCGTATTAGAGCCAGAGCTGCCAGCTGCTCTCCAGAAGGCTATTGCTCAGTATTCCTGTGGTTTGCAGGACCATATGTGTGAATCATTGAATTCAACAATAGGGAACAGATCATACTGATTACTTTAGTTGCACACAGATATTACTGATTTTTTCCTATTCCACAGTTTATTTTTTGGAAATTATTCTTATTTTCAGACAGTCTCAATATTAGCTGTGCCAGCATTTAGAAAGCATGGGTTGTAAGTAAATATCACTGGAATTTTGGAAGGCGCAATGGGGAAAAAAGGGATCTTATCCCCAACATATTGTTCTGGACATATCAGTAATACTGTATCCATCTCTCATTTATAAAGGCCATGACAGTTGTAGTGCTGATGTCTAAAAGGAGGTATGACAGTATAAGTTTTAAAAAATCATGCTTTTTTGGCCTCTGAACAAATGTCCTTGAAACAAAAATCCTTAAACATGGTACATAGACACAAACACTGAGAAAATTCAAGTGACAATGCCATTTTTAAATACTTTGTAAAACCTGAGAACCATTTGTAAAAGTTTAGAATTTTGAATGTGCTTTATGGAATATAGTAAGAACTCCAGCAAAATTTCTCAGTGTGACTCTGAGAGTCAAAAAAAAGTCACGAGTGATTCCTTATGCTTTCATATTTCCATTGCATCTGTACTGTTGGACCCTCTGTTAGGCCACACTTTACATCTCTGAATTCAAAGGGAATTTAGAGCCCCTTAGAAGGCAAGAAAATTTAACTTGAGTGACGCCTTTAGAGTTGTTCCATTTCTTCTGTTTACACTGAAATCTAGCAAAATAATCTCAATAGTTTTGGAGGCTGTTTTTACAGGCATGCATACAAAAGAGAAATAGTAGCTCATTTTTAATATTTTACAAAAGCAGTTCAGGAAGGCAAAACAGGAAACTCTTTTCTAGCAAACTCAATAAATCACTTACATTCTACTGAGTTTCAAAGTTTATTGAAGGTCTGACTTGTAAATGAGCTGGGGCCTGCTTCTTTCCTTGGGAAGTTTTTGTAAATGCTAAGATGAATGTGAGATGAAATGAGCCTCTCTATGATGTAGTAAGAGGCTAATCTGAATTCCATTGAAACTGCACGGAGAGAGTCCTCTGTCTTACACAATGGGAAAGGGGTCACTAATCTATGCATGACTTATACAGCCGATGCTGCATCAGCCTGGGGAGGGATTCTGAAGGGAAAGCAAGCACAAGCCCATGGATTTAGGGACAGTAGCATCCATTTATTGCCTGCTTTGGAACAGTGTTGGTGACAGCCAGGAAAGTGAGGGCAGGAAGGACCTGAGACCCTGCTCAGTTGGAGGCATCAGCAACTGCACAGTCAGCAGAGACACACCAGAGGAAAGAGTGGCCAGGAGAGTAATGGGTTGGGTTTTTTTCACCAACTTTGTTGTCTTACTTATTTTTTTATCATTTTATCTCTTTTTCTTACCAGTCTCCATATTGCTTAAGGGAGCACTGACTGAATTTTCCATCACAGAGGAGGACTTATGTGGACTTCAGGGGAGGAAGGAAGACTGTGGAAGCACAAACCTTCAAATCTGAGTGGACATTGCTCAGGAGGGGATCAGCATTATGCCGGTGTGGCCTTAATTGAATCTATAGTTTCAAATCTTAGAAGCATTTATCTGCTAATGTGTTGGTATTTTATTTTCTAAGAATTTTTTCCCACGAATTTTGCAAGCTGTGAGTTGAGGGAGGAGGAGGGAAGCCTTTGTACAAAACACTCAGCCCTGTATTTGTGCAAAATGTAAAATAGATGCCTGGCAGGCAAACATAGAGTACATACTGCCACAGTAAACTGGTGACTGCTTTCAAGCCATCGCTTTCTACTTCACTGCACATAAATAAGATTCTCCTAACCTCTTTGCTTGTGTTTGATGAGAAGAAAATCGCAAGACTTTTATGCAAAAGCAGCTAAAAGCAAACTAAGAAAGAGCATCCCAGTGAAAAAGGGCAGATAGGGCTCACTGCCATAGTGGTGGACCTTAAAGCACTTGTGCTCCTGTTTTCTATATTCTAAGATATCATTCTTGTCGCCAGCTCCAAAGTATGAATAACTGCACCAAGGTCTGCATCTGAAAGCCCTGTTTGCTATGTCCTGGTAAGGCACTGCAAATAGGAAGGTGACCTGATTATGCTGTCTGTGAGTGGTTGCATGCTTTGCTATCATAAAGAGGGATTTTATCATTTTGAGCAGTGTCGGTTAACCCCATCAGGAAGCTCAACCCCACACAGCCACTTACTCACTTGCACACTCACTCCACCCCTGTGGGAAGGAGAGAATCAGAAGGGTAAAAGTGAGAAAAGTAATGAATCAAAAAAAACCCCACACACGCCCCAACAAAAACCAATTTAATAGGTAAAGGCAAAGCTGCACACTCAAGCAGAGCAACATAAGGAATTCTTTCACTACTTCCATGGGCAGGCAGTTGTCAGCCACCTCCAGGAAAGCAGAGCTCCATCACGCATAACAGTGACTTGGGAAGACAAATGGCATCACTCCAAGTATCCCCTTTCTCCCTTCTTCCCCCAGCTGTTATTGCTGAGCATGATGTCCTATGGTATGGGATACCCCTCTGGTCAGTTGGGGTCAGCTGTCCTGGCTGTGTCCCCTCCCAGCCTCTTGTGCCCCCCAGCCCTCACTGGTGGGGTTGGGTGAGAAGCAGAGAAGACCTTGGTGCTGTGTAAGGGCTGCTGAGCAACTGCTAAAACATCCCTGTGTTATCAACACTGTTTTGGTCACAAATCCAAAACAGCACCCTACAGGCTGCTATGAAGAGCATTAACTCATCCCAGCCATAACCTGTACATGAGATTAAGTTATTACAATTCATCATTTCTCTCAAATGCATTGAGAACAGGGTTCAGTAGCATCCTTGCTAAATGTGATTTTTACCATGAGCATTAGACACAAGTGCTCCTCTGGTCTCCTCATAAAGATCAGTGTTGACTTCTCTGTATGTGCAGATTCTCAATCTGGGTTGAGTTTGCTAACCAAGGCGAGCAGGTTCTCATGTTGTCCTCTGTGTGCAGTCATTTTGAGTGAATTCTTTAAAAAATCTCATTTGAAAGTATGTTTTAGTGGTTCGTTCTATTTGTTGCCACCCAGGATACAATCATAATTTTCCAGACACTATTTTATTTGGGAACATGAAGCTGAGCATAATGTGGTTTAATTTTGCTGGTTGGAGATTCAAATACTGAAGAAAATTGCTACTTGGCTAGTTTTAAAATAACTTCAACCAATGGCAATTAATTTTGAGATGGATCTTCTTTTAAATGTTCTTATTTAAAATATTTTGAAAAAATACTCTGGAAACAAAGCAGAAGAAAAAAAAAGAAATTCTGTTCTGGGAAGAGTGAAGCTTTTAGTGACAGCATTCATATAAAAATTACAATGTAATGAGAGATCGCTGGAGGTGATGAACAGGAACTTTAGGGGGAGATGTGAAAGGAGACATAATTGCCACTATGAAAGCTTTTAAGAGGGAAGGAGTTCAGACTCAGTGCATACCAGAGGTAGAAACAGCACATAACATTTTATATAGGCTGGGACATTGCTGAATGTACTCTGTCCACTTCAGGATGCATATCAAAATGTAAATGAGAAGGAAATCAAGTCTTGCCATGGATATTGACACTGGTACATCAGGATGTATGAATTTGTCATCTATGAACGTATAGTTCAATGCTAAAACACCTGGCTGCCCCATGTTTACATGGGCACCTTAAAAGACTACTAGTTTTTGCTACTAATTTTCATTACAATTATGGTTATAAAAGTAAAGTATAAAAATCCATTCACTATGTGGGTTTAAGATTTATTTCTTATATCTCATGGGAAAGCTTACACAGTCTTCGCTGTATTCTTTTTCCAAACTTTGAAAGAACATGAGAAGGTTAAGGAATATTTGCAATTTCTTCTCAGGTCTGTAGATTGCTTATCTTGCAAGGCTACTATCAACGCCAGTGCTGTGATTTGGCCTGCAGTATTGAAAATGTTTTTTTCTGTTTCTTCCAGACACTGCCAATGTTGTAGCAGATCAGTTGTTGACAGTACGGATGGGAGTAAAGTAATCTAGCTCAGTTTGGAAAAAGTAGCAGTGATGGTGAGAGCGTGAGAACACCTCCTGGGTTTGCCAGTGGAGCTCACAGAGTTTGAACTGCCCCGAGTCTGGGGATCTGAGAGATCACTGCTCGTGTTGTGTTCCTTCACAGCACTTGTGTCTCTTTGATTTGCTGGTGCCTGTTGCCGGCATCACACCTCGCAGGAATCAAAGCTTGTTTAGCAGAGGGTTTGTACTTCTGCTGCCTGCTTGCTATATATAGGGTGAAACAGCGAAGTTTAGAAGGCTCAGTGTTGCAATGTAAGAATTTTTTGTTAATTCCTGGTTTTTAATTATTTCAGGTTCTCACAGGTCAAACTTACTGGGCATGTGAGTGCATTTCCAAGTAATGGGTTTCTTATTTCACATAGTAAGAAAAAAATCTGACAAGTAAGAAAAAGGAAAGTACAAAAAGGGATAAATTATTCACACACTATGTTTTCCAGTCTGAGATAAACATCAGATAACAAAGTCAGGCCCAAAGGGTATATGTTGGCAATCAATTCTGCTCAGCCAGACATTCATAAATATGATTTATTTAAATTATGTGCTGTTCAATAAACATTTGAATCTTTATTTATACCTCTTGATTTGCCAAAATGTTTTGCTTGAAACCTAAGAGTATGAGGAAGTATGATAAGAACTACTGTCACCATCTGTTAAAGGAGAAAACATATTTTTTGGAAGAAACATGCATATTTTCTTCTGAAAAAATATTGTGAAAGACTGCTTATGGCATGGTCAAGGGGCAAAAGGAACACAAAAAATATTTTCACCTACTCTTTATAGGCAAGTAGTTGAAATAGTTGTTTCAAGAATGTAATGGGTTTACAGAGAAGTAGCAATGAATTTCTGTAATCTTCCACTGCCTTTCCTCAGATACGTATTGCAGTTGGAGGCAGTCTTCCTGACCTTTCATTTCTTTACTATAGCAGTTTGTTATCAAAAAAGCGAGCTCGTCTGTGCATGAAAGGGTTATGTCATTTCAGAACATCATGGGGAAGATATAATGAAAGTAATTTTTATGTGAAGCAAATTACAAACAGGCAGGTACATGAATTTTTGGCACATCTCACCAGATGGAACTCCAAGAAACTTGTTGATTCCTATTCACAGTGGTCCCAGTTGATATTCTTGGCTTTCCTTTGGCTTCAGTTCAGTTTACTACTGTGACAGCTAGAAGTTATGTGTTATTTTAACTCTCAAGAGCCATAAAGGGATTAGGCCCACATTGTGCTAAATTCTGCAGGGATATGTAGAAAACTGCCTTTCCTTCTTGAAAATCTCACTATGTTGCCTTTAGGGTCAGAGACAGAAAAGGCAGGGAGGAGGGATGCAATATGGAAGTAAGAATATGAATTTAGCATGCAATTTTCATTTTGAATCTGGCTTGTATTTTATTGGAGCATATGTAAGCTATTATTATAATTTTATTTTGTTCTACAATGGTTTCCTTCCCAAACCCTTTATGAAGGGAAAAGGGGACTAAGGAAACACACAATCACATTTGGTTTGTGTGGGAGAGGGGAAGAGAGAGAAAAAAAATATTGTTACAAGTTTTGTGAAAACTTGTAGTAGGGTGGACAGAGAAGAGTCTGCAGAGTTCTTTATTAGATGGTCCAGATTCACATTTCTGCAAAAAGCCACTGGAAGTGGCTCCACTGTCTGTAGAATTCCTTGTGCGTGTTAATAAATTTTCTCCGTTCTCTCACTTTGTTTCACCATTTAACATATATTTTTAGTTTTAATGATCAGTTCATACATCAGTTACCTGCCTTCCACAAGGAGCTGGAATACCTAGATAGGTGCTTTTTAAAACTCAGAACATTCAGTTTTCCTGTAAAAAAACCTGTTCTTCAGCCAGGGATTACTCAGAAACAAAGGATGAAGAATAGTATTTGATAAATATTACATGTTGAAAATCACCAGGAGTAGTAAAATAACCAGCTGGACACATGCAATGCAAGAAATTACAACAGGAATATCACTACTATTTTGTTTGGGTTCGACTATCTAGAATGCAAAAAATATTGAAATAGTACAGATTTTGTAGCATAATTATAGATGAGATACTTGTGTTTGACTTGGCTTAGCTTAGAGGAATTATAATCAATTTTCCCGTGAAGGCATTTCAGTGTTACCCTTTTGAGAGGGTTATATTACTCATAACCCCTTAGGCACCTCTGTTTTGGCATGAAGCAATATGCTTTCAGCTACACCTGTGCAATGCAGCTGAGTCCAGTAAGAACTGCTTTTCTCATCTCACTTTCACATAAGTATGATCGGAGAACTGAAAGCACAACTGAGAGCAGTGGGATGGGGTGCTGATAGAAATGGAGCACTTGAGAAGGTACAGTGCCTAGACAACCACACTGAGCAGCACCTTTGGCATAGTCAGCATATAAAATGCTTTCATTTAAAAAAAATCTGATAAGAATCAATTTTTATTTAGACTCTGCCATAAGGTTAATGAGTTGCCTACAGTCGGTGTTCTGCTGGTAGATTCGATGTTCATTCCAAAGTGACTTGGTAATGGTGCCTTGAAATTTTGTTTGCTAAACTTGTCTGTTAAATCAGTTCAAAGGGTTGCAAAGGGGACGTCTGAAAACTGGGAAACCACAGTCAGTGTTCGTTTTTGAAAAGCTGGGTTTGGAAGTAATGAAGAGATCAATTGGTTTAAAAACCGCTTTGGTTTCCATTTAACTCAAATATCTTACTGATTGAAATGGGAGCAAAACCAAATCCTTGATATATTTTTCTTTTGACATTTGCAAGATGTTTTCTTTGTGCAGCACTTTGAACTATGGCTTTAATTGAGTTATGCTCATAGGAGTTAATTTTTCAAATATAAGAAAATATACAATCCAAAGCTTTCTTTCAAACTTAGTCTGCACGTTCCTGAGGATTTTAGTGCTGTCTTGGTTTGATAAGTTACATGTATTATTTTTAAGGCACTCAACACTAAAAAAGTCAGGATCTAGATATATATTTGTGTGTTGCCTAATATAAACCACACCTATGTATATGTAGAAAATGGAGATATACCAGATTTGGTATTTATAATTTAAGTCGTACGAAGCAATTTTTCAGAGGAAACTCATTATTTCTTTGAAGAAAGGCTCAGCTGGCCTGGATTTGCTATTGGTTATTAGGATTAAGAATAAAATTAAAATAGTGAATCCTCTTATAATAAGGCTAGATCCTCAGAAACTATAAATCATAATGGCTCAATGTAAGGAAAGCAAGCTCTGACAATTTACATCAGTTTAGGATTTGACCTTCTCCCCAGAAAATTATTCCTCTGAAGATCATACTTCCCATATTTGTCTTACTTTGTGCCTGGCAGAGAATTAATTAACACGTAATTGTTTTGGTGAACTCAGGATAAAACTTCTCTGTTCAAGAACTCTATTCTTTTACTGATTAACTTGCTTCATGGCTGAGTTAGTTCTGCAGGGTCATGCTGTACTAATGACCAGAGCACAGGAACGTTGTCAAACCAATGAGGACGAGGTAGGTTTGGAAGTCTTCCAAATTCTGTTCAATTAGTCACAGGAATTTCAGAAGCTTTGGGGACAGAGTTGAAAAGTAAGTTGAAGAGAAAGTACTTAAAGAATTAGATTCATTTTCCAGACAGAGTGAGTGGGAGGGAGATGTTACTGGATGAGTCTCAAAGAAAGATGAACAAAAATGTGAAGAAATAACTTAAAAAAACTCCATGAAGGATGTTACTGATGATTTTTCAGAGGATTGTGATTATTTCTTTTTTAATTTAATTTTGTTCTTCTATAAAACTGCCTGATAATGCAATCTCTGTCAGTGTGAGTACCTGCATACATACAGACCACACACACATAAAGGCTCATAAGATTTAGCTGAGATTTTTTTTTAGTTTGCACTTTCACATCCCAGATTTTCTGCCACAACACACTACTATATGTAACTTAAAAAATGCCATGTTTAAGACCCAAAACTTGTTCTTTTAAAGGTCGGTGAGAGGCCAGTTGCAAATGCTCAGTGTCTCTCAGAGAGTCACCAATGGTTCCAAACCCATGAGCACTACTGAGGTAACGACATGTGAACTTAAATGTAAATGGGCTGCTCAAATGTTAGAGGAGATTAATTTTTTTCTCATAATCTGCAGTTCAGTTATTGATTTTTTTTTTTTTTAAATAGCACTCAGTTGAAAACTTCCACCAGGTGCAGTACCATACCAGCTTCACACAGGGTAACACAAAAACTGAATGTCAGGAAATTGGGCAGAATCTTCCTAAGTGCATCTTAGATTTTCAGCTAATCTTTTTTAGGCTGCTGAGCGCTGTTATACCAAGTGACTTGAACTTGAATGGCAGATAGTAAACACATCACAAATGTTATTTTTTAAATAACTCTGCTTGCATTTTTTTCTCTGGAAAAAAAAAATTGATTTAATCTTTACCTAATTGAATCAACGCAGGTGAATTAAATTCTATTGAAAGCTACACTCTATTTTTAGCTTTCACATCAGTTAGTAGATCAAGTGAAACTGTACCTATGAATTTATTTTGACCTGCCAGCTCGTGTCAAGGTTGCAAACTGTCTGGACTTCAGTGTTACCTTGCATTATTAAACATGAATTCGTAACACTATGAAAACTCTAGGGTTTTTTCCTTGTAGACAGGAGGCATCATACTTTAGTTCTCACTCTCTAGAATGTGGTCAGTATTTTAATTTAATTTTGTAAGTGAGAAGTGAACCTAAATTCATTAACTTTCAAAGCTTTGTCAGAAGGTGCCATAGAGAAAATCAATAAATTCAAGAGTTTTTAAGAACAGAATTTCAGCACCATGTGCCTAGTGCTGTAATGACAATACAATTATGATTGAGCTGTACAAATTTTGAGTACAATTTTAATAATTTCTTTTTAGATGTATAGCATAATGCACACTTTTAGCTTATTTGCAATGACAGATGAAGGTTGATTTGTTTGGGTTGGGGTTTTTTTAAAGTAAAATAAGTTTCCAGAAGGCAAATCAACCAAGCAATCAAAGACAACAAAAGCTGTTTCTGAGCTTGAAATTTTTCAAACTACTTTTATTTGTCAGTCAGTAATGCTTAAACCTTTTATGCCTATAAATTCACTATATTACACAGCTGGACTCTGATATTCTGGTTATTATGGCAGAACACTTCTGGAGGAGTTTCTAAATAATTCTCTATGAACCAGTGAATGTGGTTGAAAACCCTACCAAATTCTGATTAACAATATATAATAATAATATACTCAAAATCTAGTAGTAGATCAAGAAGAGACTGGGCTATTTTTTCAATAATTTATCTGCTTGAACCTTTTTCTCCCAAAAGAATGACGAAAAGATCCTCTTACCCCTTCCCCCCACCTACAGGAGCCAGAGTTATTCATTAAGAAACAGGAATCTTTGGTAGGTTTTCTACCTGCTCTGCTGAAGCCACTACCAACACCATGGCCACAGCTTTCTGTTTCTAAGGTAGCTGAGAGGCAGGCAGTGTTACCGAGTGTGCAGTGACTGTCACTGCCCTTTGCAGGTTACAGAATCCAGTTTTAGGGTAGGCTTGGGACAGGATGGGGGTGGCTGTGCTGTGTGTCAGGCTTAAATCAATTTAAATAATGTAAGTCTTGCAACAAGCACTAAGAAAACAGAATGATGTTGCAATTATACAACACTGACTAAAATGAAGACTGAGAACTGTTCTTTAAATTGATAGTTTTTAATGTGTTGTTACCACAGGGATGGTGTTAACCTAACCAAAGATTGGCTTACATTTGAGCTAGTTACAGCAGTCAGTGGAAAAGCAGTTAGTTTTGTCGATCTAGGCATAAAGTCATCTTGTTCTCCAGGTAGATAGCTAAAGTTGGGCAGAAGAACATAGTCCCAAACCCCACATTTTCACTCCCTGTAAAAAGTCACTGGAGTGACTTGTTTAACTGGAAATGTCTACATGGTTGGTGCCTGAAGTTAGGTGAGATGAATACCAGGCTGAATAAAATTTTCTTATTTAGAGGTGTTCACTATTGCAAGTTTAGAACTTTGGATGTGACAATGCATTCCTTATTTTGCAGTCAAATGACATTAAGAGACCACTACATTTTCTAAATGTCCAGAAGAGTGGGAAGAGACAAACCCTAAACCCTCCTGTAGCAGATACTCATTTTATGAAGAGTCACACAACTCAGTCACACATCAGGGAAAGGTAGACGTTGTTAGTAAAAATACAGATGACTTTACAAGTTAATTATATGAATAAAGTATCCAGAAAATTTTAAAGCACAAATGTGGTCTTGCTCTTTTCTTTAATTTTTGAACTATGTATTAAAACCCAGCACAGAAGAAAACTGCTAAGAAAACACACTTCTGATTATTTATGTAAGTAAACAGTAAACTGAAAATATTACCATGGATATTAAAATTTATATCATCAGAGATATGTAGATGCAGAGATAAGTAGAAGCCTCTTTTGTTTCTTCCTTTACATTTATATTTTCTGCAATTTTAAGTCTCAAAATAAAGATGTCTCAAATTATTAAAATACAGAGGTAACAATTTTCTGTTTGGAAAATAACAAGATCTCTGGGTTAAGTTGTCCAGATTGGCCTTCTGTATGGGACTGTGAACGAGGGATAGGCAGCCAGCTCACATCAGTCTGGGCTTTACACTGGACCTATCACAAGAGTGTTTGATCACTGCAGCTCCCCAGTGCTTCCCTCCCCAGTTCCAGAGAGAAATTTGCATTCTCTCCACTCAGGTTTGTGGGACAGGGACAGAGCACATTCACACCCCTGACTTTCTCACTGCACATCTCCTCTAGGTCTCTTTGGTAACAAAAAGAAGTTCTCCAGAGGACGCAGCAGCAGCAGCTGTAGGACAGCTACCAGCTGGAGATTTCTGGTAACTCAGAGAACTCCAGGTGCATTGGTTGCTGATGGAAGGATCTGGTTTCCTGAGTGTATCAGTTTACCTTTGCAGGTAATTTGTGTAACCCAGAATAGAGGCATAGAGCCCTATATGACAAAATAATTTGGATGTCAGCAACTGCTGTGAAACTGTATCTTTTTGACCTCAGCAATCTCATAAAAGGCCTTTTGTCATTACTGTTCTACTGACTCTAATACAAAGTGTCTCAAATCCCAGCATTGTTGGTGATTTCATGAAAAATTTGAAACTGGTTGTTGAATCCCACTGAGAAGTTGATACAGAGCCTTTTCCATGGCTTAGGTCACAATAAGAGTGGTAGCCCCAGGTTATAGCCCTCTCTTGGCTTCCAGCCAAGTTGAAGATTTTAGTGTTAATTTTTAAGGCAGTCACTGTAAGACTCAGCTTCATGAAGGAGGAACTCTTTTCAATTTCAATCTATTAAATCATCATTGTGCCATCAGAACAATGGAGTGTGTGAGACTAGCGTCAGAACTGAAAGTAAAGCACGGACAGTTAGAAAGGTCCAAGAAACTTCCAAGAAATGAGCTGTACCTAGCAAGTCCTTCCTGAGAAACACTGCATTCTGAAAGATCCTTTTCAGCAAATGAAGGCCATTTGAAGTCTTCAAACTCTGCCAGCCTTCCCCCTCAAAAGATAAAATAAACAAAAAAGTTAAATGTTGATTTTTTTAATTGACATGGCTTTTTCAAAATGTATCCCTTGTTCCCAGACTTGACCCTTATGCAAAATGGGATACAGATGTTAAGGCTCTGACTTTTATACTGCCATTGAATTGGCTTGAAAAAAATGTTCAAAATTAATGATGCATGAATTTTCAAAATTGCAAATGAATAAACTAAAAGTAATGAATGACCTGTAGCTAATT
This sequence comes from Campylorhamphus procurvoides, assembly GCA_013396655.1. Taxonomy (NCBI): domain Eukaryota; kingdom Metazoa; phylum Chordata; class Aves; order Passeriformes; family Dendrocolaptidae; genus Campylorhamphus; species Campylorhamphus procurvoides. The sequence continues at coordinate 1,024,378 of WBMV01000085.1, forward strand.
AGCAGGCTGATTGCAGGCATTGGATTTCAATAGCCTGTTATTGGAAATTGATAATAACCCTCATTTTAAAATAGTTAAATATATTTGTGAAGTCTCAATGCACAGTTGCTACCTTTGCATGTCACAAGATGGCACTGTAAGAACAAACATTGCTTGTGTTCATTGTGTGCTTTCATTGCCACAAAATACTGCCAAACTCACCTGCTTGGCCTTTAGACCCTGACAGACAGACTCACTATGATCTGCCTGAGCAGTTGTGTGTTGGGGCTGGTCACAGACCTGCTTCTGAGACCTCTCTGCAGATGCCTCTTCTTACGTGGCATTAGTGCTGGGACAAGGCGGGTGTGCAGAGATCTGCTCCATCCTCACCACACCTCCTCCATGGGTACAGAGTCTTCCTGGTCATCCCATGAGACTGAGGGATGATATGTATGTGAAGCCTCTATGAAATTCAAAATTCACAACTTCATCCTAGGAAACCAGTCTGGCACATCATCCCGCATTCCTTGAGCCCAGACTCAGCTCTCTGGAGGTAACAGTGTCCTCATACCGTGGTAGAGATGGCCATGACACAAGATGCCTGAGGCTGATGATGACTTGTAGAAGAAGCAGATGGAGCAGGTGGGGCAGAAAAGTGCTGTGTGAAAGGCCCTGGTCAGTGCTGTGTAGTGGATAGTTTAAGAACCTTCTACCTCAAACACCCTGTTAGAGCCTTCTAAAATTAATGGTAAGTGTATCATGTGCTATTGTTCATCTACACTGTGGTTTTCAGGACTGCTCTAATCACTTTGGGTTCTCCTTCCCACCTCTCTGGGTGCCCACATAAGTCCACAGCACAATGATAGGAAAAGTGTCCTAAGGGGGTTGTACAGAAAAGCAGGGGATGTGTAAACACCCTCCCGCAGGATGTCCCATAGAAACCCAATAAACTACCATCCTGCCCACTGCCCATCTTGCTTCGATGGAAATGGGGGAAAGATTTCCAGCACTTGCCCCAGTGCCAGGCCAGTAGGGAAGATCTGCATATGCTCTCCTGCTGCATCAATGGATCAAGATGTGTCTTTGGTTTGAGAGACTCACTCAGAGTGGTGTTCCTGGCATTGATCTGCCCTACTTGAAACTGAAAGAGGCCGAAGCTTCTGGCAGCTTCTCACAGAAGCCACTCCTGTAGAGCCCTGGTACCAAAAACTGGACACATAAACCCAATACAAGCCAGTTGATGGACTAGGAAATAAGTTCTGTAGTGGTGTTGTCAACGAGCCATGGCCCAGAGCAAAAAGAGTGATGAGTCAAACTGGTAGTCTCAATCCACCATAACACTGGATGTACTCATGTGAGCAATTTATCTCTTTTCAGACAGCAAGGACATTCTGTTTGTTCCATTTTACACCCTTTCCTTGGTTAATCAAACTATTAATAATGTAAAATTTTATCTTCCACAGATTTATAAGATACTTTCACCATATCTGTTCCACCAGCTAAGTATTTTTTATTTTGGTTTGAAAGTGACCTCATGCTTTTGTAGTGGAATGAATTCATACTTTGTGCTAACTTGTGTTTTGTTGCTGCACCATGTGCAGTGGAATAAGGGCCTATTCCTCCTGTTTCCATGGTATTTTTATGCTTTAAATCCCGGTTTGCACAGGGACTTTTCTGGTCCCTGGATCACTGTTATCTGTCTGATAAATGGTTTGAACATTGTCTAGGAACAGCTTTTTCTGTCCCAGGTAGGACTTTCCTTACACCCGCCCTGTGCAGGAGCTGATGGCAGTGAGGATGGCAGGAACCAGCCCAAACAAGCATTTGCTCACAGGCCCATCTTTTGGAGACAGTGGCAGTTTGCTGGCACAGATGCAGAAATCTTGGTGGCTCTTGGTGTATGTGCCCAGACATCCTCAGTTTAAGTGGTACAGACATAGCAATAGTGACCAGCATTTCTAGATTCTCACTCTATCTGGATACCTTTGTTTGGCTTTCAAGCAATATCAGTTTTCTGAATTCAATGGACAGAGCTTAATGATCTTATTTCTCACATTTTCATGTATCAGGTGAACATGTGCTTTTTACAACTTCATGTTTCTTAAGGACTACCAACACAATTTAGAAAAAAAACAGAAGTAGTGAGTAAGAGGGGAGAATTAGAGAAAATGCCTCGTTGGAAAGGACCTCTGGAGATGATCTATTCCAATCTCCAACCAACAGCCAGGCCTTAGATTCAATTTTCCATAACACTGTCTGGCCAAGGAACATTTTCAGCCAAGGGGGTTCCACCACTTCACTGGGCTGCCTACTCCAGTGCTTAATTCTTCTCAGAATGAATTTTTTTTTTCCTTAAATCCTCATGAAATTTCCCATAGAACAACATGTACTTGCTGTCTCTTGACCTGATACTGTGCATCCTAGAGATGAGAGTAACTCCAGCTTCCCTGTAACTTCTCTAAGGTGTTGGAAGAGAGCAGCAAAGTAGAAGCCAGGTTTCAGATAGAAGTGGATACTCATCACCTCTCAGAGATACCTGTGTGGTGATGGGCACACTCTATTAGCTCTCATATACTCTGCTTCACAAAGGTTTTGTGAGTCTATTTAATTTTTTTAAGATTCAGATAAGAGGATGCTAGAAATGCCTTAAATGATTGGCTCAAAGCCTACACCTTTTGGTGAGAGCTGAAATCTTTCTGAGTGTGTAGCACAATTTTAAAAGAGCTTGAAATTTGAATCACTTCTCTCTGTAAGGGTTGAAATCCTAACATCAGCTGCAGTGTGCAGTGGTTTCACTATGACTACTGGAATATAATTTTCTTGCATTTAGTTTTTCTTCTGTCAGTGTTGACTCTGCTTTTTCTGCGTATCACAGGTCAGTAGTCAATCACAAAAGTAAATCATCCTTTCTGTTCCCTTTTTTCCCCTGTATCCCTGTATTCTATGGGAAATTGCTATCACCAAGCTAGTTGTGCTGATTAGCTGAGTTAAATTTTTCATGTAGCCTTTCTCAAATGAAGCATCATGTAAAAGCATTAATGGCACTTAAATAGCATAACAAATGTTAAGCATAGAAATAGCAAATGAGACAGACAGTTAGTCAGAACACATCAACATTTCTTTCATAATTCTCTTTTTTTGTTTTGTTGGAGCTGATGTGGTAAGGAGAAAGCATTTATAATCTTGTAATCTAGGAGCTCTCCAAGAGAGGCAGGAGTGATACAGCTCAATTTTCCAAGGAGCTTCATTGACACCATTTAGCACAGGCAGATATTTGACTCAAGTGCAAAAAGGTAGGGAACTAAGGTTATATCAGGTCTCTAAGTAGGATTAAGAGTGACTCAAACAGAAGAAAAAAGGAAAGGGGGAAAAAAAAAGAAAAAAAGAAAAAAGAAGCCCACATAATTTTCCTCTCTCAGACCAAAACTTTATCTAAATTTGCCGCCAAGGTGAGAATATTTTTCTTGGAGAAAAATTATAAACACAGGATGAAAAATATATGCCGAATCTTATTTTCCTCAGAATTGTGCAATCCAGTTTCCTGGCAGTGACCTTATAAAGTGTGTAGCTGACATTAAGAAAATTTCCACTATCATTTTGAAAGATGGTATGGTGGAGAGGATTTGTTTCAGGGAGAGTTTGGGAAAGTAACAAACAGTAACTGTGAATATAAGATGTCTACGCTATTTCTGAGTGCTATATTTTTTAGAAATTTTAGAGTCTTGAGGCAAATCCCAAACTTTAAGCAAGCATTTCTATGATACAGGCAAGTTACTTCTTCAATTTAACACCTATAGATTCCACATTGTGTGAAAATAAATATTATTTAACATTATTGTAACCTTTAAGCCAAATCAGCTCTAGGAGCAAACCTCACTGTGTGTATTTAGGGATCCTGAGTGTCAGACTGTTTGGATGAAAGGGACTTGTTTCATAAAAAATTCTATGGTTGCCTTTTTATTCAACTGTAATTTGCAACACAAATCTTGGCTATGAAGGGCACTTGGTGAAAGCCCCAGAAGCACAAAGACCACATTTCCAATCCCTGTGATGTACATTGCCACTGAATTTCATGTAGAAATCTGCAAAAGCATTTTTATTATTAACAATCAGGACACAGACACTCTCTCCCTGGTGGGGCCTTCACACGGCAAACCACCACATTTATTGACTTACAATTTTTCTAGCACTCAGAGGTGCTGGGGAGGGCGAGCAGGGATGTACATTTGGGAGAGCCAAAGGATAAGGACGGTCCTCAATTTTCACACAGCTCTCAAAATACTGTGTTTTCCTTGCTGGAAACTGCATCATCCTCTACTGAAGAAACTCTGTAGCTGAATTTGGGAAAATAGACAGTTCACAAGTTTGGGTTGTGAACAAAACAGTTCACAAGTTTGGGTTGGTTTTGTTTTTTTGTTGTTGTTAATACACATTCACTGAAAATTCCCAGAGCACAGTGAGTTGAAATTTCATCTAGTATCACAGGTTAAAATAGAGAGTACCTTTGCATAAACGAAGTGCTTGCAAGCAGATAACTGGATTTTCTGAAGCCTGCAGATTTGAGCTGGAGCCACATTAACAAAAGCAGAGCCTAGATCAGTGCTAGTTTGACCAGTGGCTGGTCAAGCACTTTCTCTTTTTGCAGTTACCCCCTTTAGCCATGAGATTGGAAATTCTGGCCTTGGGTATTGGGTTTCTGTGGCAAGGCTTTGGTAGTGAGGTGCTACATGAGTGGTTTATGAGAGAAGCTTCAGCAACAGTTGCAAGTGCTTCTGGATAATATAATTAAGAAGGGTAAAAAACCCCTAAACCTGTGCAATAGCAGCTGGAGAGAGAAGTGAGAATATACAAGAGAAACACCAGGGTCAGTGAAGAAAGAGGAGAAAGAGATTCTCCTTCAGCCAGTGTTGAAGCCACAGTGAGGCAGCTGTGCCCCTGCAGTCCATGGAGGTCCATGGTGGGCACTTGGTGTCCATCCAGGGTCAGCCCACCATACCTTGCTAAAATGACAAAACTCCTGTTAACATCAGCACAGCCATAACGTCATCCAAAGAATCTTTTTCAACACAGTAAAATCTTCCAAAATTCAGGAAACTTTAAAATGTGACCAGCCTTGTGGCAGATTTTTGTAAACTTGGGGAGGATTTATACCAAGAAAGTGTTTGCAAGATTCATGTTAATGGAATGTACAGCAGGAGTTCTCAGCATGCACAGTGACATTCATCACTGTCAAACTCCCTCTTTGAATTTATATGCTCCCAACATATTAATGAGAGCTTTAATCTCAAAAGACAAATCTGACCCACAACTGAATTCATGGGGAGTCGCATTCTTCCTGCATGAGTGTAGAGAAACCTTGCAAGCTCCCAGCTGAACCACTGAGGCCTTTAATGGTCTGTGTGTGTCCTCCTTACACTGACATCGTGCCAAACCCCAAATTTTATGCTTTGTGTTCATAACGGTTTTGGTCCTGTATGTGCCAGCAATATGTACCAGATATTTTTAGAAAGGAAAAGTGACAAGAACAGATTACAACTATTGTAAAGATTTCTGCAAATGCTCTGTTCATGGGAGAATAAGCTTGTAGTTTTGAAAAACAGACCTTGTTTTGTCTTTATGCCTGACATGACAAATCCTCTGTGTTCTGTAAAATGTTTTGCTCTGATTTGCTTCTCTGTAAACCTGAGGTTGCTTGGAAGAGAAACTTCACCATAGGACCCACCTTAGGCATGTATGAATACTGATGGAATTAAAAAATGTTTGCAAATGTAAAATTTGTAACCTTATTGCCATGGCTATGAATACCGTAATTTACTTCCCCCCCCAGTGTATATAAAATTGTTCTGGAGAACTGTGAAGTTAATGGCACTCTTAGAGTTATTTTTCTAAATGAATACAAAAAGAACGTGTAAGAGTTCACACAATCCATCTCTGAAAGAAACAGAGCTAATATTTCATTTGTTATATATACAGAAACTAGACAAGTTTTCACCTATAAACTTCCTTTAAATAAAAGGAACAACAGCAACTTTGCCAGTAATTAATTTCATAAATATTCTGCTAAAATCTTTTACAAATGTTGTTTTTCTGAAACTCTAGTATTCTGGAGGTAATAAGCTTGCACATTGGAAGGAGAGTTTGTGAACTCAAGTGTCCCTGACTGCCACTTTTTCAGGTCAACTCATAAAAAGATTTTACTTGTGTTTCAAGCAGTTGCTGCTTGGTTGATTTATTCTAACTCTTTCAGAAGTCAGAATATAAACAATGTCCTGAGTGAAAAAGAGCTGATGTAGGTTAAAACATGGTTTGGGTGGTACAAGCTCATTAGCTCATATTTTCAGGTTTTGGTTTTGTGGCAAGAAATTTCGTTATTTTTCTTCTCTTTGGTGTCTTCATGATTCTGTAATTCCTGGCCTTGTCCAGTTCAAAAGGCACAATTTTGTAGAGTACATAGCAATAACTATTTTTGTGTCATTCCTGCCCCTGATTGCCCTCATTATCATGAAATTTCATGAGCAGAAAATGTGGTTCTAATAATTTTGGACTTTTCCCATCCATACTGCTTCTTCAGAAGATAATTTCTATCTTTTTCAAACTGTCTTTCTGGCAGAGTAAGGCATGCTCCTGCAGTGTCTCCTCTCCCACTCTGCTCCCTGAGGTGCATCATTTACTTTACTAAAAATCTCATATATGTGCTGTCCCAAAATGCGTTGCCTTCTGCTGTCTCTGCAAACTCTGGTGTCTGCCTCTTATTGAAGGCTTCTCTGACATCTGCTCTGCTCTATGCAATGTTTTCCTTCTCTGCTTCTATCAATCCATGAAGAATATAACTGGGAAACTTGGTCTTTTTTGGTAGTTTATAATTTTGAAATAAAAAATAAGAAAGGAAAAGAGCATAAAAGTATGGTATTTCTTACCCCTATACATATAAATACATCCTCTAGGAAATCATAAAATCATAGAACAGTAGTTGATAGTGCCTGGAGGAACAGTGACTGGAACTCTCACACTAGTCTAGCGTATTAGGCTTTAGACAATCTATTATATATTGTTTAGCAATTATTATTATTATACCTATATTGACATACGACCTGGGAAGGCAGAAGCCTTATAAACACACGGGTGAGAGCAATTTACAGAAATAATAACATATATTCCATTAATTTATGTCCTCCTTGTTCTCAGAGAGCCTTGTGACTTGTGTTGCTGAAGACTGAAAGGGCTGTTCACTTTCCACAAGAAGGAAACTTTCTTTTGAACTTTCAGCAGGCAAATGCATGTGTCTTATATTATTATTATGAAATATACAGAATCAGAGAATCATCTAGATTGGAAAAGACCTCTGAGATCATCGAGTCTAACCTATGACCGAACACCACCATGTCCACTAGACCATGGCACTGAGTGCCACATCCAGTCTTTGCTTAAAAACCTCCAGGAATGGTGATTCCACCACTACCCTAGGCAGCCCATTCCAATGCTCAGTCACTCTTTCCATGAAGAAATTCTTCCTGATGTCCAACATAAACCTGCCCTGGCACAGCTTAAGTCTGTGTCCTTTCATCCTACTGCTTATTGCCTGGGAGAGGAGACCGACTCCCACCTGGCTACAACCTTCTCTCAAGTGGTTGTAGAGAGTGAGAAGGTCTCCCCTGAGCCTCCTCTTCTCCAGGATGAACACCCTCAGCTCCCTCAGCCTCTCTTTATAGGGCTTGTGCTCCAAACCCTTCACCAGTCTTGTTGCCCTTCTCTGGACATGCTCCAACACCTCAACATCCTTCCTGAACTGAGGAGTCCAGAACTGGACACAGGACTCAAGGTGCAACCTCACCAGTGCTGAGTACAGGGGAAGAATTACTTCCCTGGTCCTGCTGGCCACACTATTCCTGGTACAGGCCTGGATGCCACTGGCCTTCTTGGTCACTTGGGCACACTCTGGTTCATATTCAGCTTCCTATCAATCAATCAGAAGCCCCAGATCCCTTTCTGCCTGGTCCTGTCCAGCCACTCTGTCCCCAACCTGTTGTTGTGGCCAAAGTGCAGGACCTGACACTTGGTCTTGTTGAACCTCATACCACTGAATTTGGCCCATCTATCCAGCCTTTCCAGGTCCCTCTGCAGAGCCCTCCTACCCTCCAGCAGATCGACACTCCCCCCCAACTTGGTGTCATCTGCAAATTTACTGGTGGTAGACTTGATCCCCTCATCCAGATATTACAAGGGACTGTCCCCAACACGGATCCCCGGGGGACACCACTACTGACCAGCTGCCAGCTGGGTGCAGCCCCGTTCACCCCCACTCTCTGGCCTGGCCATCCAGCCAGTTCCTAACACAGCACAGAGTGCCCCTGTCTGAGCTGTGGGCTGCAGCTTTTCCAGAAGTGTCTTAAGGGAGGTGTTGCTGAAGGCTTTTCTGAAGTCCAGGCAGACACATCCACAGCTTTCCCCTCATCCACCAGGAGGATCACCCGGTCATGGAAGGAGATCAGGTTGGTCAGGCAGGACCTGCACCTCCTAAACCCATGCTGGCTGGGTCTGATCCCCTGGCTGTCCTGTAGGTACTGTGTCATTGCACTCAAGATGATCTGTTCCATATGGGCTATGAAAAAAGAAACTGGATTTGTCCTAGAGCCTGGGATCCAGTAGGATCTCTTGGGATGAACAGTCTAAGTTTGTAAGCGGAACATTCACTGATTCCCATCACGTCAGCAACCAGAGTTTACAAGCTGAAGAGAACAGCACTGTCTGACTTCTCCAGCTTTAAACACACTGACAGCAAGTGAATCCTTCTGCATGCATTCCAAACACCTGCTCCTCAGCTCAGCTCAGCCACACTATCTCATAAATTTTATTCTTTATTGAGTAATCCTTAGAAAAAAGACAGTTGAATCCTAGATGTTTATTTTATCCTGCTGGAGATAAACAAGTGATATACACAGTTGTGCAAAGGCTATTTAGATGGGATGTAAGTTAAAAGACAGTAGTACATCTGCATCACCTGAAAACCAGAAAAATTGAGATGTGAATATGAATGTTGTGACTTTGGCTCATCTTTAAGATAAATAGGGCAATTAGAAGCTGTATTCATTTTCTAAAAATTGATGTTATTGTTACTACACATGTATTGCAATTTTAGGGTGCTGAATTTTTCCGTTAATACCCAGCTAGCAAACATAAATACGAGAGTTATGCAATCTTATTAAGTGTTAAAATCCAATCAAAAAATCTAGTGAAGCTATTTTCAGATTCTGAACCACTGTATTATTGTGTCCCTCCAGCAAAGTGTATACAGATCCAGACACTGGAAATAAAGGCAAACAACCAGAGACTCAGAGCTACAAACTCAGATGTTGTGACATGTTTAAAGGATGTGTATTGTACTTCAGCATCCTCATCCCTTAGCACTGTCTCCATTTGTTCTAATCCAGAATATTTATAGATGAAAACAGAAGTCCTACATACAGAGCCAAAGGCACTGGTATCAAGAAGATGAACAAAACCACTTTTTTCTGTAAAAATGAAAAAAATTTAAATTAATATATTTTTAAAGGAATCCAAGAGCCTATGGGACATAGGAAAATTTTTTTACTGTGAAGGTGGTGAGGATGCCCCATCTGTGGAAGTGTTCAAGGACAGGCTGGATGGGTCTTGGAGCAACCTCTGCCCATGGCAAGGAGGTTGGAACCTTCCAGCTCAACCCATTCTATGATTCTCTGATAGGAACATGGAAAGATACTTTAGTGTTCCAGTAAGGAAATCTTATGGTTAAGTATGGTTGTGTGTAGAGCTTGCAAAAGGCAAAGCACAAATAACAGATTCCTTTTCAAAAATATTTCAAAGATTTCTGAAAACCGTGACCTGAATAGACAGAATTTACCATTTCCAATACAGATTAAAAAGAAAAGAAACCAAAAAAACAACTAAACAAAAAACCCCACAATACCACAGCTTGAAGACTTACATTCTGACACAAGGACTTGTGTTTTGGCCATCCAGTATTCCTGACCCATCTTGTTCACCTGTTTCACATTTTTGTGGACTCCTGCTTTTCTCTGATACAAATAGAGCTAGAAGAAGATGTCTAGAGGAATCTCTTGTATTCAAGGTGGTTACTGTATCTTGGGTGATTTGTCGTGCTGCATTTAGGTTCTCAGGTAAGTTATATTCATACTACTTAAAGATTTGATGAAATCAATGAAATTGTTACTGATATTGATGTTTAGTGTGAATAGTGTGATTAGTCTTTTGTAACCATGTATGATGGCATTTTTTTGTTTGTGTAATTATTTTTTGCAACTTCATTCATAGTATCATAAGTATCTTGAGCTAGAAAGGACCCACAAGGGTCATTGAGTCCAACTCCTGGCCCTGCACAAGACAACCCCAAGAATCGCACCATGTATCTGAGAGCATTGTCCAAACGCTTCTTGAACTCTGTCAGGCTTGGTGCTGTGACTCTGGGGAGTCTGTTCCTATTCCCTACTGCTATCTGAGTGTAGAACCTTTTCTGAACATCCAACCTAAACCTCCCCTGACACAATCTCATGTTGTTCCCTGGGGTTCTGTCACTGGTCACCACAGAGAAGAGATCAGTACCTGCTCCTCTGCTTTCCCTTGTGAGGAAGCTGAAGGTGTAGGACTGCAGTGAGGTCTCTCCTCAGTCTCCTCCAGGCTGAACAGACCAAGTGCCCTCAGCTGCTCCTCATACAGCGTCCCCTCAAGGCCCTTCCCCATCTTTGTAGCCCTCCTTTGGACACTCTAATAGTGTGTGTCTGGTAAAAGTGGACTATATCATGAAGAGCAAAACTGAATGTTTTGGTTTTCTGCCCACAGCTCAAATACACCAACAACATTTAATACATTTAATTTTGGCCATCGGTCTGAAAACTGCCCATCTAGTGTCTGATGCTTTTACAGGATGTTTGCAAAATTTTTTTTTGTTTGTTTCAGCAAGTGTAGCAATACTTAGTTCACTTCTGTGTAACTAAGTCATAGTCTCTTGCTCAGAAACTTAGGCAGTTTTGAAAAGGAAATTGTGAAGCTTTGTAAAGTTTTAATCCTGTCATTAAACCTCACTTCAGGGTCCTTGGTTCCTGCTAATATGGTATAAAAGACCTTAATATCCCCAGCACCATTAATTCCCTGCAGCTCCTCAGCTGCCTGTCAGGAACCCAGCCTGTATTTCCTAAGCCTTTCTAATGTGTCCTCTTTTCTGACAGTTGCAGTTGCTACAATATCTGTCCTTTATTTTATGCATAAATGAATTAATTACTTCCAGGAACCCAAAAGAAGTATTTTTCATTTTAATGGGTTCATAATGTCTGGGAAGATAAAATTCCATTAAAAGCATGAGTCTTTAAAGATGAACCAGGGCACATAATCTTTCTAGGACATGTCATACTCCCATGGTTTATAACACTGCAAGGAATTTAAGTCTCTGGGCCAAATCCTTGGATGTGTGCTGAATTTTGGAAATATGAGTCTGACAGAGAAGCCACTGCAAAGGGCACTTTGGATGTCTAGGTGAGCACTGTTGGTAGCAATACCTGCTGTAGGAATCTTAATCATGGCTAAGCACTGCATAAAACCAGGGCAAAAATGCAGACATTGCCTTACAGCACTGAAAATGCAGAATATTAGACAAGGGGCAAAAGGCTGATTCAGGGCTAAATACTAAATGGAATTATCCCTAGGGAAAAATAATCATATTGGACTGTGAGGCTCATCTAAAGGGATGTTGCTAGTCTGAACTACTTCACAACCACCTATTCCTAACAGAGAGAGAAGCAACAAGGCATTAGCTTTCACTGTCTCTTTTCTTTGACTGAAATGGTGGTTGTCACTCTTTTGGTTGAATGTCTGCTCAGGTAGGAGTAATTACTTTCGATAGCCTCAGCCTTTGTCTATCTTCTCTTGGGAAAAGTGGCCAGCTGAGGGGACGCTGTGATGATAATTCAAGAACTTGTTTGAAGTTTAAGCACACGTTGAAATAAAATAAACCTACAAAACCCAATATGGTTAGAAAAATCACTGGTATTTAGTTCTTGGCTACCTGGGGAAATACAGCTCCATATCCATTCCTACTGACATATGTTAACTTGTCTTTTCATTTTAAACTGTTTCCATTAGATGAAATAGAGTGTGTCAGGCCTTAAACTTCTGGATAACAGGACATGGCAGTTTGTCATCTAGGACAAAAATAACTACTGCTTCACCGTCAGAGTTCATTATTGTCAGCTAGAGTAGGGCCCTGCTTAGGTTACCATGTACATGTCTGATGACATGGTAGGTCCTCTTTGCATTTGTGAAGGGTCATAAGTAGTTATAGATACACTTAGGATAAGCACTGTGTGCCCAATCCCTTCAGGGTTACTGCCCAGGCTGAAAAGACAGGAAAACTGACATGAAATTTGTGACTGGGGACTAACACATTCATAGTTGCCCGTTTCAACTCAGACTAAATCCTTTTTTCATCTGTATAGTTAATGAAATAGCTAAAGTCATTGTTTTCTCAGGTATTTAATACATTAAAGAGGACCTAGGATAGGAACCTGTAGATGAAGTTGGTCTGTTTTCAAATATGCTTCTGATTTTCCCTGAATTTCAAGATACCTGGTGATTTCAGACAAGCCAATATTTCCCCAGATGTTTGCCTGTGAACATGTCATCAGAGGAACTGAAAATACCTAATAAACAACTGGAACCACAGAAGGTAAGCGTTAATTTATTTATTTTTACCAACCAAATTCATGAATACAATGTGCAAGTCTAATATGCTTTGACATCCAGGCCCAGAACAGCAGCACACAAATGTCAACATTACATTATAAGGAACAAAACACTCTTGTTGATTCTGATGAGAAATTTTCTCATTAGTGTGTTTTATTGAAAGATAAGTACTAACAGCCTTGTACTCTGCATGAGCTGTCAGAACTTTCTATAGCTCTAGGAACTTGAGAAATAATAATAATGTAACATTAGCAAGTCTCACTTATTTATTCAGTCCCGGACTGAAGAGATCAACAGAGCAGCTTCCCTTCAATCTGTTGACATCATGGAAAACTAAACTGGAGTAGGAAAGATGAAGAGGGCATCAAGCCTGGTAAGCAAAGCAGGATAATGAAATTCAGGAGCCAGCCAAACACATTAACTCCTATGACAAGGACAAATCACTTTAGGTGGCAACAAAAGAGGCTGCCCACAGCAGTTCTTGTCTGAAATACACCAAGGGCTCTATTAGCCAGAGAGAGCCAGACATCCTCAAGTGTCCTGGACACTCACATTTTGGACTGCAGAGCCAGGCATGTCAGTGACTGCAGAAACAGTCCTCTGGGTAAATATGTGCCTCGGTCACAGTTAAACCTGCTGGGATTCCAGCTGGGAGGTGCCTGCAGTTTCCATCTTCCTTATAGCTTGGTAACACACAGCAGGTGCTTGAGTCCAGTGAAGCACAAGACAGCTGCTGCTGCTTTCTGTCCATGAGAGGTGAGGAGGAGACAACTCTGCCTGCCTTTCCATAAGGACCTGGTGGGTTTGCAGTGCTACAGACCAACCCAGCCAGTTTTGGTGTGGTGGGGATTGCACGACTTGCCCAAACCACCAGATTATGGAGGAGGCTTCACAGAAAAACTTTTCCCTTAAAACTGAGCCATGATGAAACCTCAAACACAAGAAATATGAAATAAAAGGAGAAAAATGAATGGACTGACTGTAGCCTTCTTTTGAGGGAAGGCTTGGACTTATGTTCCCTCTTTCAATAGTTATTTTTGTGTTTCTTAGTCACTGTTTCTTTTTTTATATATAATGCTGAATGTATGTAAGATGTATGAGCTAAGGTGTTGGCAACAAGCAGGGCCCAAGTGTTCTGTCTCTGGTGAGGCTGCTTCGGGCATCCTATTGAGTTTTAGCATCTGCTGAGTTTACACATGAAATAATTAATCCTTGTTTGTATTTCTTGATTTGCCTCTCACCCAGCTGAGGTGAAAGGAATCACAACCCTGTTTAGTAAACATGTGGTGAGCATTATTTATTACTAGAACAGGCAAAACATTTTTTGCTAAGCAAACCTTGGCAGCAGTTACTGCCCATTCTTAAACATCCCACCAGCTTGGCAGAACCATGACCAATTTGATGACAACACAAAAAACCCCAACAACCTACTGTTAATCCAAAGCATTTCATGTATGTATTTTTATGTATCACACAGTACACATGGAATAGTTTTGCTTTGGGTTTTGAGTTGCATTTTGCTGTATTTCTAACATCATTTAGGTCTTGATCAGTTTAAAGAGCTTCAAGGGTGTTGAGAATAGTTTTTCAAAACGGTATGCTTTTCTTAAAGTCTGGAAACTTTTCGAACACCCCAATTATGGTATCACTTCTAACCACCATTCTTGCTTTGTCCAAAGCCATTACTACTTCTGCTACAACCCCTCTAGATCATGCAAATTATTTTCAAGCTGCCCTTCCCTGGTTAACACAACCTCTGTGTTCTTTATACTGTTTTCCTTCTGATTACTTGCAAACATTTCCTCTTTCCTAGCTGAAAGCAGTTTTTGTTAGACACCCCCTAGAGGGACCTGATCCTTTTCAGTCGTTGAATGCTGACCTTGGAAGAACTTGGCTCTTCCTATTGACTGTACAGAGTAGCCTTTGGCTCTTTAAAATCAACTTCTGACTCCAGCCACTGAATATTTAAGTACTGCAATGCCCAGATTGGAAGGGCATAAAATTCCATGAGTCTTCTTATCCTGAGTAGATACCTGAGTACTTTTAAGGACAGTTAAAATGCTAGCATATTTATAAAGTTTATGTTAATATGTTAATGTTTATAAAGTGCTTGTAAATATGTAAGAATAAAGGGTTCTACTATATAGTGTGAGAATTTTGCATAGAATTATTTAGCATTAAAATAATCTAAGTCAAGGAAAGTAGTCTTTGTATGGAGAGAGTTATTCAAATTGTATTTACCATCCTGTATAAAAGTTGTGTGATTTTCACTATTTACTTCAGACACTCAGTGAAGGAGGAAAAATCTGAAGTTAGTGTGTTTGCTACTAGTGTGAAACACTGTCAAGACATTTGCTTTTAGAAGCTAAGTTAGTGTACTTTTGCATGGTTTATACTTGGCTGGAGCAAGTAAGCAGAAGCCATTTAGTCCTGAGTAATGTACATATATCTCTGTGATTCTGGTGTCGTTTTTTCGCTTTGTAACTATGCAGAAGTTTTAGTTATGTGGGAAGTTATGAGAAAAAACAGCTGTTTGGCACACATCATGGCTTATCTTAAAGTGGGTGAATCAAAGTAAAACTTGCAGTGTTTGACATGCAGATGTATTAAGCCTGCTGTTATCCAAAGGTCAAAAAGATATTTATAGATTAACTGGTGTTAAAGAAAATATTAACTGTTTGCAAACTTGGGATACACTTGGGGGAAAAAACCCACACACTTCTGTAGCTTCTTTCTAAGGCATTATTTTATCCTTTGTTTAATGAAAAGACGTAAGTTTACTTTTCCCTCTTTTGATATTTTCAATAGAAAGACAAAATATGCACTTACCCAGAATACCAGTGTTTATGCAAGGCTGAAATCCTCATACACTGACTCTTGAAATGCATGGGGGGAGCTACTTTGTACAGCATTAACACTCCTTCAGCATTGTCCAAAAGATCTGTAAGTTTTGTTTCCAGCTAATTATGGGGAAAACTATAGCAACTTGAATGCCATTATTTAGGAGTTCTGGAGTGATGGTGGTTTAAAATAATGTTGGAATAAATAAAAGGGATAATAAAATTTTATTAATATTTTAGGTCTTTACTAGAGAAGTAAGAACTTGCAGAACATCTTTGAGTCAGGAGCTAAACGGATAATTCTTTGTTTAACAAGTTGTAAAGTCAAAGAGCTTTTATTTGAAGTAACTGTATTGTATACATCTTACATTTGATATATTTTGTCAGTAGCATAATCACAAGGAGATAGGATTAAATACACTAAACTGGAAGGACCATATTTAAACATACCCATATAACAGCCCCTTAATCTCTGATGGCCTGTGAAGAAGCTCTGGAGATCTGAATGGTCCCTGTGAACCAGAAGAACCCAGCCTGAAGGGCTTCAGCTCCTGGGCTTCCTTAGAATAAACACCCAGAATATCACCATCATCATCCCAAAGAGTGTTGCATTCCAATAAAACATCTCTACAAGAGAGGGACTGGGGTTTTATTTTGTTGTATTTTATTTTATCTTATCTTATATATTTGCATTGAACTCTTGTGAAAGAACTGAAGGTATGGAGAAGTGTTCTGGATTTCATGTTTCTTGCTAGAGAGTTTTGGAGTGGAAGGGCACCTACCCCAGTTTGCCCAAAGGTACCTGAAAGGCACAGGGACATCCTGTCATCTCTCCCAATAGCTGCTGCATTTCTGCATTTCAGTAATTCCCACATGATGGCAGAAGAGAACAGACAGCTGCAGGCACCATCTGATAGGCTTAAGAGAAGCAGCAAGTTTAACTTCTGCTATTTTTCTAAAGTACTTTCTATATTTATCTATTAAAACATATAAACATCTGGAAGTATTTAAATGTAACTATAGAATAAATGGATACATGTACATCCTATATATTTATATATATATATATATGTGCCTTTATAAGTACAGATTTTTGATAAGCATGTGGAAAAGTGGTTTTAGTTTTGGATGGACCTTACTGTTCCTAAGAATTAAAGAGACATATAAAAACAGTTGACTTAAATCCCCTTCTAACTTTCATTGCGAGAAGTTGGTGACTGTTTTGTCTATAGCGTTATACAGGTAAAAATCTATGATTAAATGAAATTAAGATGGGACTCTGAAAAGAAGAAAACCATATACTTTTAAGTACTTCCATGGTCAGTGAAAGCCCAGTTTTACTAACTTAGAGCAGGCTGCACTTAGTAACTGGAAAAAATAACAAGAAAGAAGTGAACCTTGTTGTTCTCAATCCACATAGTTTTACTGCATACATTGTGCATACCAAGGCTTAAAATCTCCCAGCCTCACTAATCCAAAGTGATCTCAGACATGCAATGTATTTTTACAGGCAGTCTTGTAAAAATAATTTTTCTTAGTTTTATGTCTGGAAAGTGTTCCCTACATTACAGGCACTGCATCAGCTAATAGTAATTACTGGGGCAGAAAACCAACAAGTATTTAGAGAAAAATTAGCAAATGAATTATATGTAGAAAGTTAACAGAAACTATGATTTGAGCACAAGTCTAAGAATCACTCCCAGAAATCCTCCTCCCTGCTCTGCCAACTGATTGTTTCTACAACCCCAAATACATCTAACCTTTCTGTTTCTCATTGTCATGAAGATTAATTGGTGAGTGGTTTTGCAACACTTGGGAAAAAAAATAAAACAAAGCAAACCCAATCAACAACAGCAAAAAAACCAAACCAGAAAATGCTGAGCATTGTTATGATGAGATTTAAGCTTCTGAATTTGACATGGGTGTACAAGTAGATGGTCTTTTAATAGCAAACTACATGCAAGTGATATTTGCACCATGATTGATTTCTGAGTTCAATTGCATATCTAAACTATGGAAAAAATTGTAATGAATTTTTAAAATTAAATTGTAATTTAAAGTTATAGGCATTGATTGTGATAATTACTCGTCTTCTCTTGCTTTGTGGAGCATGCCACTGTTCCAGAGTGTGTTACTGCAGGGCAAATGCAACAGAAGGGGCAAGAACTCATTCAAGTATTTTAAGCACTGTGGTAAGCAATAGCAGCTGGATCACCACAAATGGTTAATTATGCAAGAGAAGGAGGAAGGATACGCCGTGAACATCAGCAGCCTGAGAGTAAGCTGTGCTTTCTGCAGGGCTTCTCCAAAGGGAGCCTAGCATGGTAGATTCCCACCCTTTTGGATGCAGTCAAGTGTCCGAGCCTCCAGCCTGGAGGACACAGACACACACAGGTTGTGTCCCAGCCTCGTGCCTTGCTTTGTGTCCTGGTTCCCGTGGGTAGAAAACCAAGAGTCATGGCTGGCTCCAGTAATCCCCAGCCCAGGGAACTGTGATTGCAGAGGGGTGCCCTTAAGCACTTCCCACTCTGAACCTCGATGTAGTCTGCAGTATTCAAAGCAATCCATCAAACAGTTTGCTTTTACATTTTTTATAAGTTTCACTCTTCCTAAGCAACATAGACAAAACATTGCTTGAGCCAGCTTTGCTGGAGACCAGCAGCCTTATGCAAGATTAATTTCTTTCTCTCCCTCTTACTTTCTGCATCAAGTGCTTTCACATGTTCATACACTCATCTGTTGCTTTTTTATATACTTGTCAGAGTTAGAAAGCAAATTTACATGCTTTGGTACTGGGAACTCATAATGCAGCATGGGGATTTCTTTCTGACTCCCTGATCCAGAACACAGAGATTGAGGGGTTCGAGGACAGTGCTGGAGCACTGAGCCCGTCCTTGCTCAGACTGGCTGAAGGTGGGCAGCTCTTGTATCGTCCTGCATCCTGTGCAGGATGGCACTTGGGTATCAAAAGTTGACTGTTTAGAAGCAGAGAAAATAGCAGGGTTTGCATAAGGGGGAATTGACAGAAAAAGAGGATCAGGTGTAGCATATGTTGACTGGAAAGTTAGAAATTAAGAAACAAATCTGCCTTATCCTGAAAGGAATAATGAGATGACTACACCCAGTGGCATGCTAAATGGACGATCCATGTGTCATGTGAGCTAATGGCAGAGGTTATTAGACAATCTAGAAAGAACTTTGTTCCCCCTTGATGTCTCCAAGTTACTCTGTATCAGAACCCTTCTTAATGTTGTGGTTCCAGCAGCTGCACAGCACGACCTCATCCCTGGCTATGTAGTCTCTTTATGGAATGAGAAAAAAAAAGAGTTATTTTGAAATCTGATTAACAGTGACTGAAATGAGTGTCCAGATGTATATTTCTTTTTAAAGAATCTGATTCCCAGAGCAAGTCTAATCACCTGTGGGGGGTGGGGATGGAGAGGTGGGGGGCAGAAACTGCATCTACTTCTAGCACTTCTGGAAAACTCGATGGAGTTGTTTCTTTTGATAGATTTTTCTTTTGGAAGTCAGTCAGTAAGACTGAATTCTTTAATTTTATGCAGCAAGAGATGTTCTGTGCCACACTCCAACATCACTTGAGCATTTAATGATTTTAGTGGCAAAAATGTTGAGGTTTGTAATTAAGAGCTCTTACTAAAACAGTTCTGTTAACATATAGTCTTCACAAGTTTATGAACACAGAATAAAGGAAGGTGGGGTGCTGGAAAGCTACTTAAATTCACAGAGCAACCTGAATGATTCTGTGATTTTATAATTCTAAGAAGCTTTACTCAAGTTGGCTAGAAATCTTTAAGTTGAGAGACAACTTAGCGGATGAAAGAGTATAATTTGGGTTCTTAGTCTGATTTAACTTCTACACTAGGAGGCACACAACAACATTGGATAGGTAAGATCTGTCTGAAAAATTAATGAAAATTTATTAATTATTCAATTCCTAAAAGGAAATATGCTCTGACTTGCTTGTTTCTTTGTTTAAAAAAATAGCCAAACTTGTTCTGAGGCTCTTCAGTACAGCAGTATTCTTAATTAAAATTGACATTCTTAATCCATTGGCAAGTCATATGAATATATTGTGCACCTTGAGGAAAAATTATGGAAAAAACCCCTGCAAATTTGGTGGCAGCACATTTAACCTGGACAGCTGTTTCTTTGCTGTTAACTTAAAATATGGTGGATGCTTTCTTTTTGATGGCATAAGATTAAAGAAAGCATGCACTATCATGACCAAAATATTAAGCTTGACAGCTTCAGTAAACATCCCCTGTCAGAACCTCTCAGCAACTGGGGAAGATATGCTAGGGCACAAACCAGTAAGTAAAAGAAAGATAAAAAGGATAAAAAGTGCTAAACACAAAGTTAAAAGCAGGCTCAGTCCTGACATCCAGAAGACTGTTTGTCCCTACAGATGGTCTTTTTGCAATTATGCCTGGGCACAGCTTATCTGCCTGTTAAAAGGCATTGGTTTTGACAACCTTAGTAACTAAACAGATATTCAGATTAAAGTTTATTTTCTATCTTTCCATTAAACTATTTAGCTGTTTCTCAAATTTTCTAGGTATTTATATTCTTCTGTTAGTAACATGGTACAATCTTCACATTTAATTTGATTTTATAGCTCTTTTAACTTTCAGCTACTGGGTTTTATGGGGGGTGCTTTTTGTTTTGTTTGGTTTTTGTTAACCCCAAATTCAGCTTAGCAGAATCCATTTTTTTTGTTCAAAGTTAATGAGTTTTATTTAAACCTTGTGTGAAATCTAGTTTCCATCTACAAAGATCTCAAAGAACAACTCACAGGCATACTTATCAGGGATGGAGAAGCCAAATGTTCAGAGTCCTGGTTTTGGTAAGTACTTCTGGCTGTGCCCTTGACACAGGAGGCTGAAGTGTTTCCCCAGGGGCCCACCCTTTTTGCTGTGGTGGGACTGGACCTTTGAAAGCATCCATCAGTGTCCATTGATGCCACTTTGCATCTTTGAAATATAATCAAATTCAACTTTCCAGGTAATCAGCCTGTGAATCCAAAGAGGGAAATAAGGCCCAGCATCTGGTTCCTGAAGCTGGTTCTTCCTCTCCCTTTCCCACTCCTGCAAAGGCAGAGGGGAGACTCCCAGAGGGGTCACTGACATCCTGGGAAGCAAATTGGGAGGCTGTTCTGAGAGATGTGCCTGCTGGTGAGGGTGTTTTACACTCAGTGCAATGCCTGTGCTGGTGCAGAAATCTGGGTCATTTACTGATTATTTTGCTGATTTTGGGTCAAACATTACTCTTGGTTGCAATTAGAAATTAAGTAGCCTGGCTTGTGAGGGTGGTGGAATTGCTCCCAATTCACAATTTATGAGGGAGGCCAGGGGTCTCTGGTTTTTAAAAGATTTAGCTTTTGTTATTTCCAAGTGCTCAGGACAGACTGATATTTGTAAAGCAGTATTTTTTACCGAAGTGTCATGAGAAGAATGACTGACTGAAACGAAGATGTTCACTGCTAGGCTGTAAGTTTGGGGAATTTTTACTTTGTGTTACCTTTTGCTTGAATAAGCAGTTGTGCATGATGAATTTTGACAGAATCAGGGAAGATATTCTGAAAGGCAAAAATTATTTACATTTCACAGCTGACTGACTAATGGTCTGTCTCTCTATGCTGAATTTGGCAGTGCAAATTTTGTCTCCGGTCCTTCTCATCTAGCGGGGAATCAAAACAACAAAGTGACTTTCCAGCCCAAGCAATTTGGGCAGGGAACTCTTGGCAGGGCTTTCTGAGGGAAATCCATGCCACCTCATCAAGCCTGTTTGGCAGAAGTGAAGTCAGTGCCACGCTCTGCTCTTTCTGTTCTTCTACCATGACATGAAAATGAGGTCTCCTGAATGTCACTTTTGAGGACAACATGGATGAAATCTTCTTAATAAAGAAAGTGAGGTGGTATTTTTAGTGCCATTTTTAAGATATAGTACACCACTATTTTCATGTAGAGTTTCCAGTTAAGCTGGAAACTTCAAAATCCAGATCAGTGGACTTATATAAATCTAAGTGTCTGGCACTGCTGGTTCCCAAGAATATGGTTGTTGATACCACTGCTAAATTCTTGCCACTAGTTTCTTGGTAAAACTGGCATCCTGACCTGGAATATGCTGCTTATTTGACTAAGTGTTGGATGCTTAACCCTATTTCCTTATGCCTCTGCAGGGAATTCATTTAAAGGAGTCTACTGAGTAGTACATTATACGTTTACAAGATTAGTTGAATCTACACAGAGATTGAAAAAAACCAAAAGGGGAGGGAGTTTCTTTCGATCATTCCATATGGAATTTGTTGACATGTCAAATTGAAAATTAATCCTCTAAATGCAACCACTGTGAACTCCCCTAAAGTCACAGTGTGACTTCTCACTTTTACCACCTCAGGAATACATTAACATGTACCTGATGCCATTGCTTACACAGCAGAATTCAATCTGGCTGCCCTGGAACAATATTGATATAGTAAGAACTACATTTGCATAGCCACTAATAGCCAATAAAAGCTACTTAATAGTATTAGCTATTTTTAGATACATAATTATATCTGCCTAAGAAAGAAAACCAGCTGACATTCTTCCCATATACCCATTACTGTATACTAAAAATTGTCTTTACTCATAGTAACTTGAGATCGCTTTGTTTGCATATGATTTAAATGAAATGTCTAAATGTACCCTTTGGAGTCAGGCCAGACTGACACTTTCTGTGTGGTATCCTTTTGAGATCCAGATTTATGTGTTCTATGATTACAGTGTGAAAATCACAGTTTAGCCATAATTTTTCAAAGGCAGCCAGCAATGTGAGATTTTTCAGGGCCTGAGCAATCTCGTGTTCGTTTAATAAGACCTGCTTTTTCAGGCCTTGTCTCTGGTTGTCTTTAGTGATGAAAAGGTGCCCAGCTCTTCACTGCCAAAATTATGAGTACTCATTTTCAGACTGCCTAAATTATGGAAGAACTTGGACCTTGTTTTCAAACTGTGAATTGCCTTGAAGACAAAACTTGACATGCTGAGCCACACAGAGGTTTTGAAAACTTTCAGACCCTGCTCTTCTGCAAGGAAATGGAGCAGTGCAGGTACGTCTCTGTGGGTCAGAAGGTGCCTCCCTACAGATGATGGCACATGCCCAAGCCTCACTCGGGCTGAAGTGCAGTGTGCTGGAAGCTGCTTCCCAGAGGACCACTGTAAGTTGCTTTTAGCTTTTGCAGCCGAAGAGGTTCTCCATATGGCATTTGCTAGATGTGTCATTTCCTTGTGCTCTGCTGGCTGTTGGGATGTTGCAGCACCACAGTGCTTAGGTGTAACTCTGACCTTTTCGTGACACACTGTGCTGTACACCGTGTTGTCTTCATACTCATTTGTTTCAAGCTGTCAAACCTGGGCAGGAAGAAGCTGGAAGAAACAAAGCTCTTGGGACTTGGGTGTAATGCACTTGGTTTCTCCTTCTGAAAAGTAAATATTTATGTAATAATCTGCAGAACCCCTAAAGCAGCTGGGAAATGATCTAGGCATAAGATCTTGTGAACAGATCCAGGATGTAGGAAAACAGCCATCTAGATCTTGTTTACTCTACTTTGAGAAAATGACAACTGCAATTATGGATAAAACATCTGTTTGAGAGGACACTGCCAAGTGGGAAACATAGTGATAGAGCGTGAACTGTACCTGTTGTGCTGGTGGTAAGGGGGACCAGAGGGGTGCTGGGGAACTGTCCCTCCCTCTCCTCTCAACAGCGCACTCCTGACACCAGTGTTGTGCTCCTGTGTTTACTCAAACTCAGCTCTCTGTAGTTTGCAGAATCTGGCCTTTTCTCAGCCTCTACCCTGCCCTTGGGTGGCTCCCATGGTTTCTGACCTCCAGCTACCTTTCCTATGCTATTTATAGCACACCAGCTGGGGAACATTAATGTGCATATCTGTTGCATTTGTATTTTGAAGAGTGGTTTTGTTTTTTATTTACATTCAATAAGCTGTTTGGTATCATCTGGACTATTCTAGTCAGGCTCCCTTTGCACTGCATTTGTCACACTGCTTCCTCCAATTCTGTTTTTCTTTCCCCTGCCATAACTGATTCTCTCTCCTCCAGCTTTCCATTAGCTGTCTCCTTTGTTTGGGAAAAAGTAACCCAGGGTATATTCTTTCTTAAAAGGGTAATTTGTTACTAGGAAATAAGCATAGAGATCAGTTGGAAAGTAGACCCCAAGTCTCAGTGTGCTCCTCTGATTTCTTGTGACCTGTTTCTTGTAGATGCTGGTATCTTGTTTCATCACCTTGATCACTGTGCACTTTGCTCATCCCCAGTTCATTTCTTTCTGGTCCTGCTGGCAGGAAAGCATGTTCTGCTTTCTTTCATGTGTCTTCATCTTCTGTGCTTTCAGCTGCCCTTTCAGATATAGCCTTTCAGTTACACCAGGTTTTATCTCTTGGCTATTCCGACTTCTCAGGCATAAGCCCCTGTAGTCTGGGTCCAGACTGTGAACACTGGATGTGTATGGCTGGGAAAATAATCAAAAGAAAAGATGATATGCAAAGGGAATTAAGAGTTTAGACTCTAGCTTAGTTATTAACTTTTACCTTTTTTTTTTGTGCTTAGCAATAAAAGTGGAAGAAATAACATGCATATATTGTTAATAACTTTATGTCATTATCTCAAGTGCTATTGTGGTCTTATAAAAGAGTATATGCTTCTACTGTGACATGAGGCAGTGTAATAGGATCCATATTCAGTTATTTTATGAAGCCTGTGGAGAGTACATAACACCTCTCTTCACAGATAAGTGCATTCTGTGAGCATTTAAGCGTTTGACTAGCAGATTCACTTGTACCATGCACAGGCAGATTCCTGTTTGTTCAGAAATAAAACTCAGTGATGCTTTTGCCTGTCTCTAGAAAGTCACGAGAGAATATTTAGCTACTGTGAGTGGCCTTACTTTTACAGCTGAAAATTTATATTTAAAGAAAATATTTTTCTTCATTCGGTTTACAACTAATTTATGAAATTCTCAGTTGTAGTTCTTGTACTGACCCAAAGAATCCGCTTCTAGCAACTGCAGGCACTGAAATGAATGTTACTTATGGGGTGCCTGTTCTGATCTGTGGGGACTTCCAAATGCCCTAAAAATGTCAACTCCCAGTTTTTTTATTTGATATAAATTATACTGATGAAAATTAATTCTTTCCTTACTGTCCATTTCATAGGTTTTAAGCATTTTTGACTATTATTCTGTGCAAATGCTGGAGTAATGAAGAAATTAGAATGGTAAATACCTGAAGCTCCAGGTTTTTTGCACAGCTTCACAGACATGTATTTCTGCAGAAATTAAGTATTGGGCTGTGAGAGTAACCCATGTGTACCTCTCAGATATGGCAGCACTGGACACAGATAACAGTGTGCTCATAAAACCAGGGTATTTGGCCAAGTCTGGACTGGCTCAGTCAGTTGGAATGGTAAAGCTAAGCTGTTGGTAACTTGATGGTTGAAAGTAATATCAAGTATGTTGCTTTGGAATGGTGGTGATTGGAATTACATCCACCTGGTGACTGGCCACCCACACCTGGGGTACTATGCTCAGTTCTGAGTCACTCACTTCAAGAAGAACATTTTGGTGCTGGAGTGTGTCCAGAGAAGAGCAAGGGAGATGGGGAAGGACACACGACTTATGAGGAGCAGCTGAGGGAGCTGGGGGTGTTTCATCTAGAGAGATGCATCATTGCAACACCATTTTAAAGTATAATGGCCTCAGCACAGACTCTGATGCTTGGGGCAGCCGTGGTCCAGACACAGAGATGGATGTGAGTAGAGGAGCACAAAGCGTGGCCATGGCGGGGTGTGAATACACAGAACAGTCCTTGGACTGGCAGAGCTACTACAGTGTACCACATGAAATCACTGTCCAGGAGCAGCCTATAATTATTGACTGCAAGTCTAACACCTGCCAGGGAGCTGCATTTTCCAGCCAACAGTTCCTTCTCAAGGAAGGCAGTTGGGCAGGACAAGGGAGTTCCTATCCCTGCCCCTGCACCAGCAGTGATAATCGCTTGTCTCTTCTTCCCTTGGCTGCAAGCTTCTATTAGCAAAAGTAAATCTTTTTTAGATTTTATTATAGCTCCATCAGTGGCTGTACCTCAGGGCAAGGAAAACACTCACCTGTGCCACTGAGTATTTATTTAGCAGAACAAGCCCTGCATCCAGCATAGTCTTTTCCTTATCTCAGAAAATAAGTCATCAGAAAAACTCAGGAACATAAATACGACTGAAATTTCACAGACTTTCTGGGAAAAGTAAATATAATTCCAGATTCTGTTTGATATATTATTATTTATCACTCTAGAAATTTGAATTTGATGAACTCTTAAGTTCCATCATCCTTAAAGTGTGTTGCTCAATTCCCCAGAGCTGACAGAAAATGGACAGAACGTGAGGTGCGCTGAAAAGCTCAGAAAGCCTGCAGGCTTCTCCAAGAGAACATGAAGTGCCCCATCCTCACTGCTTCAAAGGGAGAAAACGGTCCTCCTTCTTAATCATGTCATATTCTGGACTTGCTGGAAGTTTCCTGGAAAGCAAGAAGGCAACAATTCTCATCCTGTTTGTTCAGAAAAGTGGTCATTATGCAACATTCTGGCAATAGTGTTCATAACCTATTTCTTTAATATTTCTCTCTCCATGCTGTTTTCTCTATTATCCTTTCTTTGGGTCTTTTACTTTTCCTCATACTCCAAAATGAGGACATATGGTTCTTAGTTTTCTTTTATTTATTTATGTTCTCTGTATGAGAAGTGTGACTGTTATTTCAATTTGGTTTTTCTGACAAGCTAAAGGAGTGTCTCTGTATGTCTTCACTGCTATGCGTGAAAATAATTGCTTGCATTAAAATAATTTTCTTCTATTTTATGCTTTGATTTGTATTTCAGCTCTAACAGTAGAGCCTGCTTTTATCTCATTATCCAAAATTCAGTTAAAATTTAACTGATTGGTTTCTTTGGGTTTTTCCTCTCTATTTCCTCCTTTTGTTTAGCTCAGCACATACCTCACAACTGACTTGTGGCCTCTGTTATTCCTGTCCTCTTCTGTATCTGAACAGAGGAGACTACCCCTCCCAAATAGTACTATTTTATTTCACAAGGGACCATGTTCCAGAGTGAACCAAATTTTTAATTTTCTTTTCAGCTCTGCTTGATGCTTAAAGTTGATTTGCAGAGGTAACTCCCAAGACTATCAATTTGAGGTGTAGCTGTCCTCCAGGATTCCTTTACAATTTTAATTATTTGCCTGTTGCAAAAGAAATGTGTCTTTGTAAAGCCCCCATCAGGTCCAAGTTGTTGATCACTGGCTGAGATGTTGGTGCTTCAGCTCTAGGTTTGGGACTGATTCACTGAACCAAACCTTCTTGATAAACTCTGGGGAAAGTGTCAGGCCAATTTACCATCAATTGCTACCGACAGTAGGAACATCTGCTTCCCATCCTCTTCCTTTCATTCACTGTTAGAGAAAATTTTGGCTAAAGTAGAAGAAATTGTAGGATGCCCATTAACATGAGTTACTTTATTTAGCATCTGCATTTTAGTCCTCTTTCATTTGGTTCTAAACTAATCTCCATTTGCTGAGCCAAGAACAAATGACAAAAACTACAAAATCTGGTGAAGCAGTACAGATTGATAAGTGACTGCAGAGGACAGGAAAAGGAACTAGTTTCAGTGAGATTTTCAGTCGACATCAGAAAAAGCCTCCAAGACTATCAGTGCACCCCTTAGAATAAAAATATGTTGAAATTATATTAAAGAAATAAAAATAGACACTTCCATTTTTAATTTAATATTGTATCTAAACCAGCAATGATTGGTGTTTGACTCAGTTGCCCACATTTAGGTATGTAGAGACACCTGAGACACCCAATGGCCACAGGCTCCCTTGGCTCCAGAAGGGCATGGGTACCCCCACTGGTCCTCCCAGCCCTGTGCAGGTGCCTTGGGTGTCCACGAGCATCTCAAATCCCATGACAAAAAGACTATTGGGCAGGTGAATTGAGTGCTGAGATCCACTATCAGTGTCTAGGGACAGAGCCAACATTAGTGTGCCTGACCACCTGATGGGAACACAGTACAAATGGGATGTCTGGGCACAGATTTTATATATAATTTTTAATTATGCTTTACATAAAAGTTTTAATTTTCAAGGTGAGGTTTAGTCCTAGCCTCATGGTGACTTTGCCAGCTTCTTGGACCATGAGATTGGTCTTCTGCATTCCCTGGATTCTCCCTGCCCTGTCTTGTCCAAGTTTCCAGCCAGGAGCTATCCACTGCCCGGGGGCTTGGTCAGGTGTAGACGTATCTGATGGATCTGGGAGAGAACAGGGGATGCTACTCCCATCACGTGTGTGTGTTATACCTGTAGCCACAGATTTCAGCTAGCTCCTATATTTAGACTAGGAAAAAAGTAATCAGGCATGGAGTTAGGGATTTTTTTCTCTGACATTTGAAGACTCAGTGTGACACCGGTGCTGTTCAGGGGCACTTTGACCCAGAGATTGTCAAAGTCACCCATAGTATTCAGCCAAAGGTGTCCTAAAGGCTACAAAACCTGATTGTGTCAACATTCTCCTCTGCATAAAGCAGCACAGTCCCTTCTTCAGGAGTTGCTCAGGGACTGAGTTCACCAACACCTCTCTGGTGAATGTGGTGGGGTTTTTTGAGAAGATAACCTCACTGTCCCTCTTTTCCTTATCACTTATAAATTCAGGGTCATTAAGGAGGATCAACTCATATCCTAGGAAAAACTGCAAGAGTGATTCTTTTACTTGCAACAGAAAATGAAAATATGAGAAATTTGTTTCCTTTCTTTTTCACAAGCACCCAAGGTTTAAACACCATCTGTGTTCCTATGTCCTGCACAGATTAAAAAAAAGATTCTCAAACAAGGCACAAAACTTTCATTATGAATCAATTCCTCCTTCCTCCTCCTCTTCCTGACTGATGAAAAGGTGGGTTTGCTTATCCTGCCACAATTACATTATGTAAGGACAATTGCTCAATACCTGGAAAGAAAGCTCTTGACCCTCTGTACTGAATGTGATCCTTTTCCAGAGCTCATGTCATCCTTTTCCAGAGCTCATGTCAATACTGGCCTATGACATTCAAAATTGTTAGCATTCTTTCCAAAGAGGTCTAGGTCTATGAATGATTTCTTGTAATAACAACCAAAAATAGCTACATTTCCTTTGAAGTTAACACTGAACCCCCTAAACTGCAGACTGAAATTCCCCCACCGAAATATTTAACTAACAAATGTCCACATTTTCAACTGGAGACCAATGTATACACTTTTTAGACTATTTTCTAGGCCACACATTTTTATTATTGATCAAGACTTAGAATCTAAGTTTATTTTAGTCTTTCACATAAATATGCTAAAAGCTCTAGATCATTAGTTCTTTCTGATTTTATTTGCTGGAAAATATTTCACACCACTTCTAGAGATTAGGATTTGGTAACACTTTATTCTAGCTGTCTTATTGTTTTAATTTATGTGGTCTTAGGAATAACAGAGATCATAACAAATCCTTTTGGTATTAAAGAGAGTGGTATGTACAGTCACTGAAAGACATTTCTTTTATTTTCCTTTAGAATCTCTTAAATTGATTTTGAAGGCTCAGACAGCAAATGAATCTGAAGATGTTTATCTTTTGGTGAACAGTCAAATCAGTCATTTAAAAACTGCACTATAATAAGGTTTTTATTTTAAAAGTTGGGACAAAATTTGAGGTCTAAGGGTAAGTACAATATTGGCAGGACACTGATTCTTGAGCTTTCTTGAGAAATGTAGGCCACGTGTAAGTATCAAGTGACTTGTAATTTTGTTTACCCTCCATTGTCTTCATGTAGGCTGGCAATGGGTCTGGAGTCTGTGTCTGTTCTAAATCTAAAACAACAGAAAGGTGGAACTCAGGGTAGTTTGATTCTTAGAAGAGTTGAAGACCGATTTTTCAAAGGAGGCTAAAGGAATGAGATGCTCGGTTTCCATGGATTTTAGTGATAATCTGTCATGGCCCAAGTGTATCTGTTCTTTGCAGGTCTTCAGGAGGTTTGTGAAGCCTCCTCTTTTGCTGAGGACATACTTTATCACCAGTAACTCTCCAACATACAGAAGGAAAGGGACAGAGGAAAGTGTTCCTGTCTAAATGAGAAAGACAAGGGGAGAAAGTCTACTCTGAGGTTAAATACTAGAGGAGTTCTGAAATACTGGCCAAAAAGCAGAGGTAAAAAAAGAAAGAAAAACTGACTATAAATATCACAGGAATCCTTGTCTAAGCAACCTATTACATAACCATAAATCCTGGGAATGAATAGTGAGCAAGTACAGTGTACTACTAAAGCACTGGAATCATTCTGAGTATAAAGAGTAACCTCCTTCTATTTATGTCCAGGTGTAATGTTGTCATCCATGACACTAGATGCTGAGTTTAAAGAGATTTGTAGTGCATTTGACTTCCATGGGCAAATGGAAGTTCACAGGAGCTGAGGGAATTTCTCCAGAAATCTCTCCTTACTCTAATAGTGGATCACCGTAACTTGAGTTCTAGTCCTGTTACATTTTTCAAAATGTGATGACCCAGGGATTGATATAAAATATTTTCTGGGACTGTGAATGTTGGGGATGGTGAGTTATTGCTTGGAGGGCAATGGAAGTCACCTGGGGTGTACCTGCATGGTGTCACCTCTCTGGGATGCAGAAGCTGGTTGATTCCAGAATGATCTTGAGTGAAAGTTCTCAGTCTGGAAGTAACCATGGGTTTTCCACTGTCCTGTCCGAGGGATGCAGACTGTAAGATCATTTAAGCTGAGCTGACTTAGGTGGTTCTCTGCCACTGTGGGCATTTGAGTGTCTCCTGTTATCTCTGTACCATGTCCTTCATCTAAGTTGATTTCGTTCCTCAGTAGGTCAAGTCTTTAGCAAAAGGCACTATACAGAAGTCAGCCTAGACTAGTTCCTTCTAATCTGAAACTGCATGAAAGTTTATGAGATCTTAAAGGTAAATTGAATAAGTCATAGATTCAGCAGCTTAAATTCCTCCTGGAGATCTCATTTACTCTGTGAAAAAGGACAATATTCAAACATAACTCATTACCACGTAGCACAAGAATTCATAGTGGATTAAAACGTAACCATTTTAATAGAAACTTTTCCTCTTAGTCACATGTTAGTTATCCTTGGTCAAAGGTGGCTGGAATAGGCATGGAGATGCATCACTGCTCATGCATATGATCAGCAACAACAAAAGATGTGCGTTCCTGATCCACATTTAGGCAGCTAAATAAGTGGCTTCACTGTGAGCTGTGCTGCACACTTGAAGATGTGCCCAGTAGTGCAGGACCCACAACAGATGCTGATTCTTATTGACACTTGCTTTTAGCCCAACACAAACCGCCCAGCTGACAGCTGCACTGGCAATTTGCTGTTAGTCTCAGAGAGGTCGTGGAGCTCTACAAAATGTAGTCACCACCACTCTTCTGGGTCTGGCACTCAGCCAAGGGAAGCTGTGGAATCCAGTATGCATCATGGAGAGAACAGTGGGGTCACGGAATCAAAATGGATGCTAAAGACTCAGGCTGGTTAGGTCACATTTTTGTATAAGAGAAGCTGATGACTGCGGGAGAACTAATTATGGGACTCCTGGTCACACCGTCCTGTAGCAAAGCTATGATTTGTCTTGGGAAAAGAATCAAAAATCCAATGAAATATTCAGTGCTGCACCTCCTAAATATTAGCTGTCTGGCACCAGGGATTCACAATGCTTTGATGGACACTTAAATTGCTATGCTGAAAGTAAATATTAAGTGAGGCAAAAAAAGGGATCTGGAGCACCCATAAGCTAAATTGGCTGGTAGAAAAAGCTAATCTGAGGACTGCAGATAAAAATACTTCTCCTAACATGCAGGTTCCCAATTCAAAATTTTTCTCATTTGCCTCTGAGTACTTTTCTAATACACACTACATATTTAGCTTCTGCTCACTGAAATCTGGGCTTCCCGTACACTGGGTCCACAAGCAGTTCTGGCACAAAGATTTTTTTTTAATATTAGGTTTTTTATTCTGAATAATGGACCTGTAATGATGTAGATTCCAATAAATGCCATATGCAGACTTGCCCATTAAGAGAGTTTGGATCCAGAGTGTACTATGAGGAAACACATTTTCAAATCAATGTGCAAATTCTTTGCTTGGGTGTGATACCTCTCAGTATCTTTTAGATATATAGCTATATGCCTTTGCTACAAATGCAGTTACCTAAAGATAAAATGCTTTTTGTTTTGGGGTTCTTTTCAAAGATGATCTAAGTTAATGGGTGGCCTATAACACCAAACCAGTACCGGGCTACCTTTTTTTTTGTGCTCGTGGCCTAGAAAGATTAATTTTATCTCCATTGTATCTCTATCACACAATGTAATTTAACAATTTCTCTCTTTTAAAACATAAGTTTTTGGGTTCAGCTTTGTGAGACTTGTGATGCTGTTGTCAGTCATTTAGAAAATAATTGTATCATGCATCCAAATGGAATGGTTACTTGGCAAAAGTGACAATATTGATAATAGAATAAGTAACTAGTATGAAAGTAAGAACAATAGAGCAGAAATTCAAAAATTCTAAATTGTTCTGAAAAGGGTAGCTCTGATTGAAAATTGTGAGTTGTTAGTGAGTAATAAATAGTGAAAACTAGTAGAAACTTTGCATGAGCAGGAACTACAGACCTTGAGTTGTCTTGGCCTTAGAAGTCACTACTAGGAAAATGACAGAGGTGAGACTTGTGAAGGTTTCATACCTGCTTCATAATATAGATGTAGCAAGTAAGTTGTGTTTCTATAATTAAAGCAAAATATGGGCTAAACTATCCCTTTGTCTTTCAAGTATTGGATTATTGCAGAGAAGGGTGAAAGAAAAACCGGAAAATATCTGCAGTCAATGCTATGGGACAAACCTACAATTTTAAAAACATGTGGGAATAGACTTTTTGAAATTTCTGCTCCCTTATCTCTCTCCTGGGAAATAAATCTGCAGATATATTGGGAGAAGTATTTTCTGTGTTTTTATTAGAAGGTAAGTACATTTAATTCCAATTGCATGTTTCAAGATAATGTATTAGAGTGGTGCATATTAATGTGATATTTAGAGACTGAATTTTCTTCAGTCTGAATATTACTGCCTCGAGTATTTTCACATTAAAACTCAGAAGATAATAATTAGAAAACCACAACTCTGAGATCAATATAGACATAATGGGAAAAAAAGGAACAATGAATAGTTTTAGGGAGAGATGCCTCTGAGTGCTTAACAGAGTAACCCCAGTTAATAGTTTGTATTATGATTTGTGGAGTGCTTCAAGACCCTTCAGAATTTGAATAATGGCAAACTGCCACTAAACAGAGTTATGACAAAGCATACAAGGCAAAGCCTAAGAGATTATAAAGTGGATAGCTCAGTTCGCTTGGCTAGAACGGGCTTCAGTAATAGAGGGAGAGAAAATGTAGTGCAGGGGAGGGGGTTTTATTGGCTTTCTTCTGTCTCTGAGTTGAAGGTTTGACTATTTCAGACATTCAGAGTATTAGCAGCGTCATAGTAAGCCAACCTTTTGTTGCTCTGCACAACCTGAACAATGCTGCATATTGCTCTTGCCTGACTCTACTGCCTTGCACACAGATGCTCTAAAGATTTTGCCCTGAAATTAAAACTTAACCTAATGTGGTACTAGTCGATCAGAAACTACAATACCTCTGGTCTTCAGTGACAACATGCTACTAGAACTTTAATGAGCTAAAGAAGTTGAAGAAACTCAGTCTTTTGGTTTGCTCTTGCCAGTCACACTGGCAAAGGAAAAAGGCATGAGAAAACTTGCCTTTGATAAAGAAGGAAAAGTTGCTGTTGAATTTTCTTGCAAAAGTTTTTAGCAGTGTAAAGTACTTCTCAGAAAAAAACCCCCACCAATTAATTTTTATGTAGGAAATCCCTTCAAGTCCCTAAAATAACATTTAACAAATTAAAATAAATACATTAAAGTCTAGTAATTTGTTTTCGTCCAATGTATATCTGTGTTTTGTGATGAGAAAGTAGTCCAGTTCTCCCTGAGAGTTGCAAATGTGGTCACTTTATGCATCTGACAGCATTTATTATACAATATGAGCAATTGTTGTACTACTGCATGAGTGTGATGAATTTGCCCAGCTCTGAAGCATGTTCAAGGGTGGAGATTACCAGAAGCTTTAATATGTCAGCCTGACTGTATCAGTTTTAAATTTTCCTCTCCATCGTTTGCCACATCTCCCTATCCCTTCCTATACAGTGACACATATTATTTAAAAATTTCATTAATAATATTTCAGTGGGGACACACCAGCACTATTATCAGCTTGATCCAGCGTATAATTTCTAGTAAAAACTATTTGTACAGTGGAAGTGTTAGCAGCCTTTGACTTCATTTTGTGTAGTGCTTGCAGTTCTCCTTTTAAAGAGAGAGAGAAAAAAAAGAAGTACATTTTGTATGAAAGGAAGACAATCTGTCTTATGTTATTTAATAAGTTCCCGAAAATGCATGAGCTCAATTTTTGTTCAGCTTTCAAACAGATGTTATCTTCTTTAAAAATGATCACATCCCAAATGCAGCAATTTTAAGTGCACATTTACTGTGTAGTCCAACACTTCTTGGGTTTAAAAACACATTTTATTACAAGGCAGAACATCAGATCTTGAAACAGATTGTGTACATATTCTTAGGAGCAGGGACGGAGTAGCAAATGCCCTTGGTCCCAGATGAACCGTGAGGGTGAAAAATAATTTTCCTCTTCTCTCTTTACCCTTTTCTTACTCATATGCATGATGCATATTTATTTTCCACATGCATGGCCTCCTACAGGCCAGGTCACAAACCCAGTCTATCTTTCATCCTGGTGAATAAGGACTATCTATCAGTTGGGAAAGTTGGGTTGAGATGTCCTGGCAGATAATTTCTCCTTCACCTCCTGTCCTGCAGTGTGGCCATCCTTTCTCTACAGCTGAGCACTGCACGAGTCCAGCCAGGTCAGGGCTTTCAGGGCAGGACTTCCAAATCTGACCTCAGAAGGGTTTCTGGATATTTTCAAATCTCTGGGATCAGCTAAACGCCTAATTGCTCAGAGCTATTGAGACATACTGTTCTGAGCATGGCCAAAGCACATGTGGACTTTGAAGCTATGGAACTTTTGGAAACTCGGAAATTTCATTCCAAACATTTGCTCATTTGGAACTAGGAAACTTAAGGAACATGTTGCCTCTTTGGGAATGTAGCTTCTGAACTGATATATAAATGGTTTTCATTTCCACAAGTGAACGGATCTTTTTTGTAGACCAGCCTAAGAGGCTTATATATGATATTGGAACTTAAATCACATGCAGAGCTAGGAAGAAACAACAGCTCCTTCCTTGAAGTGCCCTGTCCCAAGGCAGTGGGCACATTGCCAGAACAAGTCCCTCCTGCACAGGTGGAATGAGCCTCACTGGGGGATAATTTGGCCCAGCTGCAAACATGGAGAGAAGCAGATTCTCTTTCTATTTATCTCTTTGTCTTTTTCTATTTTTCCCTTCACTTTGTGATTCACGACTGATAAATCTGGCAGACAGGGAAGAAACTGCATTTTTCTCATCATCAGAATACAAACTTTTGCAATTCACTTGTGTTAATGCTCTGCAGCTGTTTGATGCTCTGACTGTAAAGGACCAAGAAGACATTTTAAAGCTTGGACTTTTTCAGACAATGTACTCCTGATTGCTTTTCAGTCAGCTCAGAAGCAGCTTGTTTGCAGGAACAGGCTGACTCTGCCAGTCAGGCTGCTTTAAACTGAGACACAAAATCGATGCAGAACGGAAGTCTGTGTTTGGTGAAGGACCCAAGTATAAGGAAAGAACTCAAGCACCACCTTCTTGCTGTGGGCTACTAGAAAGGGGGTAGGTTTATGGGGTAACAATTCTCAGAGTCCATAGCAGTAAGACAAATGAAAAAAGAAAAAAACAAACACAACAAAACAGAAAAAAGTTCAAGGCTGCCCAGGGAAGTGGTGGAATCACCATCCCTAGAAGTGTTGGAAAGGTGTGTGGATGTGCTACTTGTGGGTACGGTTTAATGGTGAACATGGCAGTTCTGGGGTAACAGTTAGACCTGATGATCTTAGAGATCTTTTCCAGCCTTAATAAATCTATGAACATTAGAAATATTGTCAGGAATAAGACACTGCTTGCCAACTATGAAGCCACTTAAAGGAGCCACTTGTAAGAGCCACTTAAAGTCCTTGTGTAGTGTCAGAAACCTTTAAATTCATAATTATGGCTTATAAGTTGGTGAAAAAGTCTTTTCTAAATAAAAGATGACAAGACTGGGAAGAGTTGAATGTGGAAAGAATCAGCCTGGATTAGCAAGTGATAGAAAGGCCACACCTCAATAGGACAAAAAAAATCCATTTTATCAGAGCTAGTAATACAGAGTTAGGTAAGATTTAGAAAATTGTCCCAGATGAAACTACCTAGACCCTTTTTATTCTTCACGAATACACTGGTAGGTCTTGCTACCCACATGTTTCTTAGATGACATTCACAGGTTTTCCCTGTCCAAAGATTGGGGCTGGGTAGGTTCTCACCTGTTTCCCGTGCAAATTATCTGACGAGTCCAACTCTATGTTTTACCTGTGAGAAACCTTCCTTTCAGAGCACACAGCTATAACCTGTATCCCCAGCAATAAGTTATATCACCAATGAAGCCAATAAAGCATCAACTTGAGAGCTTTTTGGATTAGTAGAGGAAATGCTAATAAGTGAATGGAGGATGTTGCTGTGAGTAGGGAGAATGACATTTATTTAAAAGAATATGATTTGTTTAAGTGGATTTACCTCTTCATGTCATCTCTCAGATTTTAAAAATACGATTTGCACATTCTCCAAATGATACTTTTGGAGCATAAATACTGTTACTCTGAGTTTATTACCACAGTGTAGGGGATTAAACAAGCCCTTCAATTTTCATTAGTTTGCCTGGCTTGATCTTTGCCTAACCCCTCCCAGACATGATGCTGCAAAGGAAAATGCTGAAGTTCTGATATTAAAATATTCAACTGTAATTCTATTGTATTTTAATAATTTTGGACTGAAGGTGAGAGGATTGTGACCGCTGCACATTGTGCCCCACAGTTTCAGAAAAATTATGACACTTTTGAAAAAACCAGAATTATTTTGTTTCAAAGTGCAAAGTGTAATTAGACCTTTCCTTTCAGAGGAAATTCCCAGCGCTTGTAGGCAAGATCTGCTGCCTGCTTTGTGTGAATTCTCAGATTGCAAGGCTACTTTCCCCCTGTCTGATTTTCTTTGAAAAGGCCTATTTCTTTAGACTGAATTCATCCATTTTAATTGTAAATGAGGTACAAAACATACTTACTTTATCAAAGCTGGAAAGTCAAAATGACCTTATTTAGAAAGCAGAAGCCTTGGGATTATTGGCAATTTGTAAAGAGTTATGACTATGTTGCTGTGATCTGCCCAACTAGCAAATAGGAAGATTGTTATACATGCTGTAAAAAATAAGCACAAGAATCTCATGCTGGATTACTGTAGCCATTAGATCAGTAAAAGTGGCTTAATCTTTCCTCTTCATTTTCAGAAGCAACAAAGATATTTGAAAGGTTTTTATCTATTAGTTTCCAGTGGTGGAGGGTAATGTGATGCAGAGAAGGTGGAAGATTTTTTGTTTGTTGTTTTGAATTAGCAAGAATAGCAAGTAAATGATAGATTTTAAAGATGATAGAAATAGCTGTGGGGGTTCTTGGAAGAGGTGAAAGAAGAGAGGACAGAGGGTTGTCTGAAGAATTAGAAGCAGAGGGGAAAACATGGACACAGCAGTGAGAGAAAAATTGAAGGAGCAGCCAGAGAGGTGGAATATAATTAGAGGCAAAAAATGAAAGCCTTTGCATGAGTTTTCTCAACTGATAGAAAAAACCACTAATATATTATTTAAAAAATGGGGGGAAATGGAAATGCAAATCAAAGTGTTAAGATGACAAATCAAGGGAATGATAGCTGATTCCATAGACATCAAAAAGTGCTGTCAGTGGAAAGGACCTCAGTGTGCTGCAAGAACAGCTGCAGAGGCAAGAGCAACTGCACAGGAGTCAGAGCAGAAGGGAGAATGGTGAGAGCTGAAGGTAGATCTGAGTGACAACCAGCATGGACTTGGCAAGAACAAATAATGTCACAGCTTTCAGACTTCCCTCTGCAGCTCTGTGGATGGAAGCCAAGCAGAAGATACCCTATGTGGTGTCTACAATAGGGCTTTTGACATTGCTTTAAAGAGCATTCTCACAAGGAGGTCTGAAAAATGTATTTCTAAATGGAACCACAACAGGCTGAGGTAGAGAACAAGTTGGAAATGTGTATTCTGCAATGATAATGGAGAGGGATGCTTTGGAGCCTGTTATCATTAGCTATGGGAGGATAGAAAAGGAGAATGCTCATTAAAACATACAGAGGACATGCAACTGTGAGGAGCCACCAGGACATTGTATAATATGATCAGAATCATGGAAGAAAAAAAAGAGAGGCAAAAGCATCATAGGAAAAAAAAAGCCTAAAAATTAGGACACATTTCAATGCGAATAAATCCTGGTGCATGCTTTTTAAGTAGGTATAATGAGCCACCAAGTAGGAAAGATCTGGTGCTGAGAGAGAATCACATTTGTCTGCATGGTTCTTGGTAGCGAAAAATCTTAAATAAGTGTCTGCAAGGAGAGAATCTAGAGATCAAGCCAGTTTATTTCTCCCTTTTTTTTCCTGCAAAATAGACTCCCTTATAATTCCACTCCTTGATTTTCACCAGCGGTTTTAAAATATAGTTGTTTTATCATCTGTTGAAGCAACCTAATATCAACTTGTCTTTCCTTTACCATGCTAGAGCTAGAAGATCCGAAAGCAAGTTTAAGCTAATTGCTCTTGCAAAATTCATTTTGTCTGGAAAACAAGAAAATGAAAATGAATCATTAGTAATCCAAGATGCAGAAAGGTCAAACGTTATCCTTAAAAATATGCACTTAATAGTTTAAGGGTTTTTGTAAATCTGCTGGACTCACAAGTGTGGGTTTTTTTATCCAGTCACTTTTTACATGTCAAATTCTATGTAAGAGATCAATAATTGTAATGATCGGGAGATGTTGCTCTTTTTCCTAGCAGAGATTTTTATTGCCTTACTAACACTTCTTTAAGTCCTGCTGATCTGTTTTGGAAAAATAAGTTTAACTGGTGCCAGTTTAAGTCCTATTGTTCCTAAATGTAATGTTCCATCTCTTAAACATGGACCTAAATTAGAGTAATGTATGTCCAGAGGGCAATTGCTCTGAGGGTCTCCAAGGCCTGTTCATTTCCCACAGTTGTCTTTAACTTCTGCAGACTCTCTACAGTTTCCATTTTGCCTTGTGTTCCTGGGAAGTCTCCAAACATTTCCACAGATGCCATTGAAGTTTACAAGTAAGATGGTATTTCCCTGGCCATCAGTTACTCAACAAAAAAAACCCCCAAAAACAAACCAACTAAACCAAAACAAACCCAAAACAAACAAACATACAAAAAATTGAAAAAAATCATATAACAAAATTCATAATTATCTGTCACAGGATTTCAAGCCAGCTTATGTCATTGGGAAAGTATGTTTAACGAACCACTGGTCTTACTTGACAGACCAGCTCTCACATATCCTTATTTGCTGCATGAATGGAGCTGGGGAACAAAGATTTTAGGGAAAAAACCCCAAAACACTAAATTATTTCCTTCCTACTCATTGCTCTGTAAATCCACTGATGTAAGTTATTTTTGTGGAGCTATAGATTGATAGATAATGCTTTTTAAGTTTTTGAACAAAACTTAAAAATAGATGAATAAGAGATAATGTATGCACCAAGAAATGTGAAGTTCATTACAAAAAGTAGAAGTAAAAGTGGTTCACATAATCTGCTTGTTTGTTTCTAAAACCCTTTTCACATGGTGTTGCTGCAATGGCTGCTACAGAGAAGTTGCTCCAAAAGCAGGCGCAGTGGGGGCAGATGGATGAGTTCCCACATGTCGGTTGTACATTCCTCGTAGAGGGGATTTACAGTTCCAAAGAACAGTGCTAAAAGCACCACTGGGTACAGATCTGTGTGTATTAATTCCAAGTTCTGTGTTAACAAAATGAATGTTTTAAGCCCTTTCTTTCCACTGGGCTTTTGCTGAACCAAAAGCAGTTGACAACTGTGGACAAAAAGCTCCAAGCACTTTATGTTTGTCAAATTGCCTCTTTAGTGGATGCATTAGGAATCAGAAGCATAGCAAAAATTTAAATTGCTTCAGGCTTTTGTGTTGAAGCTTCTTCAAACAGAAATCTTATTTGACCTTCACAATACACACATCTTTCACTAACCTGAGGATCTGAAGACATGCTGTCAGGTTTGTTTTAGGACAAAGACAGAATAGGAAGGAGGAATTAAGGGCATGTAACCCATTAAAACTCATCTCTTATTTCCTCTTATCTCTCTGGGTAACATTTAACTGTTTCTGCAGTGACTCATACCCCATGTTCTCACTACTGAACAAATTGATATTCTCTGTGCAACTTGAATGTCTCTATAGATGGCTTGCTTCTTCTAGTTGTCCTTTATTTTCTCATACTCCATTATCCTTATTAGTTAAAATAATTGCTTTATTGATATAAGATGAAAGGTAAGTTATAGAAACATTGGTCAAATTCCAGGTTACAATTTAAATCTGTAAGTGAAATGGATGTGATTGAAAAATTTGTAGTGGATAAACTCTGTTCTGTTTATTCCTTGGGAGCAAACTTGTCTTTCATGAGAGTCACAGATGGCTCCTGGACTAGAGGCATTGGTCTAAATAAAATGTGTTGTAAAGAAATTAGTAGGTAAAAGAAAAACACTAACTCATCTAATAATGCAGTGGGGATGAAACCCAGGGATTTTAGCTCCTGAAAAAAAAAATATTAGCCTCTTAATTTGGGCACTTGATCACCAGATCATAATAGGCAAAAAATCCAGAAATACTGGTTAATTTTTCTATTTTATGAATGAAAGCCAGAGCAGTGAACAGAAGGTGACCCCTATTCCTCCCTCCATCACAAGTCTTTTTGAACAAAGTTTCTTTAATCTTACAGGCAATAGGGAGAAAAGTTTATCCCTAGCTCTGAAAAGACAAATGTATAATACTATACACAGCATTGTTATACTATTGCATAGCACATATAACATGTATACTATGCATGCTATACATATGTAAATGTTAAGATATATAGCATAATACTACATATAAAATGAAATCTTCCCTTGTTTGATCTAAAGGAGTTCCATTGGTTTTCATCCAACAAATGAACGTGTGGAAAACAAGAGGTGACTTGTGAGCGAAGGGCCATTAAACACATACAAGGCACAACGGTACAATGCCAAAAGTGTTACACTTGGTGTCTTGCAGCTGATCATCCTCAGAGGATGGTCTCAGTTTTACTTTGTGTGTCTGGCCATAAAAAATAAGACTAGGAAATTTTACAGGTATCTGGGGACATGGGAAGTAAGGATAATTTTCCAGATTTAGGATAAAGATCTGAGTTACTCCCTCAGATTCACTAGATAGTCAGTGGAATATTTTAACTTGTTCCAGGAAGAATCTTACTTAGGTTGTATTAAATGCTTCCTGATAGTGCCTGCTTCTTTCTGCTGCCTCTACAGAGTTATTTGGTGACCCACTCAGAAACAGACATGTTCTGAAGCAGATGCCCTGACATGTCTGAAATAGAAGCAGGTGTCCAGAGCTAGTGAGGTGAATCCTATCAGAGGAGTCTTAGCTCCATAGATGTTATGCTGCTATCAGTGTGTCTTTGGGTTCCCTTAAAAATTCTAGTTTTATAATGAGTGGGTTTTGAAGGCTCACCTGACAGCTTTCAGAAGAACTACAAATCAAAAAATAGTTGTTAACACAGTTTTTTCTTCTTCAGTGTCACTCCCGAGATTACAGTGATTGAGGTGATTTTGTCATTTGAGCTGTTGTCCTGGGCATATGGTGTGGAGGTGTGGACTGGGGGTCATCAATCTGGAAACTCATTTCTAAAAAAAAGGTCTACAAAATCAAAAAGATCATACAGACAGATAAGAGGGTTTTCTTCTCACTAGTCCTCCAAATTAATGCCCCTTATTGTTGTACTATGAGATGACAAATTCAAAACACACAACATAGTTGTTGATCTTTTCTTATACATGATGTCATTCTGTCACAGGATGGGATACCTAAAGAGCAAAATTCTATGAGACCAATAGAATTCATATCTTGTAATGCCTGCTCCTCACAAGAAAAATATCTCTGGGTCAGTAAGTTCCAAAACTGCAGAGTGCTGGAAGGCAGCAGAGCACATCACAGGAGCAGGCACTTTATACCTGCCCCATTCTTTTAATCTTTCCTTGGCCCCTGCTCTCAACAGCTACTGGTATCAAGGTGCTGAGCTAAATGGGTCAATGGAGGCATATTCATGTCCTTACTGTGTGCAAAGGGGGTGCCTTTTTACAGTGTAGTACCTGAGATCTATGCATCCAGAGTATAGATACCTTCTAACTTGACCTGGGAAAGGAACGTCTGAAGCCTGCACATATTCCAAAAGAAAAAGCTCAGACCTCAGCAGGCTGAAGTGAAGGGACTCAGCCATGTAAAGAAAATAACTTGTTTCTCCTCACCCCCTTCCCTTCTCTTCCCTGTGGTGAACATGAGGGAATGGCCCGAAGTTGTGTCAGGGAGGTTTGGGTTGGATATTGGAAAAAGGTTCTTCACCCAAGTGGTAGCACACTGTAACAGGCCCCCCAGGGCAGTGGTCACAGCACCAAGACTAACAAGAGTTGAAGAGGCATTTGTATGATACCCTCAGGCACATGGTGTGACTCTTGGGAATGGTCCTGTGCAGGGCCAGGAGTTGGACTCAATGATACCCTCAGGCACATGGTGTGACTCTTGGGAATGGTCCTGTGCAGGGCCAGAAGTTGGATTCAATGCTCCTTGTGAGTCCCTTTCAACTTGGTTGATTCTGTGATTCTCTTTTCTTTCCTTTAAAGATGACTTCATGACTCTGGAAAGATCACAGAGACTGAATAAATAAAGCATTTTTTGAACCATTTACTGGAGCTTCACATTAAATCAGATTCTTCACAATAAAACTTTTAATGTCAGAATTTATCTTTTTTTGCAGCTTCCTATCCTTGAAGCACAGATCATCCAGGGACAGGAGCTTTTGAAGCAGGTGTACACGAAGAATTGGAAATAATAAGCTATTTTACAGAGATACCACACAAGTGTCTCAAGTCTAAAGTTAATTAAGGTTTAAAATTTAAGATATAATAATGTATCCAACTCCTTGTGCAGGCCTTGTAGAAATCACAGTAAAGCCAGCTTGCTCAGCTCCTGACAGAGTAAGAGAACAGGAACATCATGGCTGTATTTGAGTCCTGTGGCCTTTTCCAACCCAGCACTGATCAAAGCTGAGAAGAAAGGCATCCAATATTCCTCTCTGTCAGTGTGACTGCATCACACACTGCCTTAAAACGGATGGGAAGGGCTGTTTAAACACAAGACCACTCCTTTGAGGTAAAGGGCTGGAGGCTTCAAAAGAGGGCATGGGCTCTTTGTCAGCACTTTTAGAATCCTCCTGTGAGAAGTTGCCACTGTCAGCTGGAAGTGGCTGCCCTGTAGCCCAGGCATGAAGGCTGCTTATGTAGAAACAAAACCTGCTGCAGTGGGAAATTAAACACTTTACTGACCATCTTCACTGAGGCACTATAACCTTCTGCAGTGGTTTAGGCAAGGATATTTTAGTTCATGTTATCAAGACAGAGACCATGTGCATTCACTCCTGCTCTGCTGGGAGAGGCTGACATCACCACAAACACCACTTGGGTCTTGCAGCTGATCATCCTCAGAGGATGGTCTCAGTTTTACTTTGTTTTGGGGAAACAGCAAGTGTTTAATTCCTTGGAAAAGAGGAAACAGGACAAAAATTTCTGGAAAGGAAGTTTTCTGATGGTTACCTGTACACGGGTTTTTCTGAGCCTTCTGGCAGGTGCCAGTTACTGGGACACATAATGCTATATCCAAGAGGACAGTGCTGGCATTTACAGACCTGTATTCATCTTGGAAACCATTATTTAAAGTAGTTTAAGATCCATTTGCAAGTCCAACGAACACATTTTTGCAGAAAGCAAATAGCTAAGGAATCTTCTCTCTCAAGGTTGCATCTTAAACCTTTTTGCCCACCTATTTTCTCTTTTAAACATCTGTGAGCAAACTGAAGGAAACCCTGTTAGTTCAGGCTGGCTGTTTGAGCCTGGGTGGGTGCAAGGTCTCCCAGGGGAAGGCAGATAAGGTTGGT
Organism: Campylorhamphus procurvoides; assembly: GCA_013396655.1. Taxonomy (NCBI): domain Eukaryota; kingdom Metazoa; phylum Chordata; class Aves; order Passeriformes; family Dendrocolaptidae; genus Campylorhamphus; species Campylorhamphus procurvoides. The sequence goes on from WBMV01000085.1 coordinate 1,068,399, forward strand.
GTCTGCAGTTTGAGAGATTGTCTGCCTGGATTGGGAGGGGAGCAGATAAAGGTTTGTTGTCTAAGTAGAGAAACTGGACAAATAGGTCTTCATGGCTGATTCAGTATTTCTGATCTCTGCAATACCTTGAGCATTATTTCCTGCTGTGTCCTTTGAAATGCCTGGCTTGGGAGGGCTGTGAAAGCAGCTGGACACCAATCAAGAGGAAACGTCACAACCAAGTCTGTGCCCTTCTGCCTCTTCTTTGTGACCTTATCTGTGTGTAGTGAGTTGAAGTCATGGTAGGGACTGAATTGGCAGCACTAAAACCTGTGGCCAAAGGCAGACTTGCTTCAGGACCAGCTACAGAAAGTAACCCAGTTCAAGATAGCAGTGAATTCATGTCACTGAGTGGAGAAGAAAGCTGTGCCTGGCCCCTGGTGTCCTGGGCTCCCTGCAGCTGGGAGAACTGGGGTCCCCATAGTCCTCAGGCTGTCACAGCCCAGACTGCAGTGTGATAAACCTCTCCTAGTGGGTCACATCTGGTTCATCATCTACTGCTGTGAGCAGAGACACTAAGTGGGATATACCCACTTAAAGAACAATTATCTGTTGACTACTGCACACAGCAAAAGGCCAGGACTTATAACCCACTAAGCTGAGCATTAATATGTCTTGCTACCTTTCATAAGAAAGGCTGCATGCCTTTCCTGGCAGTGCAGATGTCAGCCCTGGGGGAAGGGTTGGCCTTTCCTGATCCTTGTACTGATGAGCTGCCATCTTCCTACACCCTGCTTTTCCCCTCAGGTTTTATACCTTGTCATACCAGTATTTACCTTGTCATATTTATTCTCTTGGTTCACTGAGCTGCCACTAGTGTCTCAGCAAAGACACCTCTCTGTTCCTGCTCTTCTTACCTGCCGTGGATTCAGCCTACAGCCCTGCTCACACCTTGGTGACCACTTTTTGGTTTAACTGAGCCAAATGTCTGTGCAACCGTCTGAAAAGAGGTTATAGAAAGGTGGGTGTTGGCCTCTTCTCCCAAGCAACAAGTGATAGGACAAGAGGAAATGGTTTCAAGTTGCACCTAGGGAGGTTTAGGTTGGATATTAGGAAAAGATTCTTTACCAAAAGGTTTGTCACACATTGGAACTGCCTGCCCAGGGAAGTGGTGGAATCACCATCCCCAGAGGTATTTTATAAGATGTGTAGATATGGCACTGAGGGACACAGTTTAGCGTTGAGCTGGGTTAGTGGTTGGACCTGATCTTAGAGGACTTTCCCAAATTAACAACTCTGTGATTCAATGATGTCTCACAGCCATATTGCACTAAGCAAGGCAGTGAATTCCAGGCAGCTCAGGCCAGTGCTGAGGGTCACTGAGGAGAGGATGGTGAAGTGTAGAGAGGAGCATGCTGGGTCCCAATCATGTAGCCAAGGCAGGCTCCATCGCCACTGGACAGTCTTTAGTGACAGCTCTGGGTGCTACTTTGGTGAGAGGCACCCCAGGGCTGGTGTAATGGTGTGAATGAATGATGATGTGCCCTGGTGAAGCTGGTTCTTAAGGGCTGGGCTCCTGCAAGGGCTCAGCAGTGTAAAATGCAGGTCCCCCTGAGTCCCTGTTCGGGTGCTGTGCCATGTGCCTCTGGGCTGCCTTCAGTTACCTCCACTCCTCTCTTACTTGGGGCAGCAGCCCTGATCCACTCCTCTCCCAAAGGGACATCTGGTAGGGTAGTTCACAGTGTGGGAATTGGGGGATCAAAGCTGCTGAGTGCTCTTTGGAGAGGAAGGGGGTGTTAATACAGCTTTGTAGATATTTTTTTCACTTTTAGCATTAGAGAGTCAAAAAATAGGATAACATAGATAATGAAAACCATTGCAAAAGTATTAATCCATATCCTGCCTATCATGTAAAGTGCCATCCATCTAGATTAAAATCAGAAACTCTGTGCTTTTAAAATATTTTGAAACCACCAGTTGTTAAATTCCAAGGCCAGTTTATTCACTGAGGGAGATCACAGTCCTGAATGCTCAGATATTCTGTGAGATCTGTGTTACTTCACAACAAACACCTCTGAAATCTGCTTTCTTCTAGAAGGGGTCCCACCATGACAGATAATTCTTTTATTACACAGATTTTACACAAGCCAGTCATATTCGATTTATCAGGTGTTGTATAATGTATGTTTTTTTGTTAGCACGTGGGATTACTTTTTGCTTTTTTTATGAACATAAGAAATACAGTGGAAAAGAAAAAAAGGTTGTGGATTTTTGGAGCCTCCCGTCCAAGTATTTTTATTCAAAAATCCAAAGTTAAAATTGTTGTCATTAGGTAGCCCTTGGCAGGTGCACCTAGTTCCATGAAGTTAAATGACTGAGCAATTTGTAGCTTCCTTATGATGGGTCTGAGAGGCTGAATACCTCGTGCAAGGTGCTGCACATATGGCTCATGACTGCAGAGATTTCTTGACTACACCTTTCAGAAACAATTCCACTTCCTCATCTCCTGCTACATAAATGTGCTTCAGTAGTAACTCTGGCATCCTGCTGTGGCTGTGGTACAGCCATAGGTAGGGGTCTCTGGGCAAATATGAATCAAAAGATTCACACTGCTAGCAGTGAATTTAAAACAATTTCTTTCAATGATCAGTGGATAAGTATCATAAAATCCTTTATTTGTATGTCAGCCATACATACACACACTGATAGACATTCAGCAACCTATTATTAGAGAATCTTGGCTACCAGAAGATAGATAAAAATGTCACTCTATTTGGACATAATTTGCCAAAATAGTACAATGCCTCTAATGAAAGAGCAAGACTGATCAATAACCAATATTGGTGCTGCCTGCCCCACTGTTCACCGCTAACACCAGTTACAAAAGCCTGAAATGGAGATGCTTTGTAGTGTTTCAAGATCTGTTTAACACCAAAGTCTATTCACCTCTACTTTTTTCTAACATTTAGATAATCTTCAGTGCAACCCAGAGCAGGTGCCAGAGGACAAGGTCACTTCCCACAGTGACACACACAAATCCAAAGGGTTGGCCAGGAGTCCAGGCACTGCAGCAGGGAAGAGAATTGTGGGCTTGCAATGGATGTGGCTGTGGCTGTGTTTTGACAGGATAAGAGATCTTATTTAACAGAAACCAGACATAGCAATATCACTCCCCAGATGTAACAAAAATATGTTTTTCTGAGGATTCCCACGGCACTGAAAAGTAATCACTTCCCATGGTACACCAGAAAACACCTTCTCACTCTGCAGTGACAAAATCCTGGAGCCCCAAGCCTGCTCGGCTGAGATGAACAACTAAATGAAATTACTCTGATAATTAAGTTCATACAGCAACTGCTGAACATGGTAGTGTGCCCAGTGAAGAATTTGTGGTTTAGTTACGTTTATTATAAATTCAAAAATCGCATCTAGAACATCAATTATACTGCTATCTATTAGAGGCAACATTCAGCAGCAAAAGTTTAAGAACAGCTGTTCAATTTAATTTTGGGGAAATCTTTTCATGGATCAGACAGTAATATTCAGCTTCTCTGTAAAGGGCTTTCTAGGCCTGTGTATTGAAATAATTTTATTTTAGAAGTATATATTTTTCAAGATTCTCTAAAATGCCAGCCTGTGTAAACTGAGGAAGCATTTCTGATTTCAATGAGCCTGTGACAATTAACCAGGGGCTGGTCTTTGGCCTGCAGGCTGGAGTTACAACCCCTACAAATGCTACATCAAATATAATTTTGTTGCTGTTTTTTTTTGACTAATGCTAGACATAACTCCCATGGTTATGACCTATTTCCTGATCTCATAATTTGCTCTTTTTCAGGACAAATCTGTTTGTGTTGTTAACAGAACAGCAGATGAAACCCACCTCTTTTATCCTTTTGAAAACAATTCACAAGAAATAGGCATCACCTCTGTACAAACTTGCATCGGCTTGTTCTCTTTTTTAATTTAAATTTCTAAAAGAAGATATATCCTTACTACCCCTGTTATTTCTGCAGAGCCAACAACAAAAAAGAAAACAAGTAAAATGCAAGAAATCCACAATCCGTATGATGTCTGCTTTTTATCATCCTTTCTCCCCTTTAACTCGTTTTCTGAATGGGAACAAGCAGAATGAAAATAACATGTAAAAGAATATATATAAATGCAGCATGGAAAAAAAAGTCTTTCACAAATATTTAGAACCATGTTTATTTTATGGCTTTAATACTTGGTAAAAATAGCCCCCAAAACTGATTGCATGTGGAAAAAATGCAAACTCTGCTCTGTGTCTTCAAAATGCAATTGTGTTAATGGCACATACAAAACCAGAGCGGCACACTGGAAAAATTGAATTCTGTGTGTAATCAGGGTGGATAGCACAAGACTATTCCTTGAACCTTTACCATGAAGAAAATGTTGTCATGTCAGGTCATATTTTCACATTCTCCTGACACCACAACATGCTCAACAGTTGGCTGTTGTGTTTGACCATTGGTATCATGTTCTCAAATACCCGCTGTTTATCATTTCTGCAATTACCAAGCTAATACATTTTGTGAAAAGCTGCCTTGGATTCTGTTTGTCAAGGTTTCTATATTAGCATAAGCATCCACTTTGTTTGTTTCACTTAGCCATATCTCTAAAGATAATGGCAAGCTAAACATCTCCTTGGAAGAGCTCTCAGATTTGAGAGGCTTTGGAGCTGTGAGGGGGGATTTCCTGCAAACGGAGACTCGGGGTGTAATTACATTTGTAATCATCTGTCACTTATGTAAGTTGCAATAACCATTTCTTTCTCTTGGGTTAACATGGAGGAGGCCATAGGAAATGAAAAAAAGCAATCGTCAAACTAATTTACAAAATAAATACATTGGTGTGTAAGGAGGAGGGAGGAGAGGCTCTTAGGGAAGCGAGCTCTCCCCTGCTTGCCCATGGTAAGAGTTCTAACTCTTGACACATGAGAAACATTTGTAAAGGGAAGAGAAGCCTGCCACCATCTACTGAAATATTGGTAATGTTCTGTTTAATCCTTTCATCCTTCTTTTTTGGCCTTTCTTTCTTTCCTTTGCTGCCTTTCCATGGAAACATAACACAGTCTATTGTTTTGTTTAATTTTTATCATTTGCTTTTCTTCTATTGACCTCCTCTAATATGTGTCTGATTCTATTTTTTTTCAGACAAGTTAATGATCCAGGAAGAGGAAAGACATTTTCAGGGCAGTCCGAATATAAATGATAAACTGTAAGTCACATTTGTTTGCACATGGATAGTATTTGTGGTTTCACACTGTTCCAAAGCAGGGGCTCTGCTTCCAAGAACTGCCTGGGTAGTTTGCCTGTTATTTATCACACTGTCCCAAGCAGATGATTTCTGGCTGATTAACGGAGTTATCATTGCATTCTTGCATGCAGGCTGAGCTTATCTTGCTGCTTTTGAAATACTTAGTAGTTTTAAAAAATAAAAATTTAAAAAAAAGGGAAAAAACCATTCAGAAATACTCATCTGCTCACCTTGTTAATGTTAACAGCATTTTAGCTGTAATGAAAGCCTAGATGAACTTTCCCACCTTTCCCAATGTCCATGGGTTGAAAGTAGTTGCAATCCTAACCTTTATTTAAATCACAGTGAGGAGATTGCACTGATGATTATTTGACTTCTCAGAGCAGGAAAGGATCTCAGAGAAAATACTATTTTCCAAAGAGCATAGAGGAGTTTACCTTCAGCATCTCAATGGGGTTAATTCAAACAGCAGCTTGAACTACAGAATATTTCAGGTAGCTTTTCCTCCCATGGTTTAGAAACAAGTTAAGCAGCCCCAAGGTAGGGATGATGCTACTGAGGAAACACTTTCTACATGCCTGGAAAGCATCTGCCAGTCCTCCTCTTCAGTCTATGGAAGTGAAAGGCATAATCTGAGGCTGTCCTTGGAAATGCAAATTCAATTTAAACCCACTAAGTTGTCTTCCTTCTTACTGCCTGGGTTTAACAAACCCCAATTACAACTGTTGCTCTGTAGTACATTGAGGGAGCTATCTGTGGTCTGTTTAGGAACATTTTATGATTAAAGGATAGGAAATGATTATTTTTACTTAAATTGGTTAAACTGCTCACATTGCACTGTGGTAGCAAATTCTGTGACCTGAGGAAGTTTGCCAAGTTCCATGACACATTTCTCAGTACAAGCAAATAGTATATAAACCATCTTGGGTTACTTTATTTTCCATTTCTGGTCTGTGGGAAGCTAAAGGAGAATCCATGAATGTTATTATTACCATTAACATTCACTTGTTTCAAATTGCTGAGCCTGAGCATCAGCCCACTGGAAGTAGAAAAGAGTCAGAAATATTCTTTATATCTCTTGTCATAGATCCTAAGATGTATTTATCTCTGTATTTCCTGTTTATTTTTGTGATTAATCTATTTAAATATTTCAGGGAGGATTCAGTCCCAGAGTATGTGGAGAAGTATGCTCATATACACTTAAATTCCTAAAGACGAACTAGAAACATGAGGGGTTATTCAAAAACAACTAAGCAGCTTTCCTATCAAATTCTTCATGGCTGTTTATTGTCTATAAGTAATGTGGGTACTAGTCCAAGGGAGAATGGTAAAAAGGCCTCATTTTACTCAGAGGGGAACTGGCCCAGGTCAGCCCTCTGCCCCTGCACTAACAGGCCTTTGCCACAAACAAAGTGCCATGTTTAAACTCATTTTACCTTTGAATACCTCACATGCACTCACCAACCTGAAAAAAAAGGCTTGTTTTACTCATTGAAGACAATTCTTTTGCCTTATGGTTAAATTTGAAATCTAGTTCTGTTAGGAAAGTGTTTAATCTCATTTCTGCTACAGAGACAAATAAACCCAGCAATTTCCCCTCCTTTCCTGAGATATAGGAGTAGCTTAAAAGTGTAAAGAATGACAGTTCATTGTACCTCTTCTGTGCTGGAGGTCTGTTTTGATTCTGTTTTCATAGGAACAAGACTCCTAACTCGACCTGCAGCATTTTTTCCCTTTTTTGCTCTGTTTTCCAGATGCTATCTTCTGCCCTGGCAGTAGAGCGATTTCCCTGTCAGAGAAGCACAGGAAAAGGGGGAAAACAAATGCAAAATTTCCTATTGAATGATTCAATTCACCTGGAATAGCATTTGAAATAAAGAGAGCTGTCTCCCATTAGCAAAGTCCTGTGCCCACTATTTAAACTAAAACGTGTGCTGTGGAATTGCAGTCCTGTCTTCCAAAAAAATTGGTTTTCCTGCTTAGAGAACATGGAATGCCAAAACCCACCGTACTCAAAATACCACAGGGATTTATAACACTCATGTCAATACAAGAATGGACTAATTTACAGGTTCTTAATTAGAAAATTTTGCAACAGTTTCCACCCCACTGCCAATGAATTATGCAGTAACATCACTAGACAGTGAAAAATTTTAAATTATTTTGAATTATTTTTGAAAGTTATGTAATCCTGTGATTTCCATTTGATCTCCAAAGGCAGTGAAGTTGCCATATTATGCTTGTAAAGGTCGGTATCCTCAATCAGGTCTTACTGAATACTGTTTCCTCCCAAATGACTGATCCATGTTCCAAAATTTAAGTGTTCATAAGCACTTTATTTGGCCAAGTGTTGTAAAGTCAGTTACATATCACTGATGGCCTGACAGACAGCAAAGATGGTGAATGTACATTAATTTCCATTTTTTTTTCATATAAATGGTCTCGAATAGTTATTTTCATAGGCTTAGTTCGGCCAACAGTCCAGTGCAACCAGTGGATTAACTGGTTTGAAACGTGTTTGACAAGAATCAGATCACCCAAGCTTACTGCATCTTACTTCTGGGATCCATGGGGGTTTCCACTTTACTCTGTTAATGTAAAGTGGTGTAAATGTCCCTCGTGAGACCTTGAGAGAGGACTCAGGACAGCAAGAGGAACACCAAGAGAAGATGTGTCTGTTCACAAGTGTCTGATGAAAACTGAGGGATGCCTTTCTGGCACTGAAGGATCATTGCAATAGAGGACACGTATTTTGGAGTCCTATGGATTTTAAAACTATTCTGGAGTAAGTCTGATCTTCCAGATCAGGAGGTTCACACAGGACCCCATCTCTAGAGTTGGAGCACCAGGATGTTCAGTGCTGAACCAGCATTTCTTCAGGGTTGCTGTAGCCCCTGCTCTGAGCTGAGGAAAGGAGTTGTGGTGGAGGGCTCCAGCCCACCCCAGCTGTACTTTTGTGCCAGTGGGCCTAAGATATATTTCCACTCTTCTGATCCTATGCTTTTTTAGGACAGAAAAGGTATTGCTATTATTGCTCGTTAGTTTTGTCTTCTTTATGGCATTGAGAATTAGGGTATTGATTATCAGTGATAACAGATAAACTACTGCATTCTTCTAGAGAAAGCTTAGTGATATAGAGAGACCACTTGCTGCCTTTCTAGTGTTTAATTTAATGTGCTATATTTCAACATAGCTACACTCAAAAAATATTTCATATAATAAAAGAAACTTTCATATCTGTGATGTGTGTGTCAACACAGAAACAGTTGGGATGTGCCAGGCTTATTTTACAGCAGATGGTGGGAAGCAGGGTCAGGTCTGCATAGTTAGAATAAATTTTGGGAAAACTCTGCTGTATAATCAAGAGTAAACTCTTGTTAGTTAGCCCTACAATTCCTGTTGAGACCTTGGGGAATATGAAGCTTACCTGACATTTCTTTCTCTGAAAAAGTCCTATAAAGCTCTACCTAGCATCCCATCTCTAGTTTTTTCCAAGTCTGGCAGCACCTGGAGTGTTTGAAGATCATTTTAGAAAGGATCATTTGGATTTAACTTGTTAACCTTTAACACTTGTAAGATTTCCATGAAAAGTCTCCATGATTCAGGAGAGTCACGCTGAGTAGCAAACCAGGACACCAGTCTGGTGTACGTAGAGCCCGGTGAGTCGTGGCCACTGCACACCAGGGCAGGAGACCAGGCTAAGAAAAGCCCACAGGCTGGTGCTCCAGGAGTCGCCTTGGAAAGGATTTTGTTACTCTCCAACTTTTTGCTGTTCAGAACAGATTGAATTGAAATGAAATTCAGGATGGGAGTTAGCCATAATGAAAGAGAATTTTTGCTGTCTGGTGACTGTTCAGCTTGCAGTTAGCTGCAATTATCTCTATTGTTCCCAATTAGCGATTGCTGGCCTTCTGCCGCTCTGCTTCATAATGATAATATTAAAGACCTGAATTCACATTCAGTAGCCTGTTAAAATCACAGGGATGCCAGTGTGTGCTCTGCCCAGCAGCTGCTTATCTACCTTTTTGTAAAAAAAGATGCATCTGCATTTTGTAAGAATGCTGAAAGAATGGGGCACAACAAACTGAGACTTGCCACCTACTACATTACTGTTATATTTTGGTATACTTTTATCATTTCATGCTCTGCTTTTGCATGCTGGACAGACTTCCACCACTTTGATCTTTGGCATTTCATCTAGGCATCCTTTCAAATTTTGGTTCCTAGCTTCAGTGACAGCGTATCTCCAAGGGGAGCTTAGGTGCAATTCAGGTGTCTCTGCACTAATGGGTGGTTCAACCAAGAAACCATCTAACTCCTCAGTCCTTTTGATTCCTGAAGGCATCCTTAATTTTTACTCTCACATGTCTTTGCCACATGGGAGACAAATGGATGTGCAGGTCTTTCCCTGCTCAGCGTGGGTCTAATCCTTAGGCACCTGGCACAAAACATCTGGGACCAGGGAGAAATCCAAAAAAGTTAAGTGATAAAACAGTATCTAGTGTACTAAGGCAGCTATAAAGCTATGCCACTGTGAAAACATGCAATGACTCTATTCTCACGACACAAGCATTTTATAATTCTGACTTCTACATTAGCTTAAACATTTTTTTAAAAAGTAGATATTTCCTTCTTATGATTTCCCTCACTGACACACATATGGTTCTTTTAGTTCTACATTTTGTTGCCTTAAGTTTGCTGATTCCTTTTACAAGGAATTTTATTTAATTTCTACTACATAGCAGCCCTCATAATCATTTCAGTTTATCATCTGCTTTTCCTTTGTAGACAACAGGATAACTCTTTCTTTTGAATTTATCTTGTCTTGCAATAAAGTGGAAGTAATGAGGCTGAAAGCATCACTATGCCTGTGTAAACATCTTGTAGAACCAAAGGAAAGAGAAATCATTAACGAATAGAGCCTTCTTGGTCACGAGGTCCTTCCATGTAGCCCAGGAGAAGAAATACGCCAGAGTTAACAAGGCGTAGTGCTTTTGAAGTAGACAGAGGAGGGAATGAAGCACAATGTCTCCCTTGTGGCAATATGACTTCCTTTGAGTCTCGTACTAATTTTTTTATTGTTTGAACTAGTGCTCCGAGTAGCTGGAGCTAGCCAAGCAATGGATAATTGAATTCTTTTACATTGTGTGGTTCACCTTTAATTAGCACATTCTGCTGGTCTTTTCAGCAATTATTGTTAATCACTTATGTGGCACCTTAATGATCTTGTGTGAGGACTTTATATTTTTCAGAACTAATTATTGCTCTACAACAGAGGAGGGAAGTGGGACTCCAGCTCCCCAAGATAAAGCTGAATGTCAGCTCTTGCACAGCTTCTGATAAATAACACCCTGAGTCTCTATTGTGTTGCAAAGGCCATTTGTCCTCTTAAGAAAAACACTTAAGGAGCATCTGTCACTGTCTTTGTTCTGCTTCAGTGCACGATGCTCTGAAGGTATTATTTCCACAACGGAAATTAGAAAATCCACCTGCAATATTATAGAAAATCCACCTGCGATATTATCCCTACACTCCAAGCTATTCCAAGAAGATTCACAGCAGCTTCTTGTTATTGGATTTGGTTAATCAAGAATGAAAAATAAATCTAACTAAAAATAAATAAGTAAATTTGTGAGGTTTTCTTTCTTCCTCTGTGCCTGACAGTTACACTAACACTTGAACTTCCTTTCTCTTAATGCCTACTGCCTTAGGACAAATCATGCGTATTTTTTTAACTGTGCTATAAATTGACAGTCTCTTCTTCTCTGTAAGTGAAAGTTCTTTTCTGCTGAGAGAAAGAAATAAATACCAAAAAATCAATTCTGTAATAGTGTAGATACTTTGGGAACATGTTCGTCAAAATCCTTACATCTGTTCCATCACACATTCCAGGGTGAAAATTTTCTGAAATCTGGCACATTTGCTGAGCTAGAGGAGATGACATGTTCTACTTGAACACACGTCCTGAGACCTTGTTGTTTTAGGAGCTGCACAGAAAACAGAACAAAAATATGACGGAAGCCCAGAGAACTTGGATCCAACATGCAAAAAGAGACAGCAGATCAATAAAAGTCTCACACTTACTTGTCAACAGGAGAGGGGACAGTTGTCCCAGGAAACTACAAAACTAGCAGAGTGGCTGTTGAAACATTATGGAAAAGGAGGTCTTAATAAAGAGTTTAAAGACAGACTGGGAAGTTTCGCACATATTTGTAAGAGGTTGCTCTCAAACACTGGCAGTGACTGTAAAGAAAGGATAAAGCTGGTTTTTGAGAATCTAGCCAGGTACAAGCTAGACACATGCTCTGTACAAAGCCTGAAGCTGGCTCCAGGACCAATTCAGATGGAAAATGTATTTATTGGCTGGGAAAGCCCTCAAAAGCCTTTCTTTGATATGAAAGAGACAAGAAACCTCAAAGAGAGAAAGAGAGAGAAAAAATATCATTGCAAAGGTTTTCTGGGTGTAGAGGGAAGGCATGGGATTTACTCAGTCCCAAGAAAGCATGCCACTTGCATGATAACAGAGCCTGGATAATAGTCTGAGATGAGTGAAAGAGTCAGAAACTACTTTAGAGATGCCAGAAGAACATAAAGCTCAGGTTATGGTCCATATGATCAGATGTTTAACAGTTCTGTCCACAGGAAATGAGAAAAAGATATGATGGATAATATTACTTTTATACTGGCTAAGTTGAGCCTAAATGTCTACAAAGAAAGATCAGAGGTGGTCTAGGATTCTAGTTTGGACAAAAGAGTAGGATTTATCCTATCTAAGTTTCCATAGCTACAATGCCCTTCATAGTGAAAAGAAAGAAGCACAGTTAGATCATCATTCACCTGCCAGATATTGGAGATGTTCTTTAGCAGTTGGATTATTTGCATGTTACAGTTCTTTAAATATTATTAGCTTCTTTTTTAGGCTACACAGAGATCCTACAACAGGTACTTCTGAAATAAATACCTACATTCAAATACATGAATCCAAATAACGGGGTCAGAATATGTGGTAGAAGAGAGGTGTGGAAGCAGAGGGAGAATTGATGTTGGTGGACAGCATTTACTTAGGAAAGATGTACACAGAAGGGACAGAGCTGTAGGAGATCTCCAAAGGGGGATAGAAAAAGATAAGGACACACTGAGGAACATACAAAAGGAATTGTTTGAGAGGTAGAAGGATTTATTTACTTTAGGTCAGTAACTAGAGACTGGGGAGAAACACAGGAAAGAGGGCTTAAGGTGGTGAGTTGAACATACATGGAAAAACATACCAGATTTGGCAGTTTTATCTTGGAATAAATAACTGAGGCTTTATGGAGAAGTGAAAAGCAGAGACAGGCATAAGAAAAATTTTGAGGAATGTGTCATTTTATTGGTAAATTATTATTTGTTTTTTTTAAAAACTCAGTCTCCATACCTGTAAAATGGGATCAGAGCAAATACTGCATCCTGAATCATCAAGCAGAGCATGAAAATACTGTTCCTGGAGGTGAATGACAGCAGGAGCCAGAGCTACTCTGGGTCCTCGGCAGAACTTTCTAATTCGTTTTGCTTCTCACTGCACTGCCCCAAATGGTCTCTTGTGGTGGATCAAGGTGCTCTGTTTCCTCCAAGGCCACACTTTGTAGAGTGTCATGGAGTGTAATATGGTAAAACAAAATTTGATTCCTTCACTTTATGCCATAGTTCACACATGGTGCACATGAGCAATGTTGTTTCCATGAAGGCTCTCCTCACTCTGTTTCTTTTCCATCCTCCCTGTTTCTCATGTCTTCCATCTCTGTTTTTAGGGAAACAGCATAGAAAGGGAAAGTTACAAAATGTGCTGCTACTTAACTATTCACTGGATGCAGTTGAAAAGTCATGCAAAGGTTGAGCTGGATGATATTACAGATACATCAGGAATGAGGTTGGTTAGGGCAAACTGTTGCCCATATATTGAGGTTCTGGAATGTAGATGTCAAAAGCAATGAGAAAAGATTTTTCAGTAGGAAAAATTAAGCTTCTCAGCTTGCAACAGGCAGTGCAGACTACAAATCAGGATTCTCTGTTTTCAGCATAATTATCAATAATTTGAGATTAAGTTTTATAGTAATGACAGTTACTGATTCAACGGAATATCCCACCACCAGTGTCTGAGTGTCCTGGGTGGGAGCTCTATTATTTCATGACACCACCACCTTTATCACCCCAAGGTGATTAAACCATTTTGTTCCAGTTTGATCCAAGCAAACAGGTCTTTTTGTACTTATAACTTATTACTCATTCTTATAACAAGAATGAAAAATCTAGAGGAAAATTATTACTTCTTAACTTGGGGAAAGCTCTGATCTTCTAAAAATACTCTGTAGCTGGCTGTAAGTCTACTTGGCAGGGGACCTGTAGGGGGTCTTCAGGTTTGAATTTCTGCTTCAGGTGTTGGACGTCACCCACTACCCTTTTGGCAAAAGATATACATTGAACTTGGATTTTAGGCTGACAGGGCTTGATGGAATTGCAGTAACAGTAAATTTAATTGTACATGCAGCTCCTTTGAAACTCCAGAAAACCATTTAAGAGACTCCTGCCACTTCAAGGGTTAAATTTCCAGCGTATTTTAATTCCAGCAAGGTTCATGTGTCTCTTAAAATAGAAATACTTGTTTTTCTTCTTTAGTTCAACAGTGTTCTCTCCAGTTGGATTAATGCTAGAAACATGGACACTGATAAGAGAGTTTTCAGGCAATGTTAAGACCCAGAGTTTTAGATTTTCCCCTAAAATGGACTATTCAGGATAGAAAAACGTTCAAGGTTTTTGAAAATGTGAATGAAAACAATAATATTTTTTTTAAATTAAACCTGTTTCTGTCACTCTGGATACACATACCTCAGAGTATCACACAAGTGCATGAGAACTAACTGACTTACATCACATTGTGTTCTAAAATGAGGGTATAATTTGGTTAAAAATCCCAAACGCATCTATTTTTATACTCGTGACTGCTCATGATGTAAAGGAGGCTAATTTCAAGATGCTTTTCTAATTATAAAGGAACTGATTATTTTGCTGCATTACAATAGCACTTTCCCACAATTTTTTTATGCACTCTTATATAACACTGAGTAACTTGTAGTTCTAAGAAAAATGTTTAAACACCTTTGAATCCAGGTCTGTAGATTTGCAATGTTAAGGTTTATCACAGTATTTTTGGGGAGGGGGGAGTTGAAAGGACCTCTGAAAGGTGTCCCATCAATGATTTCAAGTGAAAGGATGAAAACTGTGTTAGCCAACACATCTATTCTGTGAAAGCCAGTACGGAGAATAATCTACAAAAAGAAAAAAAAGACCTTGCTATTTGAATGGTGTTATTTTGAGCAAACTTCTCTCCTGGTGGCAAAAATGGAACTGAAGACTCTTCATTCTTTTAGATTTCTACAGAGCCTGAAGCCTGTGTTTTGGAGTTCAACTCCACCTAGTTCTGGCTTTTCTTGTTTTGCATTTTTATTTTTTAAGTTAGTTTCTGGAATGGGCATTCTGCATGGTAATTTTGAATATAATCACCTCGACTCGCCCAGATGCCTCCCCCTCTCTCTCACCATAGAGATTTTGCAACATGTAGTTGTAGTGTCAACCACCCTCATACATTTTGCAGGTAGGATGTTATCTCTTCAACATAGCAAAACTTAATTTCTTAAGTATGTTTTTCTTCCTGCATTACAATTGCATAATGGTCTCAGAATGAACTCTCTTTAAACATGTTGCTGCTGCTTTAATTTGAAATAAATAGATTCTATTTACATCTTTCAGTTCCTTAATTTGTTTGATCTCAGGGAAATCAGTTATTCTTGGTCATTGATTCATATTTAAATTTATCTACAAGAAATGCATTAATGAGTATTATGATAATAACACAATAATACTCTGATTAAGATGGTAGTTTTAAGTCACAAATGTAAACTGTTTTCAGCATGAGATTCCATGCATTAACTTTTGGGAGAATATGTACTTAGCACAACCATATTGGCCCCTTTAGAAAAAGAAGTTATTAGTATAGAAAATCTAAAGTGAAAGCTCCAAGAATTTTATAAATAGTATTGATGGGGGTTTGCATCCAAGAAATAGCACGTTAGATATATTAAATCTTTAAGTTCACTGAGACATGTGATTAGACACAAATATCTGCTCGCAATAGAATCCTGCTACAGAGCTGGAGAAGTGTTTGTCTGCATGCACAACACTTTAAATAATTCAAGGGCAGAGGAAAATGCTGTTACTTGAATAATGGATAGATGAGAAGACTGTGAAGAAGAGATCTGAAATAAAACCAGCTGTCTAAAAACCCTGTTTAATGGCAGGGTAGATAGTTTTGATGACTCAGAGGTTCTCTATCTTCAGAAACTGAGTGAAATAGCTGTCTCAGAGAAGAGTGACCATTTGAGGATTTATAATGAAACAGTTATTCTGGCTATTTCACCACATTTTCAACTGTAAACAAATGTCAACTGCTAATGTATTTATGAGTTTAGCTGCTGGTGTTATTTAAAGTTGATGTTTGCACCAGCTGGATGACTGCAATGAGTAACAGTAGAGTCAGAGATCAGATAGCTACAGCCATCCCAAATGTTTCTGCGTAGTCCGTTCACCTTATTAGCACCATGCTTTCCACAGCTGAGGTGTCAGCATGGAGACCAGATAGTAAGAATATTCATATTATAAAGTAGGTAAAAGAGAATAATCAGCTTTTTCTATCACAGACATTACTAGCAGGAGTCTAATTTAATCCTGCATGCTAACAGAGCTGAACAAAGCTGCCACTGTATATTGAGGTACCTGACAAAGGAGAAGAATTGTTGTCAATGCATCGCTGGATATCAGCCCAGGGACCTACAACTCTGAGCAATCTGTTGTGCTGCTGCTTGGTGTGGTTGATATTAAAGGAAATACTGGGAAACATAGGTCTGAATGTGAGAAAATTGGGAGTGAAGGATTTTTGGATTCTCTACCAAGTGAAACCAAGGCCCAGTTGTTAGACCTTTATTGTATTTCTGATGAAAGGAGACATGTAAAATCAGGCTTATCTACAAAAAGCTTCCACTGGCAGGTAAAAGCCCTATAAGAGGGGAAAAAATTTTAGCCAAGTATAATCTCCTAAATATTTAGCAGCAACACATTGTAGACTCAAGGAAGAAAAAGTTGCAGGAGGGCAAAGGCAGTGAGATCATTCTTTTTAAATACAGGTTTTTTAAGTGAAGAGAAAGTGCTGTCTTTTCTAGCCCGCATATGTGTCTTCACCCTCCAGGATTCTGAAGTGCTCTCTTGAAATCCAGCACATTCTCAAGTCCTCTCTGACCAGCAGTCATTTACATGTTTTGCATAAGAACAGTTTCAGTGTGACAAAACCAAATACATCTGTGTTTATGGTACACATCTACCCAAGGTGGGAGACATTGATTCAAGCGTCCAATTGAGCCATGCGAAGGGAGACAACTAACTCAGGTGTCCCATTTTTTGACAGAGTATCCATCCTGCTGTGCCATCCTCATCACCGGGTGAGGTGTGCCTTATTAGAAAAGAAGGACAGAACAGAGACAGACAGGGAACTGCAGGAGAAGGTACTCACTGTGAACCCCAAAGTACCTGTGATGCTTCACTGGGTTGGGGACAGCACAATCAAGCAGGAGAGCTTTGTCTGTGCATTTTAAAGGGAATCTTGAACTTTTAATGTCCTTGTAATCAGGGTCCTCACAAGATTAATTCTCTTTGTCATAACAAAATAACAGATAAACAAGTAAAATCAATTTTTTTACCTCCATGCAGCATCTCATCATACACTTCCAATACTGCTGTTTATACAACACTACTTCATCAACTTTATGTTTTTAAGAAGGCAACCTTTTTACTACAAGAGATATTCCCTTGGATAAGCCCGACAGTAACACTGAGCATTCTTCCATGAATACCAGTAGGTTTCTTCAGCTGGATTACTGGTTTCTGCTGGCCTTCAGTCAGTGGAAAGGTCTGTTCTTTTGACACTTCACCTGTTTCACTACTTTGTTCCAAAGGTGTAATACTTGAATAGTGGAGCCAGAGAGGAACCACATTAAATTTCTTATCTTCCACAGAGGCACCTTAGATGCATCAGACTTTTATGGAAATGAAGTATTTTATTTGTAGAACAATCTAGCAAGAGCTAACTTATATGATGTGTTTACAAGAATTATTTCCACTGAAGAGTAATCTGGTATGCTCTCATAATCATCCTCTAACTCTGTTTAGCAAATTTGTTGTGTCCAGGCTGTGTCTTTTTATTTGTACTTGCTGCTCTTAGCTCTGCTGTGGCTTCTACCTTTTTAATGTTTGGAAGCTACCTTTTTTTTTTCAGACTACTAGTTGGAAGCCATGGGTCAGACACATTTATATACAAACCCACCACATGTGGGATGGATAATGGCAATGAAATTACCATGAAAATCATTTAGTCTGGAAGAGTGAAATTACATCTATTGTGCTCCCCAGAAGATAATACATGAAGTGCTAAGGGAAGGGTTATAATCAGATACTTTGATTAAGCCTATCAAGAGAAACACAAAAGGCTGGTATTATGAGTGCCCATTTCCACAGTCATTGGCAATTTTCATATTTAAGTTTTCAAACAAACAAACAAAACAAAATAGCAACCCCCCCAATTCCTCCCCTAATTTATGAGAACAAGCAGTTTATGTTAAGGATAATGTTTGTTTCCAATACTTGTATTGAGTTAGGTATCAAAATTTTGGCTGTTAATTTTGGCTTAGACTAAGTATCTAAAATCTCAGGAGCTTTATGGAACTTCTTCAATCTTTAAAACAGATCTGGAAAGAGGGAAAGAATTGTATTCATGTTTTTCTTTTTCTTTCTCAGGCCTGTAATTCTGTCTGTTTCTAGTTAAATTGAGAATATGGCTATATTAAAAACATTTCTCTAACTCTGGCTATCCATATGTTTTTATTTTTTTGTTTTGATGTGAAAGACCTTCTCATTCCCAACCTGTCCCAAAGTGCCACTCAGTTGTTTTTGTTTTTTTTAAAAACCCCCAAACCTCTTTTTTTCCTGGAAACTATTTCCTCCCCCAAAATATGAAGCTCTGTTGTCTCTTGGATCTACTAAATCTCCTTCTGGATGAAAGCTCAGAAAGTAAGTCAAGACAGACTTTCATGTTCTCTACATTTTTTCAGCATGTCCAGAGAACAGGTGTAACTTAATGATCTCAGGGAAAGTGGCAACACCCATTTCTGGAGCATATCAGGCTCTCTTCTGACCATTGGAGAACATGGGAAGCCTCTGCTTTGCATGGAAAAATCAACTTTACATTGAAATTGAAAGGTAGGAACTGAACAGCCAGGACCAAAAGGGGAGTTGCATAATGAATTTTGTAGCTTTTAGACTTATTGGAGTGTTACTTTACAAATGGATTGCACTTCCCTTCCAGATTTGACTTTGGTGTCTGACTACTAAGTAAAAATCTAAGTAATTTGTCTGATAATCCAGTCTTAGAACCCCCCTTAATTTGAAAGATTCAAGTCCCCTAAGTAAACTGTCTTTCAGATAAAATGAGAAAGTAAAAAGTTTCGAATAACTTCTAATATTTTATATTTATGTTATTTTTGTATAACTCTGGAAAAGTTAAATTTTTCTGCTTTTGGACTGTATAGAATAAAACCACTTGCCAGTTTATTGCAGGTCTGACTCTAACCTATTCTGAAATTAGAATTTTAAAATTACTTTATTTTATTTCTTCTACATATAATACTCAGCTGAACTCAGAAAAGCTGTTTTCTGGGTAATTCAAATAAAATGTCAGCTCCCTTGTTCTGCTTTTTAGAGGGACGAACCTACGAGAGCAACAGGAAGGCAAAATTCCATTGAATAGGTGGATTGCCAGGAGTGTCAGCCCACTGCTCCCTGCTATGTGAGGCCCTTCCCTGCTGGGAGCCTGCAGCCAAATGGACATGTTCCAAGTGCTGGGGAAGTACCAGGTGAAATATCAGCAGCCATGGGCTGGTTATTCCTTTATAGGCCCTTCCATTTTACAACTGGAAAGTCACATTAGTGGTATTTCAGGAACATTCTTACATACACTGGGCTAAAACTAAGGCCTGCTTGACTCAGATGTTGGATACAATAAAGTTATTCAGCTTAATATAGAACTAATCAAGGCTTCATCTTGATGTGACCCAAGAAAATAGCTGTCTTCTAACCATCAGCTCCACTGGCATTAGACAATTATGCTTTCTTTCTTGCAAAAATGTGTATTTATATTGTAGCAGATAGCTGCACTGGATATATTCTCGGAAGCCAAGATAAAACCCTTACTTTTCTGCACAAATAATCTGGTTTTGAAAAGCAATCAAATGTCAAAACGATGTTAATAAGCATATTGAAGTAACCTCCAGTGGAAATACTACGGTAATTTATCAAGTAGGAGTTTAAAATGCCTACATTCACATTTTTATGATTTTCAAAAAGTCCATTTTGACCGCAAAGTGTAACTCTTGACTAAAATAACAACCTATCCTTGAGTTTTGACGAGTCTTCAGAAACTGAGGACAATGTTCATCTGAACTGAGGCAGCCTTCTCAAGTCAGGCATCTGGTTCGTCTGGCTGTTCCCTCCACACAGATAATTATCTCCTGCAATTGCAGGTCATCATCGAGACTGGAAACCAAAGTGTCCGTATACCCTGCAGTGGTTGATTTCAGCAGGAGATCAAAAGAACTGACAGGTTTGCTGCTTTGAGGTTCTGGGCTTTTTTTCCCTTCTGAGTCTTCTTTAAAGAATAAGCTGTTACAAAGTCTCCTTCCTGGAAGAAAAAAACCCCAGGAACATATTTAACCCAGGAATAATTTTTTCAATACTGTGTTACAGTGCTACTACATTTGCGAGCTAACTGTGGTTATATATGCTACTAAGCCTTCATTCATATGAACAATATAGTATTCAACATTATGAAATATTTGAAAATAGTATGTCTATGGCAATGATTCTGTTTTTCTTACTGACAATGGAACTATTCTTTACTTAAAAGCTTTAATTTCTTATGCAGGAGGGAATTTCTCCAGGGAAAATCGCACACATTATTTAGAGGGAAGGAAAAATGTGTACTCATAAATTTTAATGTCTAATTTATTTGCTTGTTTCTGTGGATTAGTCTGAAGAAAAATGTGAAGGGCAAAAGCCAGCATGGCTTGATTAATGGTCCGAAAGGCCTTTTAGGGATTAGGAATATGGATTAATTGTTTAAAAGCATCTAGAATTTTAGGAAGACCCTTCTAAATGTTTCAGCTTAAACCAATACCTTTTTAAATTGCATAATAATAACTCTTACCATATGGTGAACATAACTGTATGCCAAAAGCCTCCTCCCAATTTCACTTGCTCTGCTTTAACTCTCTGTTGAATACATGGCAGTATATTCTTGTCATGTACAGCAGCAGATGAAATACAAATTGGTCACTGGAGATAAGAGAAATAAAAACATGTGCTACTAACTCATAGTTCATATCAACCAAACTGTACTAAAGAAAAAAAAAGTTATGAAATATTTGAAGTTAACACAGTTATGATAATGGCTCCTCTGCTGTCTGCCGCTGACTGTAACTGGCCAGGTCCCTCAGAGATCACTAGCTAGAAGGACAGTGAGATCAACCTCTAAATTCAAATCAGAGTTACATTTTATTTAAAGAATTGGCAGCATTGGTTACTTTGACTAAGTGGAGATGAAAGTTTATTTTGTAGGTTTAAGCACAACTCAGTAGAGTGAGAATGTGCAGTGAGGCTGTATTGGGAAAAACCAACACTGGACATGCCACCTCTTAGTAGCACATAGTCTGGTAATATAAGAACCTTCTACTTACAGAAACTGTATTTTTTTCCAGTTATATTTAAAGAAAATGTACTGTCAAAGACTTTGTGGGAAAATAATTAATTTGAAGAAATATTTACTGACTATGTCTCGTTCCATTCCTGTAAGTGTATCTAAATCTAACTGTGGGGAGATTCTTTTCTTTTTGATTAGGAAAAAAAAAATTGAGAAACAAAAAGAAAGAAAAAACAAATTTGTACTAAGCAAAAAATCTAGGCAAGAACTTTTCCTGTTTTCACATAAACTTTAACCCCAGCTTATTTGAATAAGTCTCCAGCAAGTGGGTTAATGAGGAACTTCAGACCCAGTGGCTGGCAAAACAACCCAGAATAAATGTACAAATATAGCGTGAGTTTCCAAACTAGAATGATGCATGGATGTCTGAATTGTTTCTGGCACAGGAGTTCATGAATTTTATTTCCTCGTGAAGAAATCCATGAAGTAATTTGGAATTCTCCCAAGAGAGCTACCAGGTACCATATATGTATTGGAAAAAACTTACATGAATATCTGGCTATGCCACAATCCTTATCCCTCAAACCAAATATAACAAAATATATGTGATAGGAAAACAGATGAAACATAAGGAAAAAAACAAACTCTGAAAAATAAAAGAGAAATTTGACCACAGGGGACTAAGAATAGTGCTCTTTACTGCAGCATTTTCAGACTGAAGGTTTCCCATGCAGAAAGGCTTGACTTATCACAGGCCATCAACACTGACATCTTGAAGCTCTTTCTCTATGACAGTATCATAAATTCTGGAAAACATACAGTTTCCAGAGAAGCAATCCTTCAGCATGGGTAAATACAGAGATCTATCAACAAAAGGAAATCAGCCAAAATACACTTTTTCAAAAAACATTTTAAACAACTCCAACAAGCTCACAACTCTTCCATATGAAGCAAAATCAATAAAAATCACGTCAATAAAAGCAGTACAGAAAAATCCAAGAGGATTTGTGTGAATAGTAAGGAAATTGATACAAATGTTGGAAGATGTGGTAGTAAATCACAAGGCCTACTACATTCATCTACAATATTAAGTTATAAGGGCTAAATAAATTATGAAGCTCAATCTGGGAAAAGTTCAACAACAGAATTAGTAACTGAAATATGCTACAAAAGCAGGAAAACAGTACTGTAAGAAAGGGTGGGTTAACAAACAGTCATAGAAACAATGCAGAACACCAAATATTTTCCAATTTTGGCATTGTATTTAAGGGCAACGAGTGTTAAGACAATTTGCATTCATGTAAATAGGAGAAATAATCAGATGAAAACTCTATTATGAATTGAGAAGTCATTATATTGAAAGAAATGTGGTCACTGCAAATTTAGTAATTCAATACCAAACCAATCTTTGCTTCAAATATAATTTCTAAATTCACATCGGGATGCCTCCGTAATTTTAAAAGCAAGTGCTTCTGAAAATTAGTAAATATAGAGCAGAGATAAGTTTATAACAAGTTCATTGATTTATTCTAAAATTTCATAATGCCAGCATGTGCTAAGAATGAAGCTACAGGGCGTATCACTGCCTGACAGAAAAATATGGAAAAGGGTCAATGAAAGTAACCTGCAGTGCAGAAAGCTTTGGGAAAACTTAGAGAAGATGAAAGGGAGGAAGGAAGGGGAATAGAAAAGCTTTTCTCTTTTTTCCTAGTTCTTTTTTGATTATATGGGAGAATCCAGATTCAGACAACAACGAAACCATCGACTATTCTGACGCTCAGATCTTTGCAGCCATAGTTACCTTTCATGCCTTGGGAGGGGGGGAATAAGGAGCTGTTCCCTCTTGCAAGATCCTTCATTACAGCTCTAAAATTACTGCTGTTTTCATGAATGCAGTTTTCTTTCACTTTTAGAACTGAGATACATTGACCTTGATGATTTTGAACCTGCATTTATGAAGCTGATGATGCTGATGGAATGAATCACGCAGGTTTGCATTTCCATTTAATTCATATGTCTTTTGAGTTGTGTCTTTTTTACACATCATATGCTGAATTTAGACCTTGGAAAATTGAATTGCTAGTTGAATTATAGTGGTAAGTGGCACTTTTGAACCCCTATTGAAAGTTTTAGTTTTTTTCTATTTGCCACATGCAGTACTAATTTTTGAAACACATTAGGGTTAGCTTTTCCTTCTGAAGAACTATTTTTGAACATGATGAACTCAACCTCCCTCCCCTTTCCCCATGTGCAGCCCAGAAGAATTGATTTTGCTGGAAAAGTGATAAACACTGAACAGGAGTGCCTGAGCCTGCAGAGACATTCAGCTGGTGGATGGGACCCATCAGGAGATGCAGACCAGTTCTTTGCAGAATGGCACAGGTAAAGCCACAATCCTCCAAAGCCACTGTGGGACCACAACTTATTTCTTTTGCCTTTGAGCCCTGAAAAGCTGCAGCTGTTGCTGCATTGACAGGCCGCTGCTGGGTACGTGTCAGGAGCACGGGTCAGCCCTTCTCCTTCTACCAGGGGTAGAGCCAGTGCTCCCACCTTCTCTTGCTGGCAGGCAGCTCTGGCTGTTCTTTAGGTTGCCATTGACCTCTGACTTGGATTTTATCATGCTTCCTTCCCTTTCTTTACAGCTGGAATCCTCTGTCTTGGAGCAGGAAAATTGAAATGAAATGGTGTCTGCACTGCTGAGAGTCCCTGAGCTGGCACTGTGGGCTGAAATTATGTCTGCAAGTGTAATGCAGACAACCCCACGATAATGACCTGCTGAAGTACACTCTCCTAAAATGGTTCTCAAATTGGAAGAAGTTTTATGTCCAGCCAGGTCAGAGCAGCAGTAGAAGTCTTCAGAAATGAAATATAACTTCTCTCTTTGCCCAGAGAAGCTGTGGATGCCCCATCCCTGGAATAGTTCAAGCCACGTTGGAGGGGGCTCTGAGCAATCTGGCCTGTTGGCTGGTATCCCTGCCCATTGGGTGAGATTAGAGCTAGGTGTTCTTTAAGATCTCTTCCAATCCAAGCCTTTCTATGACTCCTATGATTCTGTGAAACAATTGTATCATATTTGTCACAGAGCAAAGTAGATGAGCACAATCCTGCTTTTAATTAAGATGGACAAAGTGTGGTGTGGTGCCACAGCCTCTTGTGAAGCCACTCAAGGATCACACTTCCCTAGCCCTGAGCCCAGAGCCAGGACTGAATCACTTGTGCCCTGCCTGTAAAACTATGAAACTACAGATCCTGTTTCCATGTTCTTTGGGACTTTGCATCTCTATATTACTGCTGCCAGCCCTAAGTGCATCAGTTCTTGCTTTGTTTAACAACAACAAAACAAAACAAAACAACAACAAAAAAGGTAGTCTAGTGTTTCACTACTTAATACTGAAAGAATTATGGAATATATATATATATATATATATACTTCTCCAAAGCTAAGTCCCTTCTGGGCGAGATTAGCCTTGAAAAATGTGTAAATTCTCAGTGCTTTCAGACCATGAATCTGTCAGAATGCATCCTTTTTCTCACTTTGTGCTATATGAGTTGAAAGTGAAAGGATTACTTTTTCAATCTGCCTTCTTCAAATCTGGAAAGACATGATATGCATTTGTTTATTTATTTACTTGGGCGAATGAAAATTCATTTTCTCATTCTTGATATTAATGTTTATTTTATGATTGAGGTTACCACAAAGGGCACCTTTAAAAAGTTTTTCTTTTTTCCTGATGACATTTTTTATTTTATTCTCTGTGGAAAATATTACTTTTTAGTTGAGTGAATTCTGTTATTTTCATTCTCTTTTTCATTAAGCTATTTTTAATGTGAACTGAGGGAGAAGGAATTCATGGGACGAAATGGCAGTTGAGGCAGCAAAAATATTTCCAAAATATTGTGGAGCTGCCATGACTGTAGCTACTATATTTCTTTTGTAATCTGTTCATAATTTCCTGATCAGCTCTTGTGGTTCTCTGAAGATTGTGGCCTTGACAGGTATTGCCTGGGTCAGGTATGGCTCTTAGAGATAAACAAGTCAATCTTTTTCCCTCAGCTGCAGCCAATTCCTTGTGTCTGTTCATGTATAAATTCAGATAGGATAGATTAGAAGAAGATAAATTGATTCTGATAAGTTTCTTTTAAGGGCCAAAATTACAGTTCCAGGAAAAAAAAAATATTCTTCTTTTTCTATCTATACGTGTTAGAGTAGGCATTCTAGATCTGTATGAGGGAATTAAAATAAGAATAAGGGTTTTGAGGTTTTCTGAAGAGATGAATCAATACTTGACTATCTCATCCAAAATGTTGTTAATAATAGCAAAGTCTTGAGTTCTATCATTGCTTGTCTGGTTACAGATTTCGTGAGTCCCAGGGCACACAGCCCTGCACATTGGAAAAAA
Organism: Campylorhamphus procurvoides; assembly: GCA_013396655.1. Taxonomy (NCBI): domain Eukaryota; kingdom Metazoa; phylum Chordata; class Aves; order Passeriformes; family Dendrocolaptidae; genus Campylorhamphus; species Campylorhamphus procurvoides. Next base: position 1,093,890 of record WBMV01000085.1, read on the forward strand.
AGCCCAAGGGGAACATAGCAGCACAAGATCTCCACAGTCTTTGTGCTCACAAAATAGAGGCAAAAATTTAAATTAAAATTAGAAAAAAAAAGTGCTAAATGTTACTTTGATATTGGTCAGAATACTACCTGGAATGTATGAAATATGAAGTATTTTAGTAAATTAGCAGTCTAGAGTTTATCTCAATAATCACCACGCAAAATATAGGCAGGACATCTAAGCACCCTCCATCCCAATGGGGGCTCAAAGGCAGCTCCTGAAGAGAAACAGACATCCCAGATGGTTGGGATGAATTGCTTTTCCCCAGGTGTCTGTTTTTATAAATTGCTGGGAAAAGGTGACTCCAAGGGTTTCACTCAAATATTTTCCTCTTAGATGAAGTGAATCCCATCTAAGATTAATAAATTCAGAGAAATACTAGAGTGAAAAAAACCCAAACCAGGCATTCTGCAATGCAGAGCATTTGCGTGCCCTCCCACAAGCAGAATTATGGTTTGGACAATAAATACGCCTATAAATATCAGGTAGCTATGGGAATTTTTAAAGATTGTATGTTGCTTGAAGGATAAATACGGACTGACTGCCAGTGCGAGCAAGATGGCATTCTTGCTCTCAACAAAGCACTTGTAAGTTGCTATTTAGATGTGAAACATTGTAGAGGACAACATTTAGGAGTCGAATAGAAGAGAAACTGTATTGAAGTGCCATGGTTTGCACACTGGGTAAGCTTCAGTAGTGAACAAAAACTAGAGCCCATCAGACCCTGGGAATTCCTGAATGTTCTTTAATGAAGTTCATTTTCAGCACACAGTAAATTTTTACAGCCTTAAAAGACAATTTAATTTTTGCATCAGTCTCAAAGGACTCTTCCCCCCAGCTAGCCTGTTGGCTGGTCTTATTTCTTCACACTTCTGGGATAAGAAAATATTCAGAAACTCAAGCTTTAGGGGTACATCTCATGATTTAGGAAGTGAATAATTAGATACTTTGAGGTGTATATAGGTCTCTCTTCCTTTTTAATTTCCCTGAGTAAAATTCTATCTTCTCAAAATATAGGAACTTTCCCTGGTTTTACACCTTTGTACTAAAGGACACAAAGCCCTAAATGAGAAAAAGAAATTCAAGTGTGTTTTCATCTCAACAGCTCTGCATTGTCTTTTAGGAAAACGCCCTCCCCACAAAGCTATGAGCTCCTCCGGAGTGCTGCAAACTGCTCCAGTTGAATCTGCTCCAGTGCACAGCAAAGAGGTAATTAGGAACTATTATATACATTTATTTGCTCAAATTATATATCTGGGGAAAATGACAAACTTTGGGGCTCCAGGTGGCTTCATCAAAGTTACCAAGAGAGAAAAAGGGCAATTGTAGTAAGACTAAATTAAGCACTCTTCCGTTTCATTTGTTTTGATACACTTTAATAATTTTGTATTGTCTTGCCATTTTTGCCAACAAGAAAATTTTCCCCAAGTTTGTCTGTTTTCTCACCTAGATTAATTTATCTCATGAAAGACACCTACTTCTGGTCCCCAACCTTGTCTTTGATGTCTTGAATACACTAAGGTAAAAGGAAGGCAAAGTTATTTTATTTGACCTACAAATGATACAGAAACAGCTCTGTAAGCATGGGGGTGATACGTGTGGCTTTGTCCTGCCAGCCAGGAGTGTGCAGATATGAAAAGATATAGATTGATAAGGTATAGATACATAAGTGGTTTTACATCAAATTACATGGATTATAGATTAAAAAAAATTATATCAGCACTTCAACATTTATGTTATCATTTTGGAGTCCTGGTGAATCTCACATCCCATTAAATCAATCTATAACCATTGTTAGTAGTACATTGTTACTAGAAGTCTGGGAAAATATCATCAGACATTAAGGAATTTCCTCAACCATAACATGCTGATATTTCTAACACTGTCCTAACTTTGTCCAGTGTGAATTAAAAGCCCTTGTGCCAAGTGATTTTATCTCTTTCCATACTAGGAAACTTCTTTATTTTTACAGAGGAGAGCAAGGATAAATACCATTTTCCCTCCCTTTCCTTTGTGAGCATGAAACTTATCAAAGGATCAGAGGAAATATTAAAAGAAGACTATTGTCCCAGCATTTGCTGTGTGTGTTATTGACAGGTAAATGCAGGGAACAGGAATAACCTATAAGCTCAGGAAAAAACCACTGCTTTGGCACTCTGCTCTCTCAAGGCACATATTTTAGAGGATTGCTACTCTCCAAGAAGGATTACAATTTTTCCACTCACATTTTCTGGTTCCTAAGAGTTGCTCATGCTAGGGGCTATAGTGAAATACCTCAGCCCCTGCAGGCAGGATTTATGTTCAGTAAGATTACTTATTTTTTTCCCCTCACTCTGATCTATGACATGAAGATGAGATATCAGGTATATGGCCCTAAATTTTCAGTTACACAAAATCAGTCTGCATACCTACAGGAATCATCCTATCAGTAGCACGAATGCACTGGGGATTTCTGGTGTCCAATATTTAACAGTTCTGTAGATTATGAATGTAGTCTTCACTGACCGTTTCATAGAAGAAAAGATATACACCAAACGTAAAATCCAAGTTGTTTTGGAATAAAGTATCAGTTTTTATAGAGTGAATTGCCATATCAAATTCGTAGTTCACCAATGTAAATCTTCTTCAGGCACAAACAAATAATGCACAGCAGCAGCACAAAAAGAAAGTCTTCCCCTAAAAAGCCTGAGCAAACAAAAGTCCCTGATGTCACCTTTAATATAATGACTAATATTAAGTACCTGCTAAAATAAGCTTCTTGTCAGTGACACCAATGATTTGTGCAAATGGCAAATGAAGTTTGACTAATGGCCAATTTATGCTCCGTTTTCTTGCATGAGTTCGGCAGGAGCTGATCCTTGGTGGACATTCATTTGGTTCTGCCACTGTCTTACCACCATATTATTCTTCAGATTTGTGAATATCAGTGTGCTAAAGATGATAAAGACTTTGCATAATGAAGACTAGTTATATTTCTAGACAGTTGCAATCTATTCTTTGAACAGATGTTAGAGGTGATCTTTGATTTACCTTACAGATGGGGGCTTTGGAGAGCCTACTCTCAAATGTCTGCACACATTAATATCTGTACTAGCACTGGAGTCTGCACTCGACACTGCTAATTTGTGGTTCTGAAATTATGAGATCAGATGTGTGAATAGAGAAATTTTGTTTCCATCTTGCCCCCTCTAAGTAATTCCTTATCCCAGAAATGAGACCACTGTTTTCTTCAGAAAATGGGTTGCTTCCGAGCCTGCCATCCTCGTCTGCAGGTTCTCTGCTAATGCACAGCTCAGCCCTGCTCATGTTCTAGTGTTGCAAATATAGAATATCCACTACACCCGGAAAGCAGCAGGATAAATACAGCTGAAGATCAAGAGCTAAGGTGTTCTTTTATTGATCACAAATCATTAAAATGAGCTCTTCTGCACAAGAAGGATTTTGGACTTGTTTTTCCAAACCCTGGAGCTGGTGATGAGTTCCCTTCCCAGCCTTTCCCTGGTTGCACACACACTGTGACTGCAGGTGTGGCTACTGTCCTGAGCTCTTCACATGCTGCTTAAGTCAGACTTCACTGCAGTTTAAGCCAGTTTCTAATTCTAATTTCTAATTCTGACATGTTTGAAGAGGAATCAGTACATTTGGGCAGAACTAGCATGGAAATCAGTTCATTTACATCTTCTAGGCTACGCAAAAGTCAGTAGACAAGAACACTCTTTGTGTAGGGATTCTTGAATTAAATGAAAGTGTGAGTCAGCACGTCTTTTAACATGGCATTCAAAAAGTTATTTCTTAGACTGTCTTCCAGCTGTTGTACAATATTCTGATTTCATTTATAATATGTGCAGTCACACAAATTCTGTTGATGTCAGTTGTAGTTCATTTCTTATAATTAGTGCATAATGCTCTTCTCATGTTTGACTCAAGAAAGTGGAGGAATCATTAATTTTTCTAGAATAATTAAGTTGTCGTCAAAATATAATGAAGATAAGAAAATTTTAAAAATGCTCTTATGATTCTGAATGAAATTTAAAGTGAAAAAAAAATAGACAATTGTCTACATCTGGGTTTTTTTCCAGAAGTAAATAAACTTATTAAAAAAAAAAAAAAAAAGGAAAGCAAACCAGTTCAGCGGGTGCCTTGACAAGTGTGTACATTTGTCACATTAAGAGCAATCCCTAAACACTTAAATAAATGAATAATTAAGGATATCATAGCTCTTATGCCACCCACATAATGATGTCACTTTAGTAATGTATCACTGCATAAAACAGTTGACTTGGAATGGATTCCTCTGGAGCAGACATAAGAGAGTGCTGACATCTAGCTTAAAGCTACCTTTGCCCTCTATCAGCCCTTCTCCTATGCCTCAAATCAATGAAACTCACATTGAAAAACTCTCATTGATGCTAAAAAATCCCCTCACAATAATGCAGATCTCTTCATATATGCAAAGCCTATTTGAAAAAACCCAGTACATTAGGAAGCAATTTATCTACTAATGCCAGGACTAAACCACAGATGCTTCTTTTTAGTCAAGACTATTGGACAAATGAAAAACATCTATTTTGCCAAAGAGAATCTGGAAAAAGTTTTCTTCAAAATGTATTTCTTATTTCTGCATATTTCATATTCCTACAATTTTAGGAAAAAACCAGTACTTTTCATTGTTGAGGAAAACCAAATTTGTATTTTCTGGCATGACCAGAGGCATGGTTACATCTTGCAGACAACAATTCTGAGAGCTGCCAAACCCTGTAAGGACAGAAAACCCAATGACTAGAAGCATTATTTGTTTGTCTGACTTTGAAGAACTCAATGATCCGTGAGCAGACAGAAACAAAAGACTTATTTGCAAGGTACAGCCTTGGGTATGTGAAGCTTTTCTGTGCACTTAGTTTCAGGCCCAGTTAGTCCAGCACATACAGCTGGGAAATTGCAGCCTATTTTCCAGCTTCCAAATGGGGAAAGACTTGGGACCTAATCCAAATCTCAATGAAGTCAATGGGCATCTTTCCATAGACTCCAATGGACCTTGAACTGGGATCTTTGTTCCAAACACTGCTAGTAAGCAAAGCTGTGAGAAAGTACTATGAGTAGTTGGTCTACTAAGTGTCTTTAGGAAAAAGACTGGTCTGTGAGATGTGACTTTGCACATGTGAGTGTGTGGGTGTATATACAAATTATACACCAACAGGAAAGAAAAGCATTTTCATAAGCAAACCGCTTTCCTTAAATGACTCCCTCCTGGCCCAGCTATTTTTGAAAGTACTATAAACAGAGCAGGACAGAGATTTGTATCACTCAGACAAGGATTTCTCTTGGGTCAGCATAACAGCAAACACAATTAAGTCACCTCTTGAGTGAGGCAGTGGATATGTGCATGCAGCCTAAGCGTTCCATGACCCCCTTGGTTTTGCTCCAGCTTTTCACAATTGACATCACCCATACTGGCCTTACATTCCTTCCTTACCACCAAATGCCTCATCACTTGCCATTCCTCCCTCCCCCACCACTATTCTGGCCTGTATTCTGAATTGGCTGTCTGTTTTTCCAGGGCAATTCTAGTTACTCAGAAGGAAGAGGAAAAATAAAAGAAGCCAATTGGAATGTGCCATTAATTCTCAGTGGATTTCCATTGAACCTGCCCATCTCTCTCTCTTCTCTCTGTATCTGCAATTGATGGTCTTTGCAAATGCAGGCTTAACTTTGTCCAGGCTATTTACTCCTTCTTTCAATGTCAGGCTCCCTTGATCATCACAGAGTCTAATTATTTTTTGCTCAAGATATTCATAATATGCAAAGAGACAGTTTGAGGACTTTGCATTAGCTTAGCTCAGCAAGTCATTTTACTATGCCATAAATAAAAAAGAAACATCCACACAAGTGATGTGTGAAGAGGGCAGGTCCCCAAATCTGCTGACAAAAAACCCAGTGGAGATCTCCTTGTGTTTGTCTTGCTGAGATGGTTGGTAGCTATAGTTTTGCTGCAAGTATGTAAGTTCTGAGTTGTAACATAAAAGGAGATTTTGTTTCAGCCTGAATTTTTTAAATAGGAAACAATGCACTACATTCCACCAAGGATCATCCTGATCCTGAAATTCATCCTGAAAACCCCAAAATTCATCAGCTTTACTGCTGTTTTCCATTCATCCCTTTTGTTGTAGAGCTAGAGATTGCTCCCATAAGGTTAATAGTCTGTTCAGTTCTCCTTCCTAATCCTTGTAGATATGTGATTGAACGTGATGGGGATGACTACAATGCAGGCTGCTTCTCAATATGTTAAATCAGCTTTTGTTAAGATCTTTCATACCAAAGCTTTCAGTTAAGAGAACCACAACACCACTGAGTAGGCAGTGATGCCCCTGCTCAAAACTTAGGAGCAAAAGCTAATTTTTGTATAAGATTCAGGGATCTAGAATTGATTGTCTGGTCAGTGGACAGGTTTGGACACTCCTTAGAATCACATCACTGCTCCAAATCTCTGTCAAACAAGTTATGTTTGTTCTTCAAAGAACTTCAGGGAAAAAGATCTTGACAAAATTTTCTGAGAAAACCTGACTCCACCTAAAGTCAATGGGAGTTCTGCCACTGAATTTACTGACACCAACGTTGCACCCCAAGGACTGTAGATATCTTACAATCCTGTAGGATCTGTTCTTGTTACATCTGATACATTTCTTGTTAGGGAAAACACAGGAGCCAAAACACTTAACCATACGGGATCCTCTGCAGTACCAATTTCCTTTTAGTTTCCAGGCAAGGCATGAAATGTAAACATGAGAACTCTGCACCTTCTGGACAGCCTCTGAGCCATCTGTCTGAAAAGCCAGCTTGAAAACTGTCTCTTTTTTTCACAACTAACTTTGATTTTGTCCTGAAAAGCAAGTTTCACTGTTGAGTGCAACAAGAGTATTGAGACTTTCCACACAGAATTCTCCTGTTTTGGGGCAAGATGTGTTTTACTCTGAGGCTGATGTGAATATGCAACACTCAAAACCTTAGGCACATAGCAGGTGCCTAAATCAGAAGGCCAAATCCAATGTGTCATCTCTGATGGCTCTAGAAGAAGATGCAATGCATATAGGTTAGGCACCTGCCTGGCTTCATTGACTGTAAAATTCACTGTGTTCAAAAAAGAAAGGTAAAATCCACTTCCATGAAGGCAACTCAATAAAGAAACGAATCTTGATGTCCTAATAGTGATGTTAAATACAGATGCTGATCAGTAAAGCATAAACACTTGAAAAAGTTCAGCACTGAGAACAACCCAAAAGTCTAGATCGTTTTTGAAACTATTCAAATCCCTTTTATCTGCTGAACTGGGTTGGACAGTCTTGTGAGAACTGGTTTTTTATGATTTTTTCAAGTTCTTTCTGCTTATGGACAAGCTGTAAATAGCCTGAGAAAAGGCTTTCTCATAGAATTTCAGCTGTTCTCATTCTAGTCCCAAGAGACCCGGTGCAGTGTGAAAACAAAGATGGAAAATAAATTTTAAGATTGCCTGAAAGTTTGAAGTTGAAAGAGAGGTGCATGATAAGTTTGTGGAGGAGAGAGAAGTAAAACAGATGATGAGACCAGTTTTTTGATTTGAGAAGACTCTGTGACTATAAGAATATAAGATCACAGTTGACAAGACCGTAGAAATGCAAGGACACCTCTGCTTAGACCAAAGATTTGTCTGGCCTGGTATCTGACCAGCAGCAAAAGCCAAGTTAAAAGTATAAGAACAGCGCAAGCTCATAATCATTATCTCCTTGGGGCTGGTCCCAGTGGCTTGTGTTTTATGGCTTTCTTGAGCCAGTGATGGTATCCCAGTGCTGAGCCTTGCTTATTCAGAAGACAGGCCCTGCAGCCCCTTCCCAAATGCAGAGGCAGAATTATCATCAGGAAAGTATTCAGCCAGGCACACATGGGTGTTTCCTGTGAACACACTGGCCCCACAACATCCACCAGCACAGCTCACCCCAGCCCCACAGCCTCTGCTCACTGTTCCCGGGGAGTGGAAGGGTCAGCCTGAGGATGGCTGCACATCTGTGCCTCAGGCACAGGGCCACAGAGAAAGGCATTGAGCAATGTATTAACAGCAAATCCAGATGCCAAATGGAGCAATTACAATCTTTTAAGTCAAGATTAAGCTTCATGAGGCAGAGAGGAAGGGAGGAGAATGGTTGATCTTAATCCAAAGGTTTTATCACTGAAATGTGTTTATTATTGAAGTAATAAACTACCAGAGGGTAGTGGTCAATGGCTCAGATCCTAATGGACATCAATCATAAGTGGTGTCCCTCAGGGGTCTATGTTGGGACTCATGTTATTTACTATCTTCATTAAGGACATAGATGAAAGGATTGAGTGCACCCTCAGGAAATTTGCTGATGACATCAAGCTGAGTGGTGTGGTTGACAGACCTGAAGGATGGGATGTCTTTCAGAGGGACCTGGACAGACTCAAGAAATGGCCCATGGGAATCTCATGATCATGAGATTTAATAAGATCAAGTGCAAGGTGCTGAACTTGGGTCAGGGCAAAGCCCGGTATCAACACAGACTGTGGGAGATCAGCCCTGCCCTGAAGGACTTGGAGGTGTTGGTGGATGAGAGGCTGGACATGACCTGGCCATGTGCACTCATAGCCCAGAAAGCCAAACGTGCCCTGGGCTGCAGCAAAAACAGCATTGGCATCAGGGTTTGAGAGGGAAGTCTGCCCCTCTGCTCTACTCTGGTGAGATCCCACCTGGGGTGCTGCATCCAGCTCTGGGGACCCAGTACAGGAAAGACATGGACCTCTTGAAGTGAGTCAGAGGAGGCCACCAAGATTGTGAGAAAGATGGAGCATGTCTCCTATGAGGAAAGGCTGAGAGAAATGGGATTGTTCAGCCTGGAGAAAAGGAGGCTTCAGAGTGACCTAATTGCAGCCTTCCAGTACCTGAAAGAAGCCTGCAAGACAGATGGAGAGGGACTACTTACAAGAACATGTGGTGACAGGACAAAAGGGAATGGATTCAAACTAAAAGAGTAGGTCTAGATTAGGCATTAGGTAAAAACAATTTGTTGTGAGTGTGGTGAGGCTGTGGATGTTCCATTCCAGGAGGTGTTCAAGGCCAGGTTGGATGGAGCTCTGAGCAACCTGGTCTAATGGGAGGTATCCCTGCCCACGGCAGGGGAATTGGAACCAAATGATCTTTAAGGTCCCTTTCAACCCAAACCATTCTATGATTCTGTGTAATATATCTGCATATTATAACAGGTTTTATGACTACTAAAGTAGAAATTATGAAAATTCCTGTGAGTAAAAAGAAGAAAACATTTAACTTATTTATATTACAAGTGTACTTTCTATCCTGATATGACAAATGGTGTCTATGTAGAGTGTGGGATGGGAAAGGACTTCCTTATTTGCTGTAAGTGCTAGAAGAGATGAAAGAGACCATATAGCCTCATAAGAGGTATGATTTTTACCCTTGCATAGCTGACTTAAGAAGGTAAGGCCAGCAGAATTAAGAAACTGTAAAAACCCCATGGCATTTTTAAAACACTGCTCAGCAACTCAGTGGGGTGCAGGAATATTCCCCTTAATGCCAAATGGTCCTTCTTTTAACAGCTATGCAGCTGGCCAGCAGGGATTACTAACCTCATTAATATCTCATGTTTAGTTCTAGTTTATAAATAGAGCTGCAATTATGCATGTACATGGTCTATGCCACTAAGTGTTCTTATCGCTTTTTCCCTCCTGTCCTCTTCTCCAGTCTCTCCATTTATTTTATTTGTTTATTGTGTCTGAATTCAGACTGTAGCTCTACAGATCAGAAATGTTTGTTTGCACAGTTAGGATGATAAGATGATCTTGTTCTGATGGGAGCTGTGGTAGTACAAATGTAGTACAAATGATTCAATTTGCAATGTTGTTAATCTGTTTGACAAAATCCTTTTGCAGTTAATTTCCTAACAAAGGAATTAGCACTCTGGTGAGCAGTATCTGGATTAGAGCACTGGAGACTCAGGCCAGAAGTTATAGCATACTCTCACTTTTTCCTCCAAATTTACATGATTTAAGCTGTAATCTCAGTGTTCCTTGTGACCATTTCTCAATTCTTAGACTGAAGGCAATTGCTCTCTCCTGAAGGCAGCTCTCTTTATGACCACCTCCCCTGCTCTTGTATGTCAGGGAAGACATGATTTAAGTGTTCATGTGGAACAGAATTATTTTTTCATAGATCTAAAATCAAACAATCAGTTGGGTGGGGAGGGAAGACAAAAACATGTTTTTTCTTTCTTTAACATAAAAAAGTTAAACCAAATATGTTAATCTGTCCATCCAAAAAAAATGTGAATATCAGGCATCAGCCTCAGCTGTGACGTAAAGAAAAGATGAGTGTGACAATAGAGTCTGTAAAACTGCAGTCAGGTTATCGCACTTGGTTCCAGCTCTAAGGCTGAATCCTCTGCTCTTTTTAAACTGTTCCCACATTCCCCACCATGTTCCTGCATGAAGTATCAGTATTGTCACTGAGGCAGACTGACTTCATAGGGTGGTTATTGTCCCTTTCTGTGTGCAGGAGTGCTTCAGTGACTTCATTTCCATGATTAGTATAATACAGTTAGTTAGTGGTAGACTGTCAACAAGGGAGTGAGATGCTTGGAAAGTGGGAGAGGTGGATGAAGAACTCTTAGGGAGAAATGGAAATATGATGTATGTTCTCCATTCCCTGGGTAAAATCCTAAATGTTGTATCAAAGGATAAAACTTCTTCCAGTATTTTTTTATTCTGATGATTTTTCTTTCATGGTTTTGATCAGATTATCTCTAAAATAAGTAGAAAATAAGTTATTAATAATTTTTATAGTATGAAATAAGTGGAAAATTAATAATAATTTTCTTTAACAACTTTTCTCTGAATTCAGTCTGCAATTATAAATGGTTTAGGCTTATTCAAAAGCATATTTACTAGTTAATAAATAGCTCATGTGGAAAAAATAATCCAGTGCTAACATTAGTTACAGTAGAACATAACTCTCACTTAGCTAAGCTGTTTTCAAACCCTTTGTTGGATCCTTTTTATTCCATGTTGCAGTTGAAACATGATGACTGTAAAAAAGAAGTTAAATCATAAAATCGTAGAATGGCTTGGTCTGAAAATTACCTTAGAGATCATCTACTTCCATCCCCCTGCCATGAAAAAGGACGCCTTCCACTAGCTCAGGTTGCTCAAAGCCCCATCCAGCCTGGCCTTGAGCACTCTCAGGGATGGGGCATCCACGGCTTCTCTGGGCTACCTGTGCCAGTGTCTTGCCATCCTCACAGTAAAGAATTTCTTCCTAATACCTAATCTAAATTGTCCCTCTTTCAGTCTACAGAAACATCTTGTGGCTGTGAATTTACACAGGACAATAAAGCTCATTGTGCTGCCTTGACTTCTTTTGCAGTACCACAATCTCAGCAACCCTGAGATTTTGCAGATGCTTCTAGATATATTCCGCATTAATATTTCAGAACATCTCAAATGTTTTCTACTCTATACTAAATGTCAGACAAGACATAGTATGCAACTAATGAAACAGCAACCAATGGCCTCCAGCAGTCAGCAGTCCTGCAAATCAGTTTTGTTGCATTTTTTGTTTTTTCTTTTCAGAAGGATTACTATAGCTTGAAGTTGTGCAAATAAGTCTTGCAACAAAACCTTTTCATATTACTTCTGAGTGCCTATTTAATTCCCCTTCTGCTGTCTTGTCTTCTTCCTACACTCATTCTTTTGATTTCTGACAAACTGTGTGAGCCAGATAGAATATGTCTTCATATCATCCTTCACCAAGGGAACAAAACAAAACACTTTGGTTATGTATGGACAAATATCTTGGTGCATTCTTGGACTCAAGAACGTGCTTTAAAATGATTTGTAGTATTTCATAAAAATCATCTCTTCACTAAAAACCTGAGTCCACCGCTTGAGTTTTTTGGTAATACTGGACCAGTGATGAAGACTGAAGTCTTGACTTGCCATGTGAACATAAAAAGCAGCCACAGTGGCAGCATTCATGGGAAAGCCCCACTTCTCAGTGACACTGTGTGCATGCAGTCCTGCTCGTCTGCATCCTCCCTTCTTCCATCCCTGACTACACTCTCATTCCAGGGTGCAGGACAGGAACAGGTGAGAGAAAATGCTGGAAGCCCTGCTAGTTGGTACATGAAAGGGGAGCTGCTCCATTGTGCTTACAAATACAGCACCATTTCTGATTTGTCACATCTGTGTTCTGCCGGGACACTCCAGACACTTTTTTTCTTCTACATATATTTACAAACATTCCATCAGCTTAAAACAAATAGACAAACCCATCCATCAGGCCTATGTATTCAGGGTTAATGTAGAGGTGGAAAGGGTAAAGGAAGTGGATTATTAGAGTAACGTTGCCCAGACTGACAGTGATAAGTTACAAATGTATGATAACTCCACAAGAATGTGCCTGAAGCCAGACATTTAAGGCCATGCTTTTGTAGACTGAACTATAGGTTAAGAAGCATTTTCACTTCCTCAAAATGAATGAATATGGAATTTCTAGGAATTAGCATAACCAACCTCAAAAATAGCATGGAATTTAATTACAGTTTAAAAAATGGGAGGGGACATTATGTGAATTAATGAGATTTGCTAAAAATAATTAAAACATAGAATTCAAAAATTACTAAATAATTATGCAAAATTAATCAGATAATAATATCTCTACTATAATGTTCTCTGGGAAGTTTTAAATAAATTTAGAAAGATTATTATTCTCTGTAAAGAATATAAATGTTAACCTTGGGGTTTTTTTCTGACTAAAAATGTTGTGTGCTTGGCAACCTCACTGAGTTCATTGTCACTACAACAGTTTAGTGATAATGGTTTGAAGTATCAGGAAGAGATCAAACGAAAGCAGAACAAGCCCAAAGAGAGTGTTCTGTGCAGTGCCCTTGAAATGGGAACATGAGTGCTTTCTTGAAGTCTTTAGGGGTGCTGGTTTTCCAGACTCAAAACAAGAAGTCTTATTTTGCTCCTATTTTGAGCTGCCATCCAATCTGGGTTCACCACTGCAGCTTCAAAAGGCACGAAGCATATTCAAGCATTTATGGAATAAATTTATGCATGATTGTGAAGCCCTTAACATCTTTCTTTCATTTAATTAGTCCTCATAAAAGGTACTTGCTGTTTCCAATTCTCTGTAACTCACCAATTTCAAATGAAACAGGAGTACACAAAAAGTATTCCAAACTCACTTGATATCGTTTTGTAACACTCTAAGGAAAGGTTCCAGCACTTTCTGTGTCCTACACCACTGTAATTATTAACTGTTTAATAAGAAGTGCAGAAATACTGCAGATGAACTAGCTTGTTTGCTAAAAGCCCATCAATGTCATAATGATAAGGCTGAAGTAGCATTACAAAACATGTTTTCCATATAGTTATTCTGGCAGAAATTAATGTAGTCAGAGTTGATCTCTGTTGATCAGCATTTTCCATATAAGACTCCATTTGAAGTTGCCTACAATGATTTATAGAATAGACTAGACTCAAATAGAACACACCTACAGTGATCATCCAGTCAAACTGCCTGAGCACTTCAGGGCTGATCACAAGTAAAAGCACATTGTTAACAGCATTTTCCAAATGCCTCTTAAAAACTAACAGGCTTGGGAGGGTGGGAAGTGGGAGCATGAGGGAGTGTAGACAACAACTGCACATTAAATTAATCACTCCAGTGAGAAATTAGGAGACCTCTGTGGTTCAGAGGGTTATCCTGGATTCATTCCTAAGCAAATCTAAAATTTGGGAATGTAGCAAAGTTCTGAAAAAATCAGTCAGCAGTAGAAACTTGCCAGTGTTTAATAGCTGGGAAACTCTCCTGAGGTTTTATTAACACTCAGTATGCTGCAGTCCACGCCTTCACAGCTTGAGCTGTTCTTTCCCTGCAATTGCTCTTTTCTCTTGATAGTGCTGAAAGCCTCAAGAGGGTTCTGCTGTTCTCTCAATATACCTATTGTATGGAAGAAAAAGTAGAGACATGGGAGAGCAGCAGAGAAAGAGTCTGCATGAAGCATATGATTAAAAAAAACCAGAAGAAACAGGAAAAAAGTATTCACAGCATAATACAAAACTAATGCATAATTAGCAAAACCTGAAATCCTGAATACGTTCCAGAAGAGCATGATGAAGTCCATGACAAACACTTCAGTTGTATTAAGAGGATTAATAGGATTCCTTCTGATGTTATTTTAGCCTTTTCACAAATAGAAATGATTCCCAAAATTAATTTAAGTAATGTAATTGTTAAAAACTCAAGTTTTCAAAAGATAAGTAGTACAGCAAAGGTGTTGTGTTGCACAAGTGTTATGCTGAGGTCCAGGAGACCTAAATCTCAGTGTGGATCCTAATACTGAACTCTAATTATTGCTGGACTAATGAACGGTCCCAACTCATCCATCACCCAATGGTACATCAAGGCAGCAAAATGTATGTCTGTTCATATATCTGGTTTTCATAAGCCATTTAGGCCTCCAAGCAGACAGAATCCACCCTGTGGTCAAGCACCTCCACACTTCTGTCACTCCCCTCTGTTTTCATAGCCTCCCATTTCTCAGACCTTAGGTCACCAGCAGTGCATGGCCTCTCCTGCCCACCCAGAGCCATCTCCCAGGCTGGAGGGAGCAAGTCCCCCCGCCTGTGTTCTGTGGCTGCAGACCAGAAGGCGAGGATTTCTCCTTTTCATTGGCTCTGGTCTCACCCCTTTTTAACTCTCCACCTGAAAACTTCTCTTTCCTTGCTCCTCTTAAAATTATTATCATGGTTAGCTTTGACTTGGCACTTCTTCAGCTCACCATGCTAGAAAAGGAAAGACCCTTTCTTTATATGACGCTTAAACTGGTTTCTTCTCCTTTTCACTGGTTACGTTCTGATAATAAGGTCTATGAATTACTTTGGGACCCTTCTTTATATTTGTCACAGGCATATTTTGGACAAAGACCTTCCCAGATCTTCCTCATGCCACCTCTGAAACCAGAGCTATGTAAGCTGAATGGTGATGATAACCAAGAGTGCGTAACAACCTGTTTGGGTGAGGTTGCTGCACACTGGAGGTGTGGATGGCCTGTAGTTGATTTGGTATTTTCCTGTTTGAGAGTGATTTGCCTGGTCTTTTCCTTCCAGTTCATTTTTATTGGGGGGAAATGAGTCATTGTTTTGAGCTGGTGGCTGAACTACAGGAACAGGGAGGCTTGAGCTAGGACTTGGTGGCTGTCTGTTTTATTCCCTTAGGTAATAGGGGAAAGTGCCTTTCTGATAGCAGCAAGGCATCAATTAATATTTAAAGACGATTATGAGGGCTTCTTTTTCTACACTCACTGGGGAGATCAGAAGTGTTCTGTCCTGCTAGTGGAATAATGGTTTATCTCCTGGATACGTCCCACATACATAAAACCCCATGGACATTTGTCCTGCTGCTGTCACTGAGTGACCCTGCAAGATGCTGACGTGCTTTGTTGCTTCAGCCAGGCACAGAGGGTTCCTGCAAGAGGTGGCATTCAGTCCCTAGAGGATGGGTCATGTTGGCAGGCCTGGCCTGAAGACTAGGATGTCAGTGAATTTCTCTCCATGATGTCCCTCAAAAAAGCTGAGACGATGATGGAAGAGACTTGTTCCCCTCTTGCAGTGGTCTGTAGGAGAGACAGATCCTTGGAGGTACAGTGGAAATAAACAGCACCACAAAGGCTGCAGTTCAGTCTGGCTTCCCTCTCTCTCTACAAAAGTCTGGCTGATCATATCAAAGGTAGGAGGCTGTGCCTGCTATGCCAGGTGGCACATGAGGTCATAGGCTGTGCAGTGAGGAGATGAGGGGTAAACACTGGAAAGTCCTTGCAGGATGGTAGTGAGATAGATGCCTTTCTGGGAGCATCTGCCTGGCGTTTGATGTTGATTTCACTGGGACTGTCTGAAGCACTCTCACCAAATTATCTTGGAACTGCTGTTTGCAGGTTGCTTGAAAGTACCATAGGAAGTTCTAAGCAATTAGGCTGCAGCCATTTCGGCTTGGAACACAAAATTAGGTAGTTGGGTTTTGACCTTCATCTCTAGGTCCCTACAAAGGGCTAATAATAATGTACCACCTCACCTGGGTGCTGTCAAAATTAATCAGTTCCATTTGTGAAGTATCCAAATACTCCGGCACTGCGTACATGAGAGCAGCCATTGAGAAAATTGACAAATCTCTGTTCTGAGCAGGGTTTGGATAGCATGAATTAAGGAAGATCTCTAAGGTCACATACTGAATAAAATAAAAGGAATTATTATATATACATGCACTGAATTAGGCATAGATACTGGAGGGGGGAAATATCATTCTATATTGAAGGTTTGAATTGCAATGCACACACCAGAAGGCCAACAGAAAAGTTACAGGCAATCATAACTCTTCCCTTTTGAAAGGTTTGAATCCTTGGCCTTGCAGCTTTGATACATCTCCTTTCCCTTCCCTCCCCTCCCTTTCCTCCCTCTCCCTCTTCCTTCCCTTTCCCCTTCCCCTTCCTTTTCTTTCTTTGCCTTTCCCCTTCCCCTTCCCTTTCCTTTTTTCTTTCCTTTCTCTTTCCCTCCTTTAATGATGACTTGGCAAGACAAGCTCCACAAGTTCAGACATCCCCAGCTGTATTGCTGAGCCTGCCCCCCGGTGTGGGACACCCCCTTGGCCAGCTGGGCTCAGCTGTCAATGCTGTGTCCCCTCCAGGCTCTGGTGCTCCCCAGGCCCCTCTGCTGAGACTGCTGTGTAAGCACTGCTCAGCAATGCCTGAATGACTGATGGTATCAACACTCTTTTGGTCACACATCTAAAACACAGCACCATACGAGTTGCTATGAAGACAATTAATTCTATACCAGCGAAACCAAGTGCATTTTCTTTCTTTGCTGTTGTTTCTTATTTCCATCCTCCCTTTCTCCCCTTTTTCCCATTTTCTCTTACTAGAACATTTTTGAAAGCTCTGTACCTTTTCTGCCACCATGAAAGTGAATTCTACACAGCAGCTAACAGCTTTTTAGAAGGCAAATATTTCCAGGCATCTCAAATTGACAGGATCTTCCCCAGCTTCTAAGAGCTTGATAATATCCAGAAAAAAATCAGAATACTCAGATGTTTTTGCTCAGCATGTGACTCATCTCTGCTGTACACTGAGATCCAGCAGAACTTGGATCCAGGGCAGAAAAGACAGACCATAGTGTCAGTTCACATTTGTTTGTTTTTGTTTTCAAAAGGAATAAAATTCCTAAAACAATGAGAGGTATTTTGGGCCACTGATCCACAGAGGTGCATGAAGTGGCTTAAAAAGTATTTTAAAACTATAATTGCAACCAGTTGCACAGTGCTAACAAGGCAGAGGGATGAAAGAATTAGATAATATTGTAATATTGAGGTATGGGGTGGAATGAAAAATGAGATTCTAGCTTGTCTCTTCTCTTTATAGTAAACCTGTTTGTGCAGTGTGATACGTATAGTGGGCTCTGCATTGCCTGATGGGGCAGCAGGCACAACAGGAGACACTTGTGCCCACCCATGGGATGTGGCAGCAGGCACAGCCACAGCCTGGTCCTGGGTCTTGGCTGGACACCCACACGGGCAGGAGAGAGGGCACAGCATTGGGCACAGCTATTTCAGAGACTGCTCCTTCTGAGCAGCAGAAACACAGCCCCAGCCGTACCCTCAGTATGAGTGGATATACATATATATATATACATACAAACAGTGTCTACTTGCTGTGTGATCTTGGAGGAGTCACTTAATGTCTTTTCTTTCACAGTTCCTGAGAACCGAGGCCACCATGGGAAATCTCCAAGTGATACTTGCTGATAACTTTAGACCTTTGATAAATCTTTCTGCAAATCCTTGGCAACATTTGCAAACCACTAGTAATGCTTCCTAAATATTTAAGGCTTCCATGTCACAGCTAATGAAGCACCTTAAACAGAAAAGGCAGTGAGAGCTCAGCACTTCTGAAATCCTGGCTGCTTTTATTTCAATGATTGCATGGAAGACTAGCTCTTCTAAATCTATCTTCTTCAACTGTACTTTTGTGAGCACTGTAAGAACATTAATTGTATCACAATGATAACTAAAAATCAGATTCATATGTTTTGAAACAAGAATGGACTGCTAGTGATACAGAGAGTCTGACTTCCTCTACAGGTGACTGAAATTCTCTGTGCAATTCTTTCACCACGTCTCAATTCATCTACAACATTTATTTAAAACAAATCTGATCAGTTCAACATCTGGATTTATTCAAAGATATCTATCCCCTTCTTAAACAAACTACTCTCTAGATGGTTACTAGCACTCCTCAGCAAATACTTTTTCCAGTGACAAAGGAATTTGCATATGGGAGTAGGATTCCACTTGGAAAAACCAAAACAGAATTGCTTAGGAAATGCATTTCAAATACATTTCTCTTTCATTCTTTTCCATAAGCCAGGTTACCTGGTTGAATTACAACTTCCAAGATACACAGTGGTCTTTATTTTTCTCGAGAAAAGCATAGTAGGTCTTCAGAGAAAAATAGGGAAATATCAATTGTCATGTAATTCCAGATTCTGGTCGTCAATATAATGATTATACCAAACCCAAAATATTTTCTGTGTGAGTATTTATATTCAAAATTATGTGAAAACCAGAATCATGGTAAAAAAAATTACAAAAACTGGATATAATAGATTATATTTTACTATTTTTTCTCAATGAAAACACCAATCAAATATACTGTGTTCAAGGCCATGCAAGACAGTGCTATGACCCACAGCCAGAAAGCTTCCAATTCTGCTTGAACACTGGAACAATGTATGATGCACCAGGGAGTCCTTCCTCTGAATAAGATATCAAGAAAAGGAGAAAAGCTTGATGCTGAAGTGGGATTTGGAAGACAGATGTTCAATTTCCTCCTTCAGACTTTCTGCATAGGCTAACACATCATCTGGGTCTTGATTACTGCGGGTTTCTTTCACTTTCCCAAACAGAGGGGCAAGAGATGAAGAAATGTGTAAAGGTCTTTGGGACAATCTCTGCACCAGTTACTTAACTCTGTTAAGCCGTGAGACAACACAGGACATTTTCATCACCAGAGCATCATGCAGCAGGGAAGTTCATAAGGAGTAATGCAGCATATGTGAGATTTCAGCCTCTCCAGCATTCAGCAATGGCTGAATCAGAGTTTTGGGGATCACAGTTCTGTACTTGCCCTTTATTCTCCACAAGACATTATTTTTCTTTTATTGTTTTTTAACTAGTTGATCCTTTTTTATTTAACCTGTTTCTATCTCACTCTGGCACCTTTGAAACAAGGGTGATGGGTCTACCTGAACTGTCAACTGAGCTCTGAAAGCAAACACTATAGAGATTTTGAGTCATTATCCTGGCTAGAAAGTAAGATCATATAACAAAGATAGATGCTTAAAATAAAGCTGAAGCTGAGGACGTATTCTTAGAGCCATATAAATCGATATTCTCACTTAAAAAAGTGAAATCCAGAATACTATTTTTGTTTAATTCCACTTTTTCTGTTTACAGTGGATTTTTATATGCAGTCTTGTATAAAGAGGACAGTTTTCTGCATTCAAGCGCAACTCCCACAAAGTCAGGCCACCCTGGTTACTGTGGAAAGAGGTACTACACTTCTGGAAATGGAATGAAAACGGCTGAATCAAAAAGGGGAGAACTCCATCAGTCCATCCATCCCTGGAGAAGAATGCAATTTTAGGTCAGGCTTTGCTACGAAGAAGAGAATTCATGGAAGACAGAAATGTTAGAAATATTCTAACCATGGAAAAAATGTCAGTGGGAACTTTACCTTATTAGGCACTGATGAATGCATTCCTCCCTCCAGATTTTTCTTCCATGTGAGTTCCCTTCACTAGTGTTATCACTTAAGGCCAAATATAAACCCTTAAAAATGCTATTTTTTTCCATTGGTCCTGCAATTACTTTTTTCCTGGTTGATCCTATGTGGATTCTGAAATTCTAGGAGCCTTTATTTGCGTAGAATAAAAGTTTTGTACTTTGGAAAATTTTGTTGCTGGTTTCAGTAGCAAGTTTTTAAGTAATCAAATCAATTGCATTAGATACTTATGGAAAACCTCGGCTCTTCCTGTAGCATTTGCTTTGGTAGATAACAAAAGCTAAAATAAAATTTTCTGTCTCTATAGTACATGAAGTTTAATGAGGTTGCAGCTAAGAAAAGAGCTATATCCCTTTTATTTTAGTATGAGCAGACTGTAAATCTGTCTGAAAAGATTAGTAGCATAGTGACATATCCTAGATCAGAAGTGACATCCCAAGACCAAAGGCAGTGAAATGAGAACTACTCAGAAGAGAAAGGATATTTTTTTCCCTAACAATAATGGTCTGGGTTTTCATGGCTCTTTATTATTTGTACTTCATTTCAGGAGCCCTTTAAAAAAACATTTGGCATACATCACATTTGAAAAAAAGTTATTAACAGATTGCATCTTTATTTTCTCAAAATAATGACTCAAACAAGAGAAGAGTTCATATTTAGAGGGGGAGTTGTTTTAAGTTACAGCGGGGAAAAAAAGACAAAGAAATCCCCCAAACAATCTTCTATACAAATCCCACTTTTTACAAATAGTAGATAACAAATACATATCAGCAGTGTGATCACAAAGGGCTCACAGCCTCAGAAAACCAGGTACAATTTTTTCAAACCACCTTTAAGGCAGGGCTTCAAATTTGTAAAATGTGTCCAATAAACCTCTTCAACTTAATTCTTAGTATGTGGGTTCATGGAAGACGAGTTTTCTTACTTGAAAAGCTGAGACCTCAGCTGACATATGCATTACAGGCTGTAATGGAACAGATGTTTCTCTGCATGTCCAGCAAATGAAAAATATTCTAAAGAAATGTGTATACAAATATGGGTCAAAAATGAAATTTTCAGGGTAATACTCCAGAAATTGGAACCATGAAAGCAATTTTTATTATTGAGTTCAGCTGCTATGAAACTGAAATAACCTTAATCAAAACTATGTTGAGACAGTATTTCAACAAGTTTGTGCCATCTTTTTCATACAGTTGTTTTAATACAGCTTGTTTTCATATCTTTAAGCATTTTGAGGCAGGAATCAGTGGAAGATATTTTACTAGCTGGAATGGAAAATGAAGGATATCTTATATACGTAGGTCTTTCACAGGTGTGCCTGTGTGTCTGGTAATGGGGCAAAGAAATCAGAGGCAGTACATGAGAGATACTGCAACCTCACTTTGGATACTGCTGAAAGGAAGTCTAGTTTTTGTTTCATTAGCGATCAAAATATACACAAACCAGAAGAATTGTGGATTTCCTGCCCTGCTGATATTTTTGGAAATGCAGTCGCTTTGTTTGTTCTAACTTTTCTCAGTATTTTCAGCATATTCCACAATTTAATCTCAAGGAAATTTTATGAAAAGCATATCTTCATTGTCTGCAGTCTAGGAGACCAAATGCTGCCCTCAGGTTCAGGACAGCAAAGTTCAGCCCCTGGCCCCCAGACTGACCTCAGGAAAGCTGTGTCATCTCTGAGAAACTTTTGAAATGCTTGCAATACTCATTCTGCCAGGACTTTCCTTGAAGCTGGTGAGTGCAGGTCAGGTAGAAAGGCATCCAGTGGCCAATATTTGGTCCCATAATCAAGCATTGGGACCAAAGCCTTCAAACAGAGTACCTGGGCTAATTCACTTCATCTGGAATGAGGAATTGGAAACAAAGACCTGTGCAAGCATCCAGGAGTGTAGTTAGTTTTCTTAGACTTGATGCCCAATTATGTTTTTAAACCTCCGTTTTCTGTTTGCAGATGGAACTGGTTTATGGCTGTTTTATCTGATATGTTTATAATTCAGGAGGAAGGATTTGGAAATCAGAATTATCTCTCAGAGAAAGTTATTATAGAGGAATGAAGCCATTTGGAATAGAAATAATAAACAAGGATATGTATTCATCTTAACTATACTGACCTTGTAGGAAATTAATTTATATTCCTGTTTCTGGGCAATTCCAGAGAAGATACTATTAAATAATACACAGTTTGTTACCAAAATACGTTTTATATGCAGAAATATTTGAAGTTAACTAAAGAATTTGAGCATTTCTATTGGGACCTAATCCAGCTTTGTGGGGTTAAGGCTGCTTAGTCTTCACCTAGCAGCAGGTTTTTAGGATGGGATCCTAAAATCATAGCCAAATTCTAGCAACACATTGACACATGCTTTTGGAAATTACAGTCTTCCAGGAAAATGAGCAGGAGCTGGCAGCTCTTCTCATCAGGGCAATCTGCAAGTACCAAGACTGGGCCCAGAATGTTCTGAAATACATTCATCTTTTGTCCTTTAGCAATTGATGTTGGGGCTTACAGGACTATTTCAAGTTAAAACCTTCCTCTTGGCCGTTCTTCGGCCAATATTTTTTAAACTTAGCCTCTGCCAGATTTTCCTTGCTTTAAAAGAAAAGAAACAAACAACTGAGAGCAATCTGGATAGTCTTCAGAAATAACATCATCAAAGCCAGCCATACTGTCACTATCCATACATGCCTCATGAGATTCAAGGAAATAAATAATCCTTTCTCTGTGCACAGTTTTTTCCAAGACACTTTATATCTACTTTGCTGCAGCAGCCATAGCAGCTCAAGCTTGTGAGCAATCTTAAAGCCTGTGAAGTATCCCGTGTTCCCATACCAATATGGGAGTAATTGGTTCTTTCTATGAAATTACCTACTGATCACTGCAGAAAACTACATGTCCCCAGATTGCTCCCTGGTGATGCTTAAATCAGTTACTTCCGGTTTATTGATAAAAGCATCAACTAGAAGCTTTTCGAGGATGAAGTTCACAGACTGTCCCACGTCACTAATGACACCATAGGAGGACAACTCCCTTCAGGAGACAGTCTGTGTGGTTATGGACATATCCACACCCACGCTCTGGAGCCAGCAGCTTTGCATTCCTTACGGTATCTGCAAAACTCACCCTCCTTTGTGAGCTCTGTACTTGAGCTGGGACGAAACATGTTTCTCCAGAGTGTGTTTTTAAATGTAGCCTCAGAGCATCATCCTTTTCTTCCTCACATCCCTTTGAAAAACACTATACTGATTTTCCATTAGAGAGGTGTAGTGTCTCTTTATGTTCTGCCTACTTTTTGTTCCACCACTTTGCAATGTTCAGCCTGGGTAAGGAATCATGTTAAATGGACATTCCTTGCACTTGTTTGGCTTAGAATAACATCATATACCACAGGAATATCACATTTATGCTGCCAAGAGCTAATAAAGGCCATCCTGGAAGATCTTTCAGCCTGTGACACAGGCAAGCCATGCTGCAGATTGTAGCTGATTGCTAGTGTAAATTTTTTGTGAAAGCAGTGAAATACTCTGGGTCATTCCAGATAGGTTGCAATTCCTTGGATCTCCTGTCGTGAATATTATTTTAGACTTCAAGGATGAGGGGACTCATAGGCTGTATGAGATATGTTGTACCTGATTAATTTATGGAATAAGTGGTGTAAGAATAAATTTGTATGCCAAATAAAATATCAATCAAAATAGATCTTTCTGTGCTCCCTAGTTTGGGAACACAGTGTGCAATAGACTTGGCTGATACACGTTGCTTGTCGCTGCTTCTGCCCTTCCATAGAATCTTTTGAGGTTGGTATGATTTCAGTTCTCCACTTCCTTACAATTAAGTGGACACTAAAAGTACATAAAGAAACTTAAAATGACAAATATACTTTCATAAAAATACTAATAATCTTGCCTGTCAACAAGAAATAAATGTGCCTTTAAATGCTGCAGAAGAACCAGCAAAAATGCATTTGCTTTTTAAAACTGCTGGAACATAAAATCTAATACCACCAGAACTTCCATACTAATCAAATACATTGTCTCTGACAGCAGCAAACAGCAAATATGTAGAGAAGAGAATAAAAATGGGACAAAGACTTTGGTGAGTCTCACATTTGGTGAATATTCTTCCAGAATCCAGTGATTTGCATTTAAAGTGTTTCCTAAACCAGTGGTAATATCTTTGTACTTAACCTTCTGTGGATTTTTCTTTCATGAATTTGTTGAATTGCTAGCCTGTATAAACTTTTAGCAACCAGCATCCTCTGGAGAAGTCTAAACATTGCTTGTGCATTGTGTGAAAAAAGTAGCTCGGTAGTTTAATGTCATGGTCTAACTAATCTTTGTATTGAGAGTACCAGCAAACTTTCATTATTCATCTTCATGCCACCCATCCTTGCCCCCTGAAATACCATTTAAAAATCTGTACCATATTATGTCACTGCCAGCCTTCTGCACCAAAGATCTAAGTGGGACATCACACACTACTAGCAGATCAGTTAGCAGCTCAGTCCTTTCACTTGGAAATTCTAGGATCCTTTGGGAATATCGTCAGTCCTGGAAGTTACTGTTCTTTTTGTCTCTTTATTCTGTAAACTTTTGCCAAAATCTTGACTACAGACAGATTTTCCTGAAACATTGCTTATTAGCAAGGTTCTGTCAAGGTGAGCTCTCTACACTCCTTCACTGTGATCACAGGTGCAAAGGATCCATTTTGGTTTCATCATATGGCTTGTGGGTTTTTTAAAATGTTGATGCATATTGATCCTCTGTTTGGTCTGCTGATGCTCCAGCAGGTTTGCTGTTTCTGATGTGTTTGAGAAAGACTTTATTAGCACTGATGACATTTGGAAGTTCATCTCCTGTCCTGTTCTGCTTTTTCATGTGTAATATACAGAGTTTTATGATTTTTGTGGTTTTCCTCTTTTACACACATTTTCATCTTTTGAGTGTTCTTTCTTTCTTCTAATAACCCTCCATACTCTTATGTTCAGCCATGCTGGGTTTGTTTTTGTCTTTCTGAAAGGGGATACACTTAGCCTGAATTTCCATATGCTATCTTTGAATAGGCTCTTTGCTTGCCAGAGCTTTATCCTTTGACTATCCCTTTTATTGAGTTTCTTGTAATTCTTGCTTTTGAAAATAAGAGGAGTGGCATTCTTCTTTATATATCTCCCACCAATATTTAGGCCTTACCCAGAGACATCATTTATCCTTTAACCCAAAGGCTCAAGGGTTCCATAGAAAGTGACAGACTGTTGAGTATCATCCTATAGACTTTTCTGTACTTTATCATTCCATGAACATTTATTGCATTGGATCATTCCATGACCAACTGTTTATTTCTTCAACTTTGTGCTACCTCCATGGATTTGATTCTTCCCTTATGCATCCTTTCTGCAGTGTCACATCTGCATCTTTCTTCCCATCTGCATTAACATAATCAATGCACTCAGCCCTTGGCAGAATGGCAATGCCTTCATATTTCAGAGTAGCTACAAAAATAGGAGGAAAACATATTAATTTTCAGAAACACATAATTCAGAAATCACAGAAAGGCTTTTAGTTTCAAATTCAGCTAGGCAAGTGACCTCTATGAGCAATATATTCAAAATGAAGTAGTACTGAAGTTGCTGTGGCTACTGCAGTCAAAATCATAGCTGCAGGCTGTTCTGAAACCCAGATATTGACCAAACAATGTGCTCCCCAGGTGAGCTACAGGTGGGAGCTACAAGCCGGTAAAAAAAGCTGTTGAGGAAAAAGAGAGTGAAATTGCTAACAAATGCTATCTAGTGTTCAGCCAGTACAAGGGGATAGAGAGCAGTGCAGAAAGGTCACATGACAAAACTAGAAACAATGAGAGCACGAGCAGATGACACCTTGAATGTGAGCGGTGTAATTCATCATCACACTACAGCTGAAACACAAATCAGCAACAGAGAGTGATGACCAGCAGTTAAGGGGCAAAACTTACGAAGACTTACAGGGTGTGAGACTTTGGGGCTGTTTCCACAGTAGAGAAAAAGTGTTGAGTACCTTTAACATGTAAATTTAGTATCACATGAAAGCTGGTGCTAGCATTTGATCTTACAACCTTTCATGTGCCACTATGGACTGAGATACTTCTAGTGAGCAGATGCAGTTACTTCAAGCATAATGTGAATTGAAGCTCATTTACTGCAGAGCAGTCCATGCAATCAAAGCCCTGTGATGAAAGCTGTTTTTCAAATAAAGAACATCGACATTAAAGGATTGTTGCCAACTGGCATATGCAAATGCATTAAGAAAAATGGGGGGAAGTAGAATGACTAGGAAGGGAAAGCATGCACTGTGTGTGCTCTTCCTATGCTCTATTTGAACAGAATGTCAACATTTCAATCCAGCCCAAAAAAAAAACGTAAACCTTAACATTTCTGCAGACAATTGCTCATAATCATCTTCTAGGACATTCTGAGCTTGTTCCTTTGTTTTGTGTTCTTGTCTTGTTTTAGCTGCTTTGCGCCCTGTGTCATCACTAACAACTGTGAAAGGAATATGTAAAATACCATCAAATTGGAAAAATAAGACATTATATCCACTCCACTCAAATCACTGCATAAGGTGCAAGACAATAAAGACTGAGCGCCTTTGTATTTCCATAGCCTGACCTTAATATTAAATCCTGTGACCAGTGAGTCAGTTTCTGTCTGGTATTTTGACATTTGCCTCTCACTAATCATTCTGCACAATTCCATTAAAAACAGTATATATTAAAGCAGAGATATTACTTCCCAAAGACTTTGTTTCTAAATTTTCAACCAAAAATAACATCACAACTGGGGAAAAGTTCCCCTGGCATTTCAGTTTGGGAGACTTGGTTAGCTAATTGGTGGCGTATATAGTTAGTGCATATCACTCCTCAATATATGAGCTGCCCCACACTACAGCTGATGCAAGATATTTAAAAAAAGAGGAGACTGTGCCATCATTTCACTGATGATCATAAGAAGCCCAGCCAGCTATGTGTTCCAAAAGAGCAGTGTGATTTATAGAAGTTTTATGTTTCAGTAGAATTTACATGGTTCCATAGCCAAGGGCTTGATTTTATTCCCAGCTGAAGCCAATGGGATGATCATTACTGATCTCAAGGTGAACAGGGTTGAGCCACAAATGCAGGACTAAGGCTAACAAGGCAATACTCAAGTTTCTCTTGAGGGTTCAATGATTCCACTCCAAGGTTCCTCAATACCCACTGCAGCTACACAAACCCAAGGACACTAAACACCTCCCTAGGACCAGAGCAAGAGATTTCAGTGTTATATTCTCAGGCTTTAATAAGCACTTATTAAAGAATATGGGACAAGATCTGGTCTATAGACATCCATTTTCCAGGAAAATTTAAGAGTCTAGGGCCTATAAGCTCTTTACTACATCTGCCAAAGTTGTAAATACCCATATTTTCTGTAATACCACAGCAATAAACGCACTTTTCCAGAAAGTGAAAAATGTAAGTATCTGGGGTTATGTAAGCTTGAAAGATTTGAGCACACAACTCCTGGCTGTCCAATCTTCCAGGCTCTCTGCTCAAAGACATCTTCCCTCTGTCCTCCTAAAGCTGGACCACTATGCAGCCATGACTCTTGCTGTCATTTTCTGTCCATCTATTTCTAACACTTTTCAAACTACGTAGCTCATCTCAATCAAAAGCAAGTATCAAAGACATAATCTCTAGAGAAGGGCAGAACACACATCTGCTCCTAATCCTTCATTTTCCAGATAGGCACCTGCTCACCTGAATGCCTGTCTGTGTTCACCCACTAACATTGGCAGCCCATGGCATGACTGCCCTTCCTCTTCCTGCTTTTCAGGTGTTTGCTGTTTAACTTGGGACCTGATGTGGGTGGTACTGATTTTGCCTATGGAACATTCCCAGGAATTACAAGGGCTTGTTTCATCAGGATGTATTTCTTTTACCTTCCTGTTACATGGGAAAGTTCTTCACACAAACCTCAGTTATCCATTCCTAATTAGAGTGTTGTTCCCATCTCATGACACTGGATGATTAGGCTTCACTTACTATCTTACTATCTGAAGACTTTTTTCTCTTAGTGGAGTCAGCAATTTTAGAGTGTTTAAAAGTTTGATTACAATAATGATAATGTTTCTCCTTTCATATCTCCTGGGTAAGACCTGTGCTAAGCAAAAGAAATCAAGCCTCATATTGATAACTGCTGTGAAATCTTATTTCTCTCATTTCTAAAATTCTTGCTTTATGTGTACCCCATTAGGCTCATGGTTAGTCAAAGTTTTGACAGAATGATGTTCTCAGTTTCAAAGGTATTCTGGTCTTCAGTCTTTGAAATGTCAAACCCAACAGTGTAAACAATATTCTGTTCTAAAGATACAAAAACTTCTCAGTCAAAACAACATCAAGCTGCAACTTAAGCTGACTAAAAATTCACTGTATCTTTACTTGGCCCTAGTTCAAGATGTAAAATAATGCAAAACTAGAACTTTATCTTTTGACCTTACCAAGACTGCAGGTGGTTGAGATTTATCTTTTTTTAATCCCCCTTTAGTAAAAAATGTTTTATTTTTCTCGGTTTCTGAAGAAGAGCCCAGTACAGGGTTCCTGATACAAATACTACCAGATTACCAAAAAATGAGGATCTGGATCCAGTTTTTAAAATTGGCTTAAAATCTGCTTTACACCAAAAAAAGGTTCCACTGAACAAAAAATCTTCAGAAAGCAGAGCCTGGTAGTGACTTCTGTTTCCCCTCTAGCAAAATTTATGGTTGTTTTGAAATGTTCCAAATGGACATATTTAGTCAAAAGCTAAATATTTGTATTTCTGGCAAAAATACTCAGATTTTTGATGAAAAATAGAATTTTCCACAAAGGTATGCACTTGGTACAGAAAACTACTTTTTCTGTGTAAAAAGACAAAAGAATATAGCAATCAGTTTTCTGTAGAACACTGAATTTTATGGCAAAGTTTGGAGAGGGAATATTTACGACAAAGTGGGATAGTGGTTTGGAAAAGACCTATAGAAAATCATGGTCTATTGTTTGTGCACAGAGCCACAGTATAAAATCCTTTCCACTGGCTGATCAACTTTTATCTTGACAAAAAAAAATAAATTCTTTGTCCTCACTGTTAAAATATTTGTCCAGAACAGCTACCTGGATATGAATCCACACATTTACTCTCACCTAAGTTAATCCACCTGTATTTCTGCCAGATTTCCTCTAGTCTACAGAGCTCCTTTCCTGATGACATATTTCATCTTGGTTTACATTTTTGCTGGTGATTAAACCAAACATTCTCTAAAATCCTTAGGTCTTCATTTATTTGCTCTGCATCTGCTGAATTCATCTGTCTTGCCTGCAGATTGCTAAATTTACGTGCAGCTCTCCAGACAAGATGTGACCACTCCTCTGTCTGTTACCTACACTCATTACATTTCTAACTCCACAACAAGTCACCTTCCCATGTGTCCTAAGATCACACTGATTTTTCACAGCCATGTCACATTAATACTCGTATTTGCCGCTCACTGGACTCGCACACACAGGACTTCCTGCTATTGCCTTTTAGCTTCTGGGGGTAATGTTTGTTTGCAGTTCTTTAGCACATGATCTTCCATCTTGCTTTATTAAATTTCCAACTATTTTCTAGTACCCTGGTTTCAGCTGATCCAGTTCCGTAGGACAACCAGACGCTGCTTACTATTGGCAGCACCTTGAATCAGCAGTAAATTTTGTTCTGTCAAAAATGAAAATAATTGACTAAAAAGAATAAAACAGGACCTCAGCACAATTGCTGAGGAACTTTAATGATATTTCCTTTTATCCTCCTGTTTCTACATCAGCATCATTGGTCAGGTTTATTTAATCACCTTTTGACAAAATAGATTTTCCATTTAAGCTCCATCATTTCAGCAAGCATTTCCATGGTTGTGTATCAGACACTTTACTCACAGCTATCTAGAACAAACCTAATGTCTTTTCTTTGTGTAGAAAGACATTTGCTTACTTTTTGTCAGTAATGTATTGTATTAAGCTAGTACTGAATCCTCTTGATAAGTACTACTAGTAGTTTTTCTACTTTTCATTTGTCTTCCATTCTGCAGTTACTCTTCTCTGTTCTTCCAAAGCCTTCCCTGCTGCTCTATTAGTTATTTTTTTTCTGTAGTTTTCATGTTTGCCTACAGAGTTTTGTGGCAAAGTCTATCCTTTACTTTAAATTATTAAAAAAAAACAAAAAAACCCATCATAATAACAAACCAATACAAAACTTCTAAAACTAAAGGAGATAATTTTCTTCTCATTGTATCAGAATAAAAAGATCTGATTTCTTCGTGTTCAGTAAAAGTCTCAAAAAACCTCAAGCTTTGGAGCAAATCATTGCTAAAATGGTGTTAGCCAAGTACTTTCCATTATGCCAGATACCCAAGTTATTTATTTTAAAATAATCTATAAATTTAAAAGATCATATTCTACTTCACCTATACATGTGAATGTAACAGAATACCTATTAATTTAATTAATATAATAAGTATTAAAGGACCTGAGTACAATGGAAATAAGAAAAATTAAATACTGAGGCCAAGAAATTGAAAAGGTTCATTATACTAAGGGAACCTCTCTCACTCTTTTGAAATTACATGGAAGTCTTATAAATATGAGGGAGAGAGGACAAAATCGCATACTTTACACTAAGTATTATAGACTACACTGTGTGTCTTTGGTGAAAAATACTCCTATGCCATATTCTGACTGAAGACTCCACAGTTACAGACATCACTTTAAACAAGCTATTACCATTTTTCCATAGAATTTCTTTTTATGTTTGATCTTCAGAAACATCTTTTTGAGTAGCCAAGCTGCTTGCACATTGCAGAAAGGCCACTCTGAAGTGCTCTTCAAATCACTGTTGCTGGTTAAGAATATCTGCTTTTGGGATGCGTTTGGTGTGTTCATATTGGTAAATTGCCATTTCAAAGGTCACTGCCCAAAAGCAGTTTGTGGAGCAGTTTGAACCTCATCACTAGAAGACACACACTCAGCTACTTGTTGTGCCTAAAGACAGCAGGGCAGCCTTGAGGATGCTCAGAAGAGAATGAAAAAGCTGAGGTAACACAGTTAAGGACAGCCTTTCCTTAGAAAACTCTCCCTCTGCATGGTATTGCTTCTTTGTGTAAGAAAAAACCATAGGGTTCAAGAGATTACGTGGACATAAGATGATCAGCAATGGCGAAAAAAGTTCAAAATAACTGAAAGAATAACTAAAAGAACTACTAAGAGAACTACTGAACACCTTTTGGAGCTGCAGCTAAAACACACTGATGAGTTTGTTTACTCAGAGACTCCAAATTTCACCTCCTCTTACTTCAGCTACAGCATTTACTGCAGGAGGGTTGGACGGTAGCATCATTGGGCTGCTTCTCAAAGGATGGTGGTAGGTCCCCTGGAGCCTGCCCAACATCTGAATTCCTGCTGGCAGGAGCAGAACAAAAACTTTTTTGCACCACTCCGACCCAGCACCTTCTTTGTTGTATTCCATCTGATCACTGAGTGAGGGCTCAATAAGATCATCTATGTTAATAGTTACTGATGATAAAGTTTTACAGAACTTTAATTTTCTACAGTATAAAAGATCTAAACCACACGTACATTAAAGTCACAATCCTCTTTTCCTGGAAACCCTCTCTAAAATCTATTTCCAAGGCTGATGGAATATTTCCTTAAATAGTTGGACTGCAGAAAAAAAACAAACAACAACCTAACAAAATGCAGGATGACAGTAGACAGTGCCTTTGGGAGATTTAGGAATACCTGATGAAGACCTAGTGTCTTCACAAAGTGTAAGGATATAGGAAGAGTACCGCTTTTGCAAAGAGACTGAGTCCAGCATTCCACATAAACCCTCTGTAGGCTGGAAGGTAGGACTCCAAACACATGAAAAAGCTTAAGCAGCTCAAGAGATAGCCACTCTTGAATGAGGCACATTGACCAAGATGGCTTGTGCACATGCTTCGAGAGAAATCCTAAGTTTTTCAGGCAATTTAGGTATTTCTGGCAACCGTAGGTTGTGCATTATGCAAACAATAATTGTTAGATAATTGTAGAAATGAAAACTACTTTTAAACAATGAAAGCAATGGATTTATAGTCTTCATACAGGGACACAAACAAGATTTGTGGACAGAATACAAATTGTCAAAACATCTTGAACTCCATAAACAATTAAACTCAGAATTGAGCTCAAAGGGGATTGATGTCATTGCTTCACTATGGGAAGCCTAAATCAGCTATATATTGCTAACACTGTGTAGTAGAAGATTCTGAAGAGAAAGGTGCCCAGGCAGCAGGTTCTTGCTACTTATAACTCTACTGGTATGTATTTTTCTTTGTAGGCAGACTTTTCCAACAGCTGTAATTGAAGCAAAGTTTTTGGCTCCTGCATGTGCTGTGGGAGCAGAGAACTTGCAGTACCTTGGCACTGCTTGCCACTGTGTCCATTACCTGTCACTGAACTTTCCATTTCCACTTTTACTGGCCGCTGGGTAACACCCAGGCTCGGCTGATTCAAAATAATATTTATTTCAATCAAAATGCATCTACTTTTCTACCACCTCTATTGTGATGAATTTCTATCCATGTTTGGAGTCCATCCTTTCTCTCTGTGTCTGTGCTGTCCTTCTGTGACTCCTGGGTATCTCCATAAAATGTTTTCTTTGAATTTGACAGGCCATTCTTTGAAATGGCATCAAATCAACACTGACTGTCTAAATTGATATGACTCCTTTGTTCCTTCATAAACATATCTGTTATTTGCTGTGTAAGAATATCAGTCTTGTTTGTATATATCTCTCTATATATTGACAGCTGTTTTGGTTCCATTCTTGTTCTTTTTTTCTGCTTCTGCATCCAGTATAAGAGGGCACTGATCTGTGATATGTTTAAGTGAAAAGAATTATAACTATATTTTCTGGACTTCATCCACCAATAACTTGAGCTTTTTTTCTTAAGAAAAAAACAAACCACTTAGCTATATCTAAATAAAAATATTAGTATTTGATGCATCTCCTTCATCCAGTGTCTTTTTCATGTCAAAGTGTCATTGGGAATAGCAACAGAGGAAATGGTTGAGAAATAACTGATGACATTTCTCTTTGCCTAAAAATGCTGATTCATTGAAAACAAAACATCACAACGACCTGACTGTGTACAGTCTTGTGATAGATCAAGTTTCAAAACTTCTTTGCCAGTTCTAGGATATGTGGACTGCTACTCATCAAGATACTAGTTTCTGTCATTACACAGAAGGAATAATGATGACCGTTCCCAAGACTGTTTCTACAGAGAATGTTGACACTAATTTGTTAATTGGTTTCCCAGGCTACTCGGCTTTAACAGCCTAATGAATCATTTGCTCGAAGAATCAAACACTGAGTTTTGGTGTCTGGCAACAGTTGTGCCCTCAGCTGCTGGGGCAGTCCAGCTGGGGGACAGCCTGATGATGGCTCCTCTGCATGGGGACTGCTCTGGGGCTCACTGCTAAAGCACCTGGTGAGCCTTGACGTGTATAAATTTCACTCATGAGAACAAACGCTTTCTGAGCTGGATGCCAGTCATCACAAAGTGCAAGAAAGAACTTCTAAAGAGAGAGAAGACGGAAAGCATTTTCCAAAGCCTTGCAATAACGATGCATCAGATTCTTGTGAAAGATAAGAGAAAGGGGGTTGAGATTGTTATTTTGGAAGGCTATGGCTCTTAAGAAATTGTGAGGAGCATGTCCAGACTGCCTGTGTCACCCAGGAGTTTGAAGAGGAATCTCTTATGCTGATCTCAGGAGTCACAGGGGTTGCACTGTGCAGTTCTCCAACTCCAAGAGTTTTGACCCGAGAGCCTGACTGGGAATCTCAGAGCTAATGGCATAACCAGGCTCTTCTCCAACCTGGCTGTGTCAGGAGTAGGTGCAATTTGGCGTTTCAGTCCATCTGTCACATGCAGATCAAAGTCAATCCAAAGAGGTATTATTTTCTGTTTCACTGAAAATACTTTCATTACTTGATCATATGCCATCCTACAAGTTTTTCTTTCTACATTACTGTTTCCTTCTGCTCTCACCCTGCTGGTTATAATACTGCTCATAACAGTTTCTTCTTTTTAACAATATCACAGATGTTATAATCAGGAATTTCTTCTCAATATATGAGAATAATTTTTGCATATGTATTAAAAACGAAAATTCTCTTCAGCTTTTTCATAGAAGTGTCCTTGGTTTGCTTATAGCTGGTTATTTTGAGTGGCAAAAGGCTTTGTAGGAGGGTTTTATGATGCCTTTTCAGTCCCTTTTAATACACAGTACTCACACTACAGCAGACATAAGACAGTGGAAAGGCAACTCTTATATATTCTTATTCTCAGCTAAAACCTAGCATATAACCTCTTCTTTTTCTATAATAAAAGGCATAGGCTAACATGTCACTTAACTGCACACTTTATATGCTTTGTGAGGCAAACCCCAGATCCATACCTGGCATAAGCTGCCAGGAAATAGTATGAAGTGGCATTAAACTGTTGGTCCTCTATTGAGACCTCGAAAAAAAACATGCTTGGGGGAAAGAAAAATGTGTTAATACAGCTGTTGATCTGCACTGGGGTAAGATCGACCCTGCCAGGGACCGCTTCGCTCATCCCACCTCTGTACGGGGTTTTCACGTGTGCCGGACTTGAGGGGACCATGCTCGATATCTTAATGGTTTTTCCGGCAAAAGGCACGGATGCATTGTCGGGACCCCTGGTCTGCATGGGAGGAGGGGGCAGCCCGGGAGTGTCGGGGAGCATCTTCAGGGAGCCGGGATGGGCGGGGGGGCATCCCGGCTGAGCGGGGCGACTCGCACCCCTTACGGGGGGAGCGACGGCGGGAGGGAGGGAGGAGGAGAAAAGGCAGGCGAGGAGAGGGGCTGTGGAGGAGCGGGCGGGCGGGCAGGAGCCCGGGGCCAGAGGAGGAGCTGAGCGCAGAGCGGCGGGGCCGGAGCTGCGGGCGGAGCGGGGGCAGGTGCGGGAGCCGGTGCGGGAGCCGCCCTCGCCATCGCCCCTCGCCCAGTGCCCCTCACCATCGCCCCTCGCCATCGCCCCTCGCCCCTCGCCCCCGCCCAGGGCCCTATGGTGCCGCGCCGGGACACGGACCCCGCTCGCCGCCTTCGCACGGGGCCCGCGGAGCGGCGCGGGGCAGCAGAGCCCCCCGGCTCTCGGCGGGCATGAGGAACCCGCCGGCCCTCCTCCTCCTCCTCCTCCTCGTCCTCTCGCTCTGCTGCAGCCTGGGGCGGGTAAGTCTGCGCGCAGGGTGAAACTCACCCGCTTCGCTCCGCGAGCTGCGCTGCCCCTACGGATCTTCCTTGGGGTGCCAGTGCGGAGCCCCCCAGGGCTGCGGAGCCCCCAGGGCTGCGGACCCACCCCTGGGCTGCGGAATCCCCCGTGCTGGCTTTCCCCGCATCTCCCCGGGCCGGGGGGCTCGGCGGCAGCCGCAGCAGGTGCGAAGGCTCCGGTCCCTCCGGGACATCAGTGCCTCACCGCGGGTCTCCGGGTGGAGATGTGGGGCGGAGCGGGTCCCCAGCCCCACCGGGACCCCCGAGCGCTCCCTCTCCGCTGCCCCGGGGCGGGCTCGGTGTCCGCAGCATCCCCGGGCGCTCCGCAGGGCAGGGATGCTCCGTCCCGGCCCGGTCCGGTCCCCATCCCCGCGGAGCCGTCCCTTGCTCCCCGCAGTTTTCCCCGTGGCCGGTGGACACCATTAGTTTGCGAGGAGTTTTCAGGGAGCGCTGCCCCGGAGCGGTGCCGAAGTCCGCTGGCGGTCACCATGCGAGGAAAGCCCCGGCCGACATCAGTGCCTGCTCTGTAGAACGTGCAGCCGGCACAAAGTATGCAGAATATTGAAGCCTTCTTTAGGGCGCCTGCTTTTAACATCGGTATATTTTCAACCCTTTCCGACGTAGTTTGTAAAAGTCACTTGTGTTGATTGAAACATGATATACAAAAAAATGAAAACATCTGCCCTCCAAATCTTTCCAAAGATTGTTACTGTATAACACCAAAAGTCAAGAAGCCTTGCTGAAGGTGAGTGTAAGCTGCTTGTCAGAGGAAATGTTCGTCTGTTAAAACTGCTGGTCTGGATGCCTTAGAAATTGTTAAGCTGCTTAAAACCCAGAGACTCCACAGCTGGATTCCCAGCTAAATGTGTACCTTTACACTGCACAGTGCACACAGTTCTCTATTCACTGGGGACAAGGGATAACCTACTGTTGGTTGGAAAGATGGATGAGCTGAAGTCCTGAGGGGTGGTGAGTGACCTCAAAATCCATTTTGGAGTTCTTGATGTGTTTCAGTACATGGCCAGACTGCATAGTCTTGATCTGTAAATCTCTTTAGCTTTGTGAAGTACATTTGAATAAAGCAGGTGTATTAGAGCACAGTATAGTACACTGACATCCCAGCTCTGAAAAGTAATGTGTTACCTTTGGATACTAACAAATTTACGTTTTCAAAGTAACCTTCACTATTACATCACTGATACTAAAAAACTTGGTGCAAGTATAAGAGGGAGAAACTGTTTTATTCGGCAGCTTTCTTATTTGCAGTAGCTGCTTTGATTTATCTCTTATTTAATGTTTCTATTTACTGAAACCTTCTTTTCCAAGACCCAGTAATTATAGTACTTTTTGATGAGAAGGAAATCTGCTGTCAGCTACTGAATGTTTGCAATTGGAAGAAAAAATAGCCAAAATATGTTACATGAAAGAAAAATGCTATAAAAACATTATGTGTACATGGGACTTTTATTTTGCATGAAGGCTATCTGCAAAGTAGATAATGCATAACAAAAGGTAGATATTTTCAGTATAATGGTGAACTTTCTATTATAAGTTCTAGACATTCTAATTTATATAAATATTTGGTTTTAAAAAGAATAAATCTGCACTGAAAACATAATTTCAATAGTCAACATAGAGAAAAGTAAGGGAAAAGAAAGTAAGGTTCTGATGTTGTAGATGGTGAAATGAGACATTTGGAGAAGAGAAAGATTTTTTTTTGAGTGTTCATAACACCTCCTGTTAAGTTTATGAGTATTACACTGTATTTTTAAAAGCTGTGAAAGTGGCTCGTCCACAGGGAGACTGCAGAACCACCAGGTTCTCAGTCCTAGCTTTGGGTCTAAGGTTCTGCATCCACAATCACAGCTTAATTAAACATTGTCATTTGAAAAAAATTACTGTCATGCACCTGAGATTGTTACAAGAGACCCCCCTCTTCTTGGTAGCTACAAGTGTGAGGATGAGTGAAATACAGTATATTCTCATTCTATTTATTCAAGATGTGATTTCATTTGAGTTAATCAAACTTTTCATCAGCTCCAGTGACATTTCCAACTTTCCCGTTTGTTGCCCACTACAGTAATTTCTCCTGTGCATTCTCTTATGGACTCTGTGTGTTTCTCTGTGAGGCTCTGTCTGCCACTCTGAATCAGCTGACTCCAATACATCTTCCCATGGTCTTGTTTCTCTCCCCAGTACTGCTACATCCCTGTTTCTTCCCGGGGATATGTATAACCTTTTCAGAAAACTGAAGAACCGGGAGCAGGGCTTAGAATGAGTAAATGCATTAGTGCTTTAATGTTTTAAGCAGTGGGGTTTTCTTCATGTGTAGCACTTGCTGAATCAAATAATCATGCTCTGGGACCTCCAGAAGATAAAATATACATGGTGAAATAGGAAAGAAAAGCAAAATTTACTGTGTCAAAGAGAACGCAGTTTGATCGATTTTCATGTTCTTTGATTTGTAGTAAACTTTCAACTTCCTAATTTACTACAAAAGGTGTGGGGAAAAAAGCAAATTACTCTTCTGCTTCAGTGTAGCTCACAGTTTTTCTGGAGGAGAAAGTCTCATGACACAATATTGGGGAATGCACTAGAAAGCTAAACAAAATACTACAGGAAGAAGCCAGTGAATGCTCTAGTAAATTATTTCAACATTTTTTTATGAAAAGTCAATGTGTGAGAAGCTAAAATGGGCATCGAGTGTGTCTGAAAAATGCCTAGCACATGCTTGGTCAAAACCAGTGCCAGTTAAAGTTGTGGCTTTCCTTATTGGCAGTTGCGTTCTTCATAAAGCATTAAAATTCACATTTCAAGACATAACCTGTCTGTTAATTTGACACAGGTGAATGGTATCCATCCAGAATGCAGATTTCAGCTGGAGATTCACAAGGAGGAAACAAGGTGCATGGAACTTCTCAAGAATGCAAAGCCAGTGGACAAAGGTAAGCGAAGAGAAGCTGTAATGTACAGATAACGGGAGTATTGAAGATTTTCTTCCTTTATCTTCTTTACTGTTGTGGTTGCAGTTTCCATACTTGTCTGTACTGTGCTGAGCATTTTATGAGTTTTTTTAGAATCCATATGATTTTGCATTAAAGGTACAGCTGCAGCAGGGATGCTGTGAGAGGTGTGCCAGGGACTAGGAACACACTGGGTGGGACAGTAAGTGGGAGCAAATGTGTTCCCATGGGTTCAGGTGGTGCTGCTGGTGTTCTCCGACTGGCAGAGGAGCTGCAGGCTGGTGGTGACAGGACCAGCAGAAAGAACAAATCTGAGGGAAGCCAAAGCCTTGGATCCAAGCATCTCTCTAGTTATGGCTGAGAGTAAAGTACTAGTGGTAGGAATGGTCTCTGGGTGTCCCAGGCAGATGGTGTTTCAGACAGAAGGTCAGATTCACACCCAGAGTACAACGGAGTCACACAAAAGAAAAACCGAACAATAGTGTTGCATCTGAAAGCAAACTCTGTTATTTTACTTTTTTACTTTCTTTCTACATAGAAAGAGAAATATAAAGCAAATTTTAATTTAATTGAAAAAAGAAGGAAGAGCAGATGCAGTTATTTTTTTAATTTTTAATTTATTTTTTAATATTTTATTAGATTGCTACATTTTCATGTGTGTAGAACAAAAGTTGATGGAAAAATGACATTTTTCTTCTAAGTTGAAGCTGGTGGTAAAGCCATTTGTTCAGAAAGCAGACTGCAAAAGCAACAGAGAAATTCAGATAGGTGATATGTAGGTTATTTGTCTCTTTTTGTGTTCAGTCTGTTTTGAATGCACTCTGAAGATGATTATGGGACCTCAGAGACCTGCCATCTGCAGTGCCCTTGGAGCATAAACATGAATCTCAACTCCTGATGCTTTCTCCACCTTTCTTCAATTTAAATGTGTAACTCCCTCAGTGCATACTCTAATATCAATTTGTATACAACAAAATAGTTCAAAGGATCATCCAGAATTTGTATTGTACTATAATTTCTCCTTTATATTAGTCCAAACAAGTAACTAGAAAAATACAAAATCTTATTGGAATAATTATGCTACATTTATATTTTTCTATTTATATGAGTGGTGAAGAGAGATGGCTGTTACATAAATAATAATATTGCAAAGCCAGATGGAGAAATAATTAGTAGCCCAGCTCAATGAATGAAATCTTCAATTAATAAATTCTCTGTTAGCTGTTATATGGCTTTGAAAGTCAAGCTCTCCTCAAGATAAGCTTTTGTGATTCAGATGCTGGGCTGCTCTGAGGGTACCCTGGTGATGCACACCAGTTTTGTTTGGGGTTCCCTAGGGGAAGAAATAAGTTTTCTGTCGATATTTTCTTCCCAGCCTCTTTTCACTGGAAGAAGGGTGCCTCCTGAAGGCAAACCACTGTGAAAAACTGCATGTTGGAAGGGCACAGTATGTCTGGTGTTGATTCAACCCTGCAGATAGTGATAAAACAGCAGTGCAAGGATTTATACATTTTATTGAATGGCTGTCTGAAGCTACAGGAAAATTCCATTTTGTTGGAGACTGGAATAAAGTCCCTGTGGTAATGAACCTTTAAAACTGTGTGTTTAATGTTACATGAGACTTTATTCTATGCTTTATGTTACAGATACCCTTACCAAGAACCTTTAGAGAATAGCCTATGCTAAATATATGCTTTTGCATAACAAAAATAACCATTGTCTGTGTGTCCTTATTTTCCTAAAACTCTCTGAAAATCATACAAAGATGTAAGGACTATTTTGGGCACTTATGACTGCTGATAAAGAAGAATTACTAATGAAAATTGGCAAGCTGGAACTAGTCCATGTCCTAGCTCTACATGGTACTTGTAGTAAGTACATTTGAAGCATAAT
This sequence comes from Campylorhamphus procurvoides, assembly GCA_013396655.1. Lineage (NCBI taxonomy): Eukaryota > Metazoa > Chordata > Aves > Passeriformes > Dendrocolaptidae > Campylorhamphus > Campylorhamphus procurvoides. The sequence continues at coordinate 1,134,036 of WBMV01000085.1, forward strand.
TCTTTATAATAAATTCAGAAAAACTGTTCCACTTTTTCCTGAATGGGAAAAATGGTTACACAGCCTTTGTCATGATTTTCTAACTTTGCTATGTGCTACCTGACTTACAAAAGCTGTAATGAAGTCTTGTGAAGGTACTGTCTTGAATTTGGAAATAAAGGTTCCCTGAGATTTTCCACCAAAAGCTTGGGCCATTATCAAAGTCAGTGGGAAGATTTTCATTAACTTATTGTGCATCTGAGAAGCTTTCATACCCCTGTGTAATATTCTCCAGAATGTGCCTGGCATGCACAGCTACTGAATTTTGGAGGACCCAAATTGTACGGGACAGGCAGTTTCAGCTTTGACCTAGATGGCAGTTTAGTATTGAATACCTTATCTAATCTTCTAGCTCCCAGTTAGGAAGGCATAAAGGAAATATTTAAAGGCAATTGAAGTTGGGGATTTTTTTTTTGACATAATAAAATGATCTTACAGTCATCTTGCCTGAACTGCCTCATGACATGGGCTGAAGAATTTCAGTAAGTAATTTTTGCAGTGCACCTAAAATCAGTGACAATGAAGTCTATAAATGACTAGCTTATTCCATGGCTTAATACAGTAATAACGTGTTTTACAAGGAAACACTGTATAAAGACTGTGCAAAGATCCTTTGAACAATGTTAAGGATGTACTAAACCCACGGCATCCAGTTGGTCTGAGACATCCAAATCTCTTACTTTGCACCCTTTGGGGGATTTTCAGGGATTAGCACGTACTTTCCATTAGTGGACAGCATTACACACCATTTAGGGAAGAAGTCACTCTCCAAAGATCTGTGGCAGTGCCTTCCTCTCTGTGGTGCTCTTTAGCACATCTAGTTGTTTGTTTTAGGAAGACTGCATTAGCTTCTATCCACATTTGTGTTCTTCTCTCCTCCTATAATTTGGCCTCTGAGGTATGGATGCACCTTAGCTGGGAGCCTAGAAGAGTATTTTTACACACTTACTTTTGAAGAGCAGATGAATTGCATTCTAAACAGCTCACAATGGCTACAGATTTTGAGGTCTATATGGAAAAAAACTAATCTGTTTTTTATCTGTTACCCATGGCTTGTCTTCTTACAAAAAAATAGAAAGCTCTCAATAAAAGTGATTGAAAATACATTAAAATTGTCCTGCTGCAAATTTCTGCCTTTATTCAGTATTTAGAATTTTTTCTTATAAAGTAACTGCCTCATTTCTGTTTACATTTAAATGAAAAATGAAATCTTAGAGTCAAAAGTGTTAAAATTCAGTCAGGAGACATTTTAACAGGGCTTATAACAAAAAGTTCTAAAACTTTTTGATGATGAAAAAATGAAGTCTAGGGGTTTTTTGTTCATCTCAGACTGAGTGACTGCACAGTTAAATGTGTCTTTTTGGATCTTGCATTCCAAAATGTGGTTTTGGGAGACCCATATGTCAGACAACATTTTTAATTTCAGATATGACATCTTAACTTTGAGAAAGGGATGTAGACAAAAAGAAAAATGGCTTTGGAAAGAATTTCATAAACGTCTCAAAGAGAAGCCTTATGATGCAGCTAGTAATAGGAAATTAAAATAGACCGGATTACCAAAATGATGTTCTTGGAGTTATTCATAAATTTAAAGCAAGAGGGGCCAATGTTGCTATATAATCCAATCTCCTGAATGGCACTGTCAGTAGAATTTCAGTCAGTGATTCCACCACTGAGCTCATGATCTCGTGGATGACACAAAGCACATTTCTCTGGAAGCTCTTCAAAAGAGTGGCATGAATATTTAAAAGTTGGACCTGTGGCAAATTGTCCCACAGTTCATTTCTCCAACTAACTTAGCTATTAAGCTTTTTTGTCCACTCAGAAAGGTGATTATTTTGCATTTACACACCCCCACATCCCTTCAGCCCCACAGGTCTGTATATATCACACACCCCTATGGGTACAACAGGGCCAGCCTGGAGATCACTCTCTCCTGCACATCAGTAAATAAAAGACTTACACAGAGCCAGAGGAGGCCTTTCTTTTGCTACATGAAGAGGAATCTCCTCAAGGTTGCCCTCTATTAATCCTCCCTATCTCATCAAGGTCTTGCATCAGGTTTTGTTTGGGTTTGCAGCTATTTTTTTCTGCAAAGTGACTCAGTATTTGAGCCCACAGTGTTGCTTACAGTCATCTGAAGTAGCATTCGAAGTAGAATTAAATCAGATAGTGGGATCATGGAGCTTCTTTCAGCAGCACCAGTAGCTCTTGGCAGAACAATTTCAGCTTTCTTGAATCTCTGTGCTGCTGCTCTTCTAGCTGCAGTAAAGACATGTTGCTACTTTTTGGTTCACACATTTTTTTATGAAGACAGCCAAAGGGGATGCTTTGGATGTTTGTCTGTTTTAGCTTTCATTAATTGAAGTGTCATCATTACTGACACCACATAGAAGTGGTCATCTTCATGGTGTTGACAATGCCTGGGCTTTTCAAAAGCTGTTCTTAAGTATTTGAAGTTAGAAGAGAGGCAGAGCTGGTTCATCTCTTGAGAAGGCTGGGTGAGAAAGGTGAGAAAGGACCTTGAATGAAAGGAGTTGCCTACTGAGAAATAACCAACAGGAAATAAAAGGGTGAAGTCAAGAAAATGTCCTGATGAGCCTCATTCAAAAATCTCACATGATAAAAGTTGCTAAGAGAGACAATAGCAAACTCTTTTGGAAAAGAGGCAACACGTGTTCACAGTGATTTTGAAGACCTGAAATTTCAACTCCACCCAAAACGTATATAGAAATTCAGCAGTAAACATTAATAAATGCCATTTGTAGTCCTGAAGAAGGACCGTGAACAACCATAAGTAAATTTATTTTGTTTTCCAGAAGATTCTGAAAGAAATACTGCCTGCCATAGTTTTGCACTTGAGTCCTGATAAAGACAGCTGTGGCCATGGCAGTCTACTCTCCATGACATCCAAAGTTCAAATACAACGGATAGCACAACTAGCAGAAAGATATGGTCCTAGCACTTTACAGAGACTTTTAGTATTTTGTGGTGGGATTTATATGAACTGGAGACTGGTATCTAATGGTATTTTTGTGGAGAATGTACAGCACGTCAAAGTTGGGGCAACATGAAGATGAGGGTACATCTTACAGTTTTGACTACACATCCATTACATAAGAATAGAAAATGGTGTTCTCATGGTATGATTAAAATGCTGTCCAGTCATTCAAAAATAAATGTTTTTGCCTCAAAAGGACATTCTGAGTAACTGGAAAGCAGGATTTACTTGGAAACTTTGGATGAAAATCTGTTTTCTCTTTTGAGAAGGTTCTTTTTTTTAATAAGTTTTTATCTGGCAACTTCTGTATTTCCTTACAGAACCTTAAAAATATGTAAATTACATTAAATTTAAAATTGGCTTATATTTTTTATTCTCTAATTGGAAACTGTTCTTCAAAAGGGAAATAAGACCTTTCTTCTGAAGTATTTTGTGCGGTGAAAAACATAAAATCCTTAGAAATCTCAGAAACAATATTTTTGCCATTCCTGGTAATAGAACTGACTTTTGAGAAACCTATGAACTGCAAACATTTCAGGTGAATATGCGATAAACTCTGCTGGTCTGATCATTCTCTTTAACTAGTTAGATCTGCTGTATACCGTAGACTTCCAAAATTCTGTTTGCTGTCCATGAGTAGTGTTTGTTGACTGGTAATTAAAAATTCTTATGTTGGCATTTCTTTGGTATTTTTGAATAATGGGAGCTGCCTCTTGACTGCTTTGCAGGCAGTGTTTTCATTTTCACAGGACTCCAAGCAGGCAGCTCCCCCCAGAGGGGCTTTGGGAGCCCTGGGCTGGCAGGGTCTGGAAGGGCAGGCAGGGTCCATTCCATCTCCAGCCAGAGCAGCTGGAGAGCAGTCCCAGCCTCAGATTTCTGCCACCTCCCTGGGACAGGGACAGCAGTGGACACTGGCCTGCAGATGGAGGGTCAGGAGCCAGCATGGCACAGGGAACCAGGGTTAGGGACAACCTTGGCACGGCCAGGCAGAGACAGGCACAGTTCTGCTCTGAGGAGGCTGAAATCAGGTGCCACCAGAGCATGGCTGGAGCTCCAGACCTGAGTGTGGAAGGGGCTCTGGGCAGGGCCATTACAGCCTCTTTGTGCACTGGGGGCCCTGACAAAAGTAGATGGCAAATAACTTCAGTGAAGTATCGTGGAGCACCAGCTCTTTTGCAACTGTCCTATTCCTGTTGCCGCTCTAAGCAGTTCTGCTGCTTTGCTTCCACTTTGCCAGCCTGCTATTCCTCTTTCCTTTTTATCACTTGTGTGAAAATGCAGAAAGAATGTCAGTCCATATATGTTCATAATTCCGTGCAATGTGAGTTATATGCTGCAGCATACCTGCAGTCTAGGAATCATTGCCCGTAAGAGGTGAGATGGCTCCTGTTCTGTCAAGTACAAAATTCCAAACATTTCTCTGTTTGAAAAATAAACCCTGGGCTAGCTTTCTAACTCATTTTGAAAGTACCCTCTTGTTGTTTCATGTTTCATGCATGCCTAGACAGCTTAAAAAATGCTAAACCTCTCTTGTAAGTGGCAAATTTTAAATCCAAATTGAAAGTGCCACCTAGTGGTTTTATATATATATAAAATGTGTCTATAAACAAAATTTTCCAGTACAAGCCTTGTGTTTTACGTCTTTATAGGTGAAGAAGCACACGTAGGTAAGCAAACTTGTTCAGACGCTGGATCTCAAGTCACAGGGTGATGAATGTGGAGGCAGTGCTTATGTAAGCTGAAGAAAATGAGAAACCAAATGTAGTTTATAGTCTGTTATGTTTCCTTTCATTATGAAGTATCTGCAAATGCATCACAAGCATTCAAGACCAAACATTCAAATAAAGTAAGTGATCTCATTGTAACTAGCTAACAGCATCTGCAGTATCATCTGGGGGAACAGGAGGGAGGATCAGTAGAGGAATGACTTGTGAGTGAGTAACTGAGCAAAGGTTTTCTGGGAATTTTGGTTGTTTCTTTGGATATGTTGTGATTGACACATCAGAGAAATAAATGATGCAAATGAAGAGATTGTAAAGGGATTATTGTATGTAGGGAGCAGTAGTGTTCTTATAGACACCACAGAAATAGGCATGAAGAAGCTTTTTGTCCACTTTGTTGGTTTTATTAACAGCTGTCATGGTTTAACCCCAGCCAGCAACCAAGTACCACGAGGCCACTTGTTCACTCCCCACCTGTGGGATCAGGGAGAGAACTGGAAGCATAACAGCTGGAAAACTTGTAGGTTGAGATAAAGACCATTTAATAGGGAAAGCAAAAGCTGTGCACATAAGCAAAGCAAGGAATGACAGCACTACTTCCCATGGGCAGGCAGGTGTTCAGCCATCTCCAGGACACGTAATAGTTACTTGGGAAGGCAAACACCATCACACCCCTCCTCCCTCCTTCTTCCCCCCACTGTACATACTGAGCATGATGCCATATGGTCTGGAATATCCTTTTGGTCAGTTGGGGTCACCTGTCCCAGGTGTGTCTCCCCCCAGGCTCCCATGCACCCCCAGCTTCCTCACCAGCAAGGCCATATGAAGAGCACAAAAGGTCTTGGATTGTGAAAGTCCTGCCCAGTAGTAACAAACCCATCTCTGTATCATTAACACTATTCAACACAAATCCAAAACATAGCCCACAGGAGCAGCTGTGAAGAAAATCAACTGTCCCAGCCAAAAATAGCACAATAGTTAAAGATAAATAATATAACAGTAGACATGCAGAAAAGGTGAGGAGCTAACACAGATCAAGAGCTGGACTGGTTTATATGGGTACCTGTCAAAGTGAAAGGATAAAAACATTCAATGCTTGAGAGTTTGTTCAAGCAGCATGCAAACAGAGACTAAATCCATCAATGAACATAAAAGAATAAAGATGCACATTGATATACTTCTGGGTACTTAGAATATTTCTAAAATATTATCAATAACAAAAATTGCAGACATTATATGAAATAAACATTGCAGGAATTTAAGTCTTGCTTTAGAAAGTGAGATACTTTCTATAGAAAGTACCATTTTACTGGTAAAATTCTTACCAGAACTAAAATTTAAAACTTATTTAAAGTTCAAGTTATAAATATTTTGCATGTTATTTGATTAATATCATTTGGAAACAGATGGAAACAGATCTGTATATGTGAGAGATGGATACAATTTCTAGAGAATGAGAGTTTACACAATGATTACATGAATGCAGCAGTGATGGGTGACAGTTCAGAAATCCTAAAAGTGAATGAATTAATGGCTGGACAGAGAGTTGTAGAGTGTGAGTAGAGAGGAGAATAACAAGTTTGATCAAGGAAAAATTCTGTATACAGAAAGAGAAACATTTAGGATAGCATTTACCACACCTTCATTTTCCAGGTGTGGTATTTAAAGCACCAAAGACTGCTTTGTAGTCACTGCAAAGAAACAGGTAATTGTTGGGAGCAATCAATCTGTCCTAATTTCATGTGGTTTAGGATGAATTCCTAAATTTCGAATCATTCCCTGTCACCCTCTGACGTATGTCATTGCATATGTCATTGTCGGAAAAGAATACTATGGTGGGTGAAGAGCAGTATCTACTAAGACCTGTGAAACTCACCAAGATCTCCAGTTGTGCCACATCTTTAATTTCCAAGATCTCTAGGACATCAATTCCTAGTTTCTGGTTTACACAATTAAGCTCGTGCTGTACAAAAGAGATATGTTGTTGGGATGGAAAAGGCAGATTGATTCCAGTAAGAATGGACTTGGAAATTGTGTCCTACCTTTGCATGAGGGTAATAGAAGAAGGTAAATGACTGCAATATTAATATTAAATATTAAAAATCTGCAGTAATTGGAGAAAGGGGCAATGAGTGATTGGAAAGGCCAGAAAGGTGTATAATTGTTTAGCAGTTGTACTTCTGGCAGCACACCAGTAACACCATCATTTCAACATTCATACTTTTCAGACCCCCAGTGTGGTCATTTAGTGACTATAAACACCTTCAGGACATTTCAGCAGCTTTCTTGAATTTCCTGTACCACAACAAATAAGACTGTAAATATGCATAACCTGAGGCTTAACATTCTTGGAATTCTGATGACAGCTTCACTCTCATGATTTTTGATGCAATTCAAGGTAGTCTAGATGTAGGAATTATTTTAATATGTAGGCATTATTTCATCCATTTGATTAAGGAGTCTGAAAAAGTGTCATTCTCTCTTGTGCCATAGATGCCTGCAAAGCCCTAAAATACTGAGGAAAAAGAGGAGTAGATGTCAAATTCCCCAGAAACCATTAGTGATTTGTGAAGCTGAACATCAAAGACTCATATACTGAGCTCCTTCCAGCATGCTAGCTTCAAGATCTGATACAAATTGTGTTGAGTAATTTTGGTAAGCATAGGACTGAAACCTCAATTATTTTTAAATAATATTCCATTTAATTGAGGCTTGAATAAGAGTTTTAAGTGGGTTTTGTGGCAAAAATACTGATGGAGCTCTGAAGTCCACATTGTTCAGCTGCCTGTTTAGTAAAACAGCCCAGTCCATATAGCAGCATTACAAACATTTATAAAGGCCTCTGAACTGTTTGCACGTTACTGTAGCAAATCCACCATCTTACAGAGAGTATATTAAACAAAAGGGAAAATTTGTGAAAATCATCAGCTTCTATGGGTGTGCATCAACACTGTCATGACTCAGCTCTCACTTTTAGTGAAAATGGGGATGAAATAAAAAGGTCTGAAGTATCACAAGATGATGATTATTCTTGTGTACTCCAGGGCTTGTTTATGCTGCCTCAGACAGCCCATCCGTCAAAGCCAAAAGAGTTTCACTTTGTCACTGTAGTTCTGAGTGCTGGCAGATGAAGAAAATAGTTCTTTGTCTTTCTGGTTACTTGTATGTCCTGTTGTTGATGTTGTTTCTGGCTTAAAATCAATTGGGAAGGAAGCATGACCTGAATTGGCTAAGATAAACATTCTTTTACTTTGCATAAGCCCTGGTGTTGCATCATAGAAGTTTGGACTTGATTTTGACCCAGAATTGCAACTCAGGAAGCACTGAGGCATGTTGGAGTTCCATTGACTTCAAAGGCTATGAAGGTGACTTGCTCAGATGTCAAACTCTTAAATTGTGTACAGATGGCCCAGTCAACAGTAGAGATATCTCAGGGATACCATCAGTAATGCCAAGAGAGGCTGATCCAACATACAAGGCAATGGAATAAAGCATTATGTTGTCTACAAACAGAGAAAAACTTTGTGAAGTGTTCCCTTTAGTCATCACCTATTTTTGGCATCATTTTTCTGAATGTAGAATAGATGCTGTATTTAGAACTGTACAAGAGGAGTGAAGAAAGACCCAACCCCCATGAGCAAGTGACTCCTCTGGAGAACAGCACTTCCTTGGGAAACTGTATAAAGAGAACCCTATGGAATTGGTGACCAAATGCAGAATTTCCCCCATCATCCTCCTCTGATACTCATTCATCATCTCCAAATCCTGTTCTTGGTGCCACAGTGGCTCCCTCCCAAATATTGTACTTAGATGAATGTCTCCCAAAGGAAAGCAAGGCCCATGGGAATGCCATGCCACCGGCTTTTCTTTGTGCTGCTCTAGGACATACCCCCAGGACAAATCCAGCTACTGGTCCTGTAACACATTCTTCCATTCCCTAGTTTATGTGTACTTTGAAAGTAACTTAAACTTTTCAAGCAGGATGCTGCGTATTTTATGTCAACACAAGCTCTCCAAGTTTATTGCACTGATACAGTCTAATACAAATATAGAACTTCTAAATATTCCTTTTCCAGCTTCATTTAACTCATGTGACTTGATTTTGCTCATGACCTCACTAACGCAGAATAAATTAATAGTGAATTGCTAATACTATAAATATTCTGAAGAATAGGATGGATGTGAGCAGTTCCTAATCCAAGTCTGATGTTCTCTACTGAAAGGAACAAACTGTCCCTTATAATTCTAATAATCTTACAGAAATTATGCCGATAGGGTAAATACTCCTCACTACTGGAGCTTTCAAGAACAGCTCCATGAGTTTTAGTCATGCTTGTAACTACCACACAGGTTCCCACTACACACAACTCCTTGTTTGTCCCCATTTTCCATCCTTCAGCCACTAGAAGGAAGCACTTGGCATTCAAGTTTAGAATCGGCAAAAAGATAACAAATACACATCACTTGAAACTGACGCTCCCTTTAATCCACACGAGGAGAACAGGGGCTGCGATGGCACTATTTACATGTTAGTTTACTGACTCTTAGGGAAGCGTTTCTCTTCATGTTTCACACATTCACATTTCAGTGACAAACAAATAGAAGGTTCTGCGGCCAGAACCCAAATGCCACCAAGTGCAAAACAAAGTGAAACTTCAGAAAGAGATACTTGGTAAAACCCTTATTTCCAGCTGGCCAGCATTTTCCTATGCAAGATTATGAGATTACATGAGATAGCAGAGGCATTTTCAACATCAACAACTATATTATAACTTCCTATAGTATTAAAATAGCTATCCAAACTCAGCAGCTTGTTAAAACAAACAATGAAGGCACTGGAAGTTGCAATATTAGGATTTTTTTTTGGGGGGGGAGGGGGAGACGGTGTGATGAAAGGGGTCTGCAACATGGGATGGACAAAATTACCAAGCTCAGTGAGATGGAGCAGTTCTGGAAGCAACATATCACTCAGGATACTATTTTTTTTTTTTAAATTAAAACCACATCTCTTTCAGAGACTGCTGCATTCACCAAGCTTACTGGTTAAAGACTAATGAAATAAAAGCTTGAACTCAGTTATCTGTTCTAGTCTCCTCAAATTTTAATCTTTTGTCAAGTCAGCCTTGCCTTTGGATTTCCAGGTCATTCTAGGTATTTCTCAAATGAGCCTTCCACGTACTTTCAACAAAACACAGAAGAAAACAAATATAAAAACTTAGGCTGTTGAAAAGCAAAGTGAAACCTAAACGCTACTTAAGAGCATGAGTCTGAGTAATACTCTGCAACTCCAGTCCCTCCTGTATTAGATTAAGCACTTAAATGTGGTTTAAGTAAAAGCAAACTAACAAACAAAAAAGCCCAAAACACAACCCCCCAAAAAATACTCCATCCTACAAACCCACACCATACACACGCTTGCACCCACACAAACTGCCACAAAACTGACCAAAAATCCCACCCTGAAAACCCATGACTTTATTGCAATGATCCAACAAATACTGGAATTTTCCATCATCTTTGCACATTTGTTTTGTCCCTGCTAATTTTGGCAATGGTTGTTCCACAGCATTAATTACAAATTTAAATTGTCAGTTGTCTTGCTTAAAGACATAAATGCCCAGAATTCAGCACATTATTTTTATTTTTTTATATCTATAACTTGAACTGAGATAATATATTGGTGACTTCTCTGACCTTGTAAGGCTTGTATTGATAAACCTCATAACTCTTTGCTTGGCTTGGAAGACATACATTATAAATAGACACCTCTAAACAGGGCATGGTTGAGCCAAGTGCCTATAGCAGGCTATAGGAAGATTTAGCTCATTCACAAGACCCAGCATTGAGCCATGTTTATATGGACATCAGCATGCACAAAGCTGTAGCAAATTACTATCTATTTATAACGAGTCGTTACTGCCACTATAAAACATGGGTATAAAATTTGGAGCCCTCCTCCTTCCTGAAATCAATATATAGAAGTATTCTTTGTGCAAATGTCTGTTATTTAGTTTGGGAGATGACTGTGTAAGTCCATTGTTCCAAAAATTCTCCAGTCATGCTGCGTTGCTGTCGTATATGTGATGTTGAGTCCAAGGAACTACTTAAATATTTCTTTGGGATGTTCAATCTGCTTATTACTGCAGATAGAAAAGTCCATTTTAATTGTGATTAAGAGATTCTCAAAATGTTGCCATTGTTAATAATTCATACCAATGCTTGGACGTTATTTTTTGAACATTTCTCACTTTTTCTTGGCATCCTCACATCACAATGACATAGTTTTAATGAGACACTTTGCAAACAATATATTGTCTTTCCTAAAAATAAGCTGGTTATTCAGCAGACTCTTATAAGAGAGTCCCTTTACATTTTCATAGAAAATAGTCTTTTCGGCTTTCTTGAAAGTGTGTAATATTTCTTGAACCACTTACCCAAAACTTCCACCAGGTCCTTATAAGGGTGATTTGGACCACACTGAAATTTCAAGTGTGTTCCTGCTGGTTTTGTTTCAGGATGTGTTGGAGTTTGGGATAACATCACCTGTTGGCGTCCTGCGAAGATTGGAGAGACTGTCACTGTCCCTTGCCCAAAAGTATTTAGCCTTTTTTCTGGCAAACCAGGTATTTTAAGTTGTATTTTTACTGGCTTTTCTGTGTTATTTTTTGACATAGTGTGCTAAAAATGGCTTATTTGGAATTTTTATTTTCTTTTTAAAGAGTTAAAATTCTTCTCAGAGCTGTTCATGATACACCATGAAAAGACCAAATTATCATCTTTGTGGTCTGTATGGTGTTCTTTGAGTCAGATACTAAATATATATTCTAATATAGTGATACTCATCATGGCTGAAGACGTTGCTTGCTCTTTTTTGACCTATTTGTGTTAATTACTGAGGCTGAGCCTGACTGACATCTCTAACAAGTGCCAGCAGATCACACGTAGGTTGTTCCTTGTGTGCCTGGGAGAGGAGCTCTGCCTTGCCATCATGAGAATAATGAGCCCGCATTAACACATAATACCTAAAAATTATCGCTATTGCAATATAAGGTGGTTATTATGAAACCTTTTATTCTGCTTTTTAATAGGACTTGAAAAGAGCTCATCAGTATCTCAGACTGCTGAAACAACTGTTTGAAATCTACCATATTCTAAACCATGTTATGAATTCATCTTACTGTGGTTTAATTTTGCACTGTGGTGTGTTAGTGGGGTTTGTAAATAGATGGTGCACACAGAGTATTTCACCTGTATCTTGTAATGCAGCAGGAAAAATCTTACCCCCTTGCTGAGGTGAGAAACTTGTCATGAGGAGCTGGTGAAAAATGTAAAACTTACCACAGTGATGTCATTCAGGTTTTGAGGTTAACCTGGGGTGTGACTAAAATACCTTTATTCTCAAAATTGTTGATTAAATCTTGTTCCAATAAAAAATAGATAACTAAAACAATCTACAGGCGAGAAAAGGTTTTCATTCCCAGAGCTGGTCAATCTTGATTAGTTTATCATGGGTAGTCTAAACAGTTTATAAAGGGAGAAAGTATGTGTAATCTTCACTAAATCTTATGAAATCTATAAAAATATTCAAATGACTCAAACAAAGATATTAAGGTGTTGTCATGAGACAAGGCAAACTAATAAATATCAAAAATTCAAAATCTGAATTAAATCATGTTGCTTCTGTCTATGAAGAGAGCATGCACTCTCTGGAGTTTACTTCACAACTATTACTTATGCTACAACAATATTTTAATTTTACTATAAAACAACTGCAATAAATATTTAAGTCTGAAATCTTCTCAGTGCATTACAACTGTGTCTCACCTAAGCATGGTGTCAGCAAGACTGAAAGATTACTTCCTTTTTATAGTTTGCTATAATTTTGCCTGATACAGCTTCTTTTATAGCTACCTGTTTACTTCTTGCTGGTGGAACAGGGTGGTTTTTTAGAGGATTCAATTAAGAGTGCTTTTTAAATCTTGTCTTTCTATAATTTCAGAGGAAGAAGACAGCCAACATCTTGCATAGTTGATTCCATTAAGATCTAACCAAGTATCTTAGCACCTTTATAATTTGATTATGTTCAGGAATATGTACTTTATTTAATTCATACCCAACACATTTCAAATTCGCTTCATTCTTATAGCAGAAAATAATAAAAATATACTTAAACAAGAAATCTAACTCCTTTTATTTAGCCAGATTTTTTCAGATGTACATTTTAGGTTTTTTTAAGAGGACTTAAAATTCTACTACAAGATTATCTAGACTTCCTTATTTTTATGCAAGTATTCTAAATCATAAGTAATCTTTTAGATGCCATCAGTTCTTCAGAGGATTTCTTAATTTGAATTGTGAATTTAGAAAAGTAGTTGTCTTTGCATCTTTACAACTTCTGCAGAGCTGGCTCTAAATTTCTACTGTGATGGTCTAGGTCATATTTTAAGCATACCACATAATTCATTTTCTATTGAATATTAGTAACTTTTTATTAAATTACTTTTTACTGTAAAAGCAACTATATTATCCCATCATGCTTTTCCTGTATTGTACCTGACAATACAGGTTTATGAGAGTCAGAAAGTTATTCTGTGAAGTTTTCATTCAAATATAAGTGTCAAGTTACAGGTTTTAAAACAGTTTACCACCCAAAATATTTAATTACATCACAAGGTGGTGTAGGAATACACAATGCCTTCCACAGAACAATGCCCAGCTGCCTTAGAAGGCATTACAGTATGTGAAGTAGAAAATACTTCAGCCCCTTGAGTACATAGAGGCTTTTTCTTGCAAAACTGGCTTTGACGTAGTTTGTGGCTCTGTTAACACATTCCTATGCTCTGCCCAGTCAGAGAATCTTGATGTACTTTTAAAGTGAAGCCTCTTCCCAGTGTATAAATAGGTTACATTTTCATTTAAAAATGTCATGTCTCTGCCAAAAGGCAGAAGTGGTCCTGCTGTTTGAGGAGACACTGTGGATTTAGGTCAAGGCCTTTTTATTAGCTGGAAAGATTTGGTTGTTGGTTGGTGAACAATTTATAGGATATTTACAGCTTTCCACTGAAGACTTTATACAAAGAAGAACTTCCAGTAACCAGTCAGCAAGATAAAAATAACAAAAGTTTTCATTTGAAGTGCATATAAGCAAGTTTGGTTATTCTTGACCAAAGCTGATCTATAACAAATAAATTTATTTTTCTGCAGTGAAAACCAGCCATCTTTAGGTCAATTAAAGACCAGTAGTAAACCCCAAACCAAACCAGTATATTATTATAGATTTCAAGCATACAATTTGCTTTAAGAAATGTGAGGGGAAGTTGGCTATGAATTAACATTGTAAAAATAAGTTATAATAATTTTCATGACTATTCTTCAATCTGACATCAGGCTCTTCAGTGTTTCCTATTGAAGCTGTTCCATATTACATGAACATTAATTCATTTTAACTGAATTAAGAACTAGAATCATGGGTTGTCTCCATCTCACCTGTGACTTCTGTGAACAATTAACTTCCCCCAGTGCCTACCAGAAAACCCTTTCTGAAGTTAATAGATGTTCAAAATTCCTTTCCATCCATACTTCCACAGGTTCTGTAGGTTCTTTGGATGACATTGTCTCAGTATTGGTTCAAAGAGTGAGATTCAACATTAATTTTGATTTTCTCATTCTTCAACCTATAACATAATTTGGCCTTTAAACTTCATTGCCAAACTTACCAGCCTTTGCTGTAGCAGTAATTCATCACCAAAATTTCTAAGAGTCAGGTTGTGACCAACTAATGCCAGAGTTAGGTTGCCTAAAGATTCATTGATGAGGACACTTTTGAATCTTTCTGATTTAAAATCTCAAATTTTGCTTTACAGGAAATATTAGCAAAAACTGTACGAGTAATGGGTGGTCAGATATTTTTCCTGACATCTTAAGTACTTGTGGATATAATGACTATGAAGATGATTATAAGGTAGGAAAAATGTTTTTTCTATTCATTTTGATGCCGGTGTTCAGTACAGCTATCAGACATGTTCTGCCTCTAAATAACTCCCATTTTACTCAGACTCAATGAAAATCAGACTTAATGAATATTCTGTAGTAATTTTTGGTAGAATTGGTTGCAATATGCTTGGATTGCAGTTGCCTAATGAGATAAAATCAGAAATGTAGAATCCAGTGACTGTTTGAAATTCAGGGCTATAAACAGTTGGTAATTGCAGTAATGCATCTGTGTTTCTAATATTGCAGTGTTATTCAGCTTGTGCCCCATATGTTTTGCATTGTGTTATTTCTAGAATATTCATAGTTTGTTATTTCAAAAGAATATCTAAAAGAATATTTTTCAAAACTGAATACTGTAGTAATCTCTCAATAGTACATGCACCACTTGATTGCTGGTATGTGTTTAAGCTATAAGTAAAATAGAATTAATTTAGGTTATTGGAATTTTTGCAGATTTATAGCGGACTTTAAATTGTGCTAGCAACTGGAAGTGGTTCAGAAAGCTACCAAGGTATCTCAAATAGACTATGCATGGGAAACAGAATTTGTTCACTTTGCAGATAATATTTCCTGTTCTTCTTGTTGAGGGAAGGATTTCTTTCCACCACGTTTTACATATTTCTATCTGTTTTCCTGCTGAGGCTAACACAGCAAGATTTTGTTTACAAGCATGAGCTCATAGTGTCAGTAAAACTTGTTACCCAAAACACATGAAGTCCTCTCATGAATAAAGATACTTGGCTGGTTGGGTTTTTTTTCTGGATTTCAGTATGTGTGGAATAGCTATAACAGATCTGTTCTGTCTGGTTTGCAGAGATGTACATGCAGTTCCTGCCATCTCTTACTGTATTTAAAAGCCCAACCATTATTGTAGTTGAAAATAGATAATAAAGAAAATTGAGAGAATATGTTCTTTTCCCAACTTTTCTGAAGACACTTTACAGAACATGTATCAGTCATCTGGCAGCTTGGGAACACACTTGTACTACAGCCATGTTAAACACTGTCATTCAACCCAGACATTCTCATGAGGTCTGGAAATGGGTCAAGACATAAAAATTCAAATTAACGAAAGATAATGTTTCGAAGAGTGGGAAACAATTAGCAGATGAACTAGTACAATAGAAAAGCAGTTCTTTTTGTTTGACATATTCATTAGTAATTGGAAGGAGGTGAATGAAAGGCAAATTGCAGGAATTAACCTAGAGAACTGGAAATGGGAAGCACTGGTAACATTTACGAAAGCCTTGGAAAAAAGCAAAAAATAAATGTGTGAGAATGAAGATCAGAAGAGAGACGTGGAAAGCAGATACTGGAAAAAATACTTAGCAAAAGTACAATAGAGGCAATAGCATAGATATAATATGTCATAGAGACAACAGAAAGAAATAAAGCATCATGCAGTTGTGAGATTGCAGGAGACATTTGAGGTTATGAACCAACCACCTGTTTACACAGAAAATGTTTTCTTGATTTCAGATCTTAGTGCTCAATGATAGCATCTGAAACCGAAACCTTTACTCAGCATAAATCAGTATACTTTGTTTGTTTGTTTTTTTGTTTTGACCTAGTGAAAACAGCTAAAAATAAAGTCCTAACACCTTAAACGTGTCATATGTTATTTCGCTGCTGAAGGAACTGACATCAGCAATTTACATAGATTTTACCTTCAAATTAAAACATTCAATTTTTATTCCATTTCAAATAGTATAGTAGCAGATTATACAAAAAGAAAATATTTGCTTAACATTCTGAAATTAACAGTAAGTTCCTGATACAGCACCCTTGTTTTATTCTGTGTTAGATTTGTCAGTGTTTACTGGTCCTACCATTATTTGTATGGGATCACTTTGATAAGTGTAACTGTCCTTGTTTCAGCTGTGATAGAGTTAATTTTCTTCCCAGTAGCTGTTACAGGGCTGTGTTCTGAATTCAGTATGAGAATAGTGTTGATAACACACTGATGTTTTAGCTGTTGCTAAGTAGTGCTTACTCCGAGTCAAGGACTTTTTGGATTCCCATGCCCTGTCAGTGAGCAGGTGCATGAGGAGCTGGGGGAGAGCCAAGTCAGGACAGCTGACCTGAACTGGCCAGAGAGATATTCCATACATTGAACATCATGCCCAGAATGTAAACGGCGAGGAGCTGACTGGAAGCCACTCTTTGCTGATGGAGACGAGCTGGGCATTGGTCATGGGGGCTGAGCAATTGTGTCTGGCATTGCTGGTGTTGTTACCCAACCCAGGTTTTACCCTTCCCAGTTCCCCTCGCCATCCCACAGAGCAGAGGGGTGGGGGACAGGAGGAGGAGGGAGGCACGGAGGGTGTGGCTGTGTGGTACTTTGCTGCCACTGGAGTTAAAGCACGACAGTGACAATGTCTGAACAAACTATTTGTGTGTTGTTATCACATCAAAATGTAGCTCTAAACCTTTATTATGTATCTCCAGCCTCTTTCCTGTAAGTCAACCGGTTACTGCCAACCTTCAAGATCAAGTTTTAAGTTCAGGTCAGGTATTCAAATAAGTGTCTTCCCCTCCTTCCCTTTTATATTTCTGTGGAGCTCAAGGCAGCACAATGGTAAAATAAACAGCTGGATTTGACCATGCTAGAAACACATGTCAAGGTGTGTTAACCCACTTCAAGCCCCACTACAACCTTTCTTGACATATTGTGACATCTTCTATGCAGACTGAACAGGCTGGAGATATGTCCTAGCTGTCGTCAGAGAGTATTAAACTCTGTGTCAGCACTATTAATTTACAGCAAGATGTCTGGTGAATGTAAAGCACTGAAATGTGTCCACTTTATTAAAAATAAGGACTGAATCAGTTAATACAGTTTTGTCTAATCTTAGTGTGAATTGGCCTGAGATTTATTAGATCCCACAAAAGCCCCAACACAAACAAGTTACAGACTGTGTGATTTGAATGTATAGTGTCATACAAAGACAAATTCATAGAAAGAAAGATCCTCAGGGCTATTAAATGTGGTACTGCTGCAGCCTGTACTTTAAGTGGGAGCATCCATGGAAGAAGGATCCTCCCATTTGTTCAGTCCCCTGAAGCATTCACTCTCAGGCAGCTGCCAGAGATAACATGCTGGGAGTGCTGCACACCCCCCCCCAGGGCAGGGCACTGAGGGCAGGGCTGGCACAAGCCTGTCCTGAGTGGCTGGAGCTGCCTTTAGAGAACAGATGCATTAGTGCTGTCTGTGGAGGGCATCACTGCACTGGACTGATGGATTGCTTGTATTGATTCTAAATTGCATCCTTGCCTCAATGAAATGCAACACAAGGCAGCCATCCACCAATGCTTGTTGCATGTGCCTATAGGTCATGCTATATTTATTTACATTATTCTGCATTTTTTGTTACATTTTCCATGAGAAATCATTAAGAGACAAGTACTCCTTAAACACAAAATCTTCCACTGACTTCAAGTGAGATCTAGGACTGCATATTAGCTGATACTCTGTGCCCTCACAGAGGGAATTTGCTTTAATTGCAGGCTATTCAATAAACTTCAGAATACCACTATGTAATGAGAATGTTCAGATTTGCAGATACATCTGCTGATACACATTTCTGCAGAAAAATGTGGAAGTTTGTGCATTTATAAAGCTGTCCTTTATCCCACTATGGTTAGAGGACTTTGAATAAGAAGACATTCCGACTGACATAATTAAAATTAATGATGCTACTATTATTAAGAGATACTTACGGCAATCCTGGTCTCAATTCTTTTGGGGTGATCTTTAGGCTTAGGGTGAATTGGAGAAGAAGTATCAGAAAAAGGATATTAATTACTTGTATGCAGATTGTTAAATACTATGAGGAATAGCAATTTTACTATGTCTTTTTGGTAAACTCTTTTCTCTGCACCATTTAAAAACGTGTAGAAGTGTCTGATAAGAGTAAATTGTGCACAACATGTAATTCATATATTATCTCAATTTATTTATATTCTCTTATGAGTAAGTACTACAACATTTTAGAAATGGCTGCTGCATTGTTGGAATAAATTTGGCAAAAGGAAAGAATCAGGGTATTTTAGTCCACTCCTATTTGAAGCATCACTAAGGCACTGAACTCTTTTGCTAGGCCCTGTTCTGATTTTACACTGTACAGTTTAAGATTTTCTGCTATGTTCCTCTAGTATGAATATTCGATTGTGAAATATACTATGGCAGTTGGATCATGAAAATGCAACATCACAAATTTTAATATAGTTGTAAGCAGTTATAGCTGTGCATAGCAGACTCTCTTACACAGAGTATTACGAGAATCCTCTAGCCCACGGAATAAACAAAATGAAGAGTCACTTGGGATGATAATGGTCATGAATTCTGAGGAACGATCAATTCTATTTCTGAGCAAATGAATAAAGAGGTTAGGGTTTCTCTTTTATGTTAAGGGTGACTTCTGCTCAACAGTAAAACTCCTTTGGACAAAGACTCAAGACTTAAACTTTTTTTTCCAGTGCTTTGTCCTTCAGCACTGAGGTACCTTCTCACCCCTAGAGGTCCTTCCAAACCAAAGCTGAGGTTAAAAGATCCACTGGGTAATTGTCAGCTTTGCCTGGGAAGTTTCTGTGCTATTTTGTAAATAAATAGAAAACTTCTGTCTCTTTAATGTAGTAGAAATAGCATGAAACTAACTTGAAAGGAAACATTGGCAGAACCTGGTGTCCTTTCTAAGCAAACAAAATGTGTGCCTTGAATTTTACAAAAAACTTTTTGAGTATAACACAAATCACACAAACCTGTACTAATCCAATTTATTTTTATAAGTACGGGGTTTTTCACCCTTTTAAAACCTACTAACATTAGGTAGCCACAAAAGAAGAGGGAACATTTTAGGATTAGATCTTTAGAAAGCATTTACAATTTCTGTAAATGTTCAAAAATTTTTTTCTGAAAATCGTAAGCCACTGATTTTTTTCCGTGTTTAACCACTTACTGGGTTTAGTTTAGTGGTTGTAATTTTAATATTTTCCTCAGAACTTTAGAAATAAATTTTTGGGTTTCAGTTTTGGAATCAGTGTTGCTCAGAGAATCCCATGAATATTTTGCAGAGGCCAATTGTTCTTACTGCTGTTGCTAAAGGACTGATTTTGTTAGACTTGCAGAAAAGTTTGTCTTTTCAATTTCTGAATGGCATTTCAGTTTCATGTGTATGACTTGGATCAGTTTATGCTTTGAATACACCTCTAAAATCTAAGGGGGTTTAATATTTCTTCTGTGTTAAAATATTTTTAAAGTATCATTTAGTTTGAAATTCTGTTTTGCTCAATCCATACCTTTGTTGCAGTCATTTTGCTCCTGCCAATCATGTGCATTTTTTTCAATTTCAGAGGTTGAAGCCGAAGGTTAGTTGAGACCTATCTAATTATGGTTCACTTGAGTGCTAAGAGAGAAACAAGATATGCCACGTTACATAAAAGGCAGTGATTTTTATGTGCCATCAGATCTGGTATAGCTTTGCCTGGGTTTTTTTTGCAGCAATACCATATAAAGGGTTTGTTTCTAAATGTACTAGGTAAAATAAAGATCAATGACAAATATTTAATAGCCGTAACTAAGTCAATATTAATCTAATTAATTTCCTGCTTTTCAGCTGCCTCCACACAACATAGAATTTAGTTCTTTGTCTTTATGGGAGTCATGTGTATATTTAATTAACATATAATTTGAGAACATCATTTACTAATTTTTTTGTTGAGTTACTAGGAGTTATAGGATCTTATAGGCAAATTAAGGCACTTCTGTTTACACTCCTACAGGAAATTCAAGCAGCAGCATGATTGCATCATCTTTGATGCTGAGTCTGATAAAGTGCTTCACGCTAATCACCCAAACCATTCTAATCAATGAAATTCTTTTTGAAAATCAAAACACCTGAATGTGAACAATTTTAAATTTTGATGTAGTGGATTAAAAATTGATTAGTGTTTACTTAGCTTTGCAACAGCTTGAGAAGCAGGGTAAATTTTTGATCAGTAGAAAATTTTAAATCATTTAAGATTTCTGACCATTATAAAACTAAACCAGTAAAATTGCCTGAAAAGAAAATGCTTTCTTTTCCACCACTTCAAGTGGAGAATAGAGAGTTATTAACACCCTCTGTCATATGGTAAAATAATTTCAGCTGTGTAATTATTTCTTATATACCTCCATGCAGCTATTTCACTTTCCTCCTTTGGGCAAACCAGCAGGCAGATTCAGTCCTGCTGCTCCCGACAGTTCTTGTGCTGGGCTAAGAGTACACAGGGCTCTTGCTTTGATTTTACACTATTTGTTGCAGGGGTCATGTGTGTGTACAGAATGCCAGAAACACTTTATTAAATAAAGTTGGTTTTTTTCTGGAGGAAGACAACCTCTTCTGTTGTCCCTGGGAGAAAAGTGGGGAGAAGTGATGGGTGTCATTTTCCATGCAGCCTGCCTGACAGTTCCTGTCAAGCTCCGAGGGCAGAGCTGCAGGCTGAATTGCAGGCACACTTGTACAGTGTGGCTGCACAGCTGATGCTTTGGTACTAAGTCCATGTGGGGTTGCGCTTTTTTCCCCCTTCATTTGAGAATTCTGAAATCAGATAGGTCCAATTTCAAAGGTTTCAGTCAATGGAGTTTTTCTGAAATAAAATCTAGAGAGATTTTTCAAGATGGTCCAGAATGATAAAAAAATTAAACAAGTCCAGCTTTCTTGCAAGGCATGTTTCACTCAACCTGTTTCAGTTGGAACAGCTACTTTCTTTATGCCAAAGTACAAAACACTCTCTTATTCCATAGTCTAATGGCCAAAACATCTTTAAAGTACTATTTTCAATTCTATAATAACGTCTGCCATGCAAGTTTGTTTATAGATGGGAATGGTTTCGGTAGGTTTATGGAGTTTAATGCAATTTATGAATCTATTTGCAGTTGTAGCTACTAGACAATAGTTCAGCTCCCAGCTTGAAAAGGGGGTTTTGTGGTACCTTCAAAAATTGACAAGGTGAAGGATCTTTCAACTTCCAATGTGACAAACACAGTGAGACACAGCTCTGACTCCCTCTACAGGTGACATATGGCTTATATAGAGAGGCAGGGAAAATGTAAAGATAATATCTCCTGTATTTCTTGCCAGTGCTATAGAATTGGTCATTAGATACTTTCTAAGGACTAAAAACTTTCCATTTTCAAGTGCCTAATATCTAAGGCACAAGAGAACTGAAGTAAAGGATGTCTCTGGTGGGAAATCTTTACTGACTTGAGGGGTTTTCTAGACTATTCACCGTGCCCTTTAACAGATCCTTTTATTACTGACTTTGGAAACTCACTCTGTTGACATAAAAATAATCTCAGAAATGCAGTTGGATAAAGTTGCATTGAATTCTGAGACTGCCTGCAAACTCATTTGAGCTCCTTTTCTTCTGAAATGTTTATGAACAATTTTTTTTTTTAAATAACATCCTTCTTTTATTCTTTTATATATTATTCTTTTGACCTGTTTGATGTCTTTGCAAACTGACAGCCTTCAAAACTGGCCACTTACCCACTTAATCACAAGCACCAAGAAGTTGTGAATTAGATATAAAATCTCCAGGAAGTTGTGCAGCCATTATTGCAGACAGGTCAGTCAAAAACCATGTGCGGTGTGATTTATTGGTAAAAACAGCAGATCAGAATCAAGGCTTTCCCATGGGAGCATTTGTCTAGCTGCAATTTCCCAATGATACCATCTGATCCAGAATAATTCTTATAAACATCTTAGTGCATCCATGTAAAGGCTACAGTGACCAAGGATCATTAGAGTCTGTAAATCAGTTGATTCTGTGTTCTTCCTTTATGAAAGTAGGATATGTGGTGTGCCTATGACAGGAGTGAGGGGATGAAAAGAATGTGGAAGGAGTGCAATTCATTCCAAAATGAAGATAGACAAAAATATGGAAAAAGTGAGCAAAGGCAGTGCAGACTAAACATAGATAGAAGTTTGATATACTTGGCACCAAACAATTTATACATTTCCTAAACAAAAGCTCCCAAGACAAGACAAAAAATTAAGAAGAATATACAATCTCTCACTATATCTGGTGTGTCTGGACCTTTTAAAGGATTATTAACATAATAAAAATACAAGACATAGGTGAGACAATTACATTATAACACAAGTGGCCACTGTTTTATTAGCAGCAAATCGGTTGCATTGCAAATAATTGCACCAGAAGAAGTGATTAGAAGACAAAGAGCCCGCATGATTTAGGATATTCCTTTGGTCAGTTTGGGTCACTGTCCCAGGTGTGTCCCTTCCCAAACTCTTGTGTTCTTGCACCCCACACTATTGGAGCAGTGTGAGAAGCAGGGAAAAGCAACACTGTTCAGCAACAGCTAAAACATTCCTGTGTTATCAACATGGGGTTTATCAGAAATCCCAAACAGCACCCTGCAAGTTGTTGTGGAGAAGATCAACTCCATCCCAGCCAAAGCCAGGACAAAAGCTCAGCCCAAGCGTCAGCAGTGAGAGAGCAAGCACAGGAGAGTTTCTGAAAGAAGCAAGGAGGTGACAGGAGAAAGTTTAATGTCTAGCCAGAGGGAACTAGTCTGGAGTGCAGAGACCATGGTACTTACAGCGAAGTGTCATCTGTTCAACAGCAAATGCGTGAACTGCAATGTGTCAGTCTCACATACTTCTTGTGGCAGGGTTATTTCTCCTCCTTAGGCAAACCAAAGACTGTCTTTGGAGCAAATCTTATAATCAATTCACTTTGCTTGCTCAGCAGCAAAATGAACCTTATAGCTGCTTTAAGATTTTTCTATCACAATGAGAAACCTGAATAGGAGGAAAAAGGTCATTTCTACTGGGCACTGCAAATAGCGAGGACATAATTTACATCTGAAGTCCAGGTTTAGGTGCTTCCCTTTTGAAGGCTTTTAGAAAAAATATGAATTACAGGATGCCAATGGTTACTTTAACATGTCAGGATTTGCTAAGCCACATGGTAATTCCCCAGGATAAGATGGGAGAGATGTAAAGTTGCCTTTGTGCACTCCTAGCAGGTGGTGTATGTGGCTTTAGGACACCTGGGGAGACACCTGTCCCTGCTCTGCAGTGATGTGATGTTGAACATCACTGTTACTTTTAAAACTGTATCTTTGGAAATAATTTTTTTCCATTGAAGTGAAAAAGAAATCTTCCACTCAGCATTAACAATATTGAACAATGTTTCTGAAATTGTTTTCAAACACAATTCTAAAATTCACATAACTTCACAGAAAATCAATTCTGAAAAACTGTTCTTCAATTCCCTGCTAGAATGGCAGAATTATTCTCCTCAGTTCAGCTCATTTTTGGGCAGTTCTAAAAACTCTGCTTGCAGGCAAGCACTGCACCTCACCCCTACACTTCTGAATTTGGCTTCTGTCATAGCAAAGGAACATCAGCCAGACCCCACACCATTTTGGGGGAATATAGTGCTAAACAGTTTCTCAGCAGTAATTAGAGAAGCCCATGACATCAAGAACACTACAAATGCTCTGTGCACCTTCCCCCATTCAGCCTGACCTGTTCTGCAAAACAGTAGAAAAAGGCTGCTCCAATAAACAACAACATTCTGGCAGCCCCATTTCCCCATCAACAGTATTTTGGAAGAAATCTTATTTCCTGATCTTGTGCACATCAAGAGTTGCAAACATAGTATAAAGCTTAGAAATGATACACAGCAGTTCTACAACATGCTCTTGTTACCATCTTGTTGGCATTTGCAGACCCCATTTTACTGAGTATACAAATAGAAGCCTGAATTGTCTCTAAATCAAAAAGTTCTTTCACATTCACCCTGTAAATATTGCAGATTTGAGAGAGATAAATTCCATTTGCAAAAAAAAGTCACAATGGCAATAATTCTGGGCTCAGTATTCCACTCAGAAACATTGGACTACTTAGAGTCCTGTTTAGCAAACACAGGATTCACATGGACCTCCATAGAAGGGCAAATGTTTGTACACTCTGAGTGGCTACACTTGAGTTAGTCACTGTGGGGCCTCTTCATTGTCTGTAGAAATATACCCAAAGAAGTCCATATGGACTGCTGACATAGATACAAAAAGTGTTTCCTAGAAGAGAAGAGACCCTGTGAAGAGACCTGACATTGCCTGAGATGTGTATATTTGCAGTGTGGACACCTACTGCTCACTGAAATAGAGCCTATGATTCATACCCACAGTGTGTCCCTAGGAGTCTAGTAGAGCTCTGCAAAATACACAGCAGATTCCTTGAAGAGAGCAACTAATTAATAGTTTAGGTTTTACTATTTCAACCAGTGAAGGATGCCAATTAAAAAAAAAAGTCAATATTTATTTAGGATTTTATTAGGAACTCTTATGGTCATTCTGATGGCACTGGAAACTTTGTTAAATCCATATTTTGCTTCTTTATCTCTGCAGTAAATTAAAATTATGTAAAACAAACAAAACCTTAACATGCCGGGACTGTTGTTGAAAAGGCCATCACAGCTCATTTCTCCAAGGGAAAAGAGACTTCTCCTTCCAGACACTGGGCACACCACTTTGAGCCCCTGACAGGCATGGAGGTTGCTATGAATGCACTTAGGATCTCTGGCAGTTTTTCCCTGTATTTGTCCCCTTTAACTGTATCTACAATAGTGCAGTGACAAGATTCTTCTTTTCATTTCACATTTCATCTTTCCCATACCTGTTTAACATGTGCAAAGTGAATATTCTGCTGATTTCATCATGAATCAGGATTGCTAAAATTACCACTTTACTTGGCCTTCTAAATGTTAAATAAGTAAATAAATTAAGATATTTGCACTTCATTTTGCTATCTCAGTTTATTTAAAAGAATTGCTTCCTTTCTACTTTTTGCAAACATCATATGAGAAGGTCAGTGATAACTGTGCACTAGACACTGAAATTCTGTCTGTTATACATGGCACATTGCTACTAAGACCTTTAATTTCATAACATAATAAAAAAGCTGTACAGTTTTCATATTTTATCTAGCTTGAGTGGAAACTAATGTTAGCCTAATGATTTTGTTGTAGGCATAAATGAAGGAGAAGACTAATTCTGAGAATGTTTAGCACTCTTTTCCTTGATGCTGTGGTTCAGAGAAGGACTTAAACGTAATACATAGCTGGTAAATTTACAGATAAATGCAGTTAATCAGTGGACTCTGCATTTCAGCCTGCTTTGGTTCTGTTGAAGAATTTCCTTTCCAAGTTTTAGCAGATAACTTTACTAAAGAAAGAAAGGGTTGTTTGGGCTCACAGTTTAGTAAAGTATTTGAATATTTAGAGTAGTAAATTATTGGGACTTAAACATGTCTTTAAAATTAAATTCATGTATAAATGCATTACAAAGTTCACCAGAGCAGAAGGACTGAGAAATTATCTCCTTTACAGATAATGTGTTCTTTAACTGGCTCATTCTTCCCAGTTTGATTGTGTTTATGGAAGTTTATGAATCTGATACTTTCTTTGACCTCATTGACATGGTATAATCAACTGGAATGGTAGCAGCTTGTGTGTCTAAATCCTGAGTTCCTGAGGCTGAATTTTCTACTGAAGTCAATTAGCCTGAGATGCTACATTGCAAAAATGTGTTGGAATAGAGATATAACATTTTCATCATGTACTGTAGAGCAAAGAGTGAAACTAATACTATAGCCCTCAGAGCTATTTAATGGTCAATTATGTCACTTCACAGTCAATTTTACATATCAGTAAGTGGTTTCTGCATGTATATTTTTCTGTGCAGGTCAACTTCTATGTGAGGGTGAAAGCAATTTATACCCTTGGACACAGCGTGTCTCTGATTGCTCTTACAACAGGAAGTATAATTCTTTGCCTTTTCAGGTATGTATTTTTCATGAGCCAACTAAAAATGATAGGACAGCTTTAACTGTTGTCTGACTGGTGTAATGCTGACTTGTTTTTTGCTAGCAATGATAATATTAAGAAGTTTCAAAGCACTTTACAAATTTACAGACATTACAGCCCATGTAAGAAAGAATAGTCATTTAGGAATGGATTATGTAAAGCATTTCCTATTTGATTGTTAAAATCAACACCTTGACTTGCTCTTGAGAATTATTAAGATGCCGGTTGCAGCTCTGGGCAAGTGGGCAGCCATATTTTGCAGAAGCTTCTGAGTAGTCTCCGGGGATCCTCAAGTAATCAAAGGGGTTGTAAATAACAGAATCACCTTCAAGATCATCTAGTCCAGCCATCAACTTAACAACCTTACCAATCATCCCTAAACCATCTCCCCATGTACCACATCCAGGCACCTCTTGAATACTTTCAGAGGCAGTGACTCCACCACCTCCCTAGGCAACTTATTCCAATGCCTGACCTCTCTTTTCAGTCAAAATTTTTTTCAAATATCTTATCTGAACCTCCCCTGTTGCAGCTTAAAGCAATTCCCTCTCATCCTCTCTCTTGAGTCATGGCAGAAGAGTCTGAGCCCCACCTCACCCTATGGCAAGTTCTGTAAGCATTTCAATCTGCCTTGAAATTTCATCAATATTTAAGTATTCAGAGACTGTTCAGAGCAGACATGTAACCCATAATTATATTTGGAATACCTTTTATTGAGTCACTCATGGTTGTATTCCTTCTACCAGCAAATGCTACAAGGCAGATCATCCACTTTCAAAATTGCTAAAACCTAACAATGCATTTAATAGGGAGAATTATAAACATCTGAATGTTGTTCATCACCTGAAGTCAGTTGTAATACCCAGATCAAGAATTTAAGAGGTGTACTCAAAACCTTCAACTTCAGTTTAAATATCCAACTTGAGAACTCCGCAGGCTTTTTTTCAGGGGGGGAACACAGGCTCCTCTAAATCCCCCCTTCAAGAAGCCTTTTTTTGTGTTATCTACAGGGAGTGTAGGGGCCTCCTAACAGAGTGAGTTGAATGAGGAACCCAAATAAGCTGTAAAAATATCCTGTTAAGTTTCCCAAGCTCATAGCAGGCAGCCAGTTATGGAAGGCTGCAGCTGAAGCACTTGTAAATTATCAATAATTGAATGCAGAAGGCTGTGTGTGTCTGCCTGTCCCTCAGTCATGTAGGGGCATCTCATACATTATGGTATTTTTTAAGACCAGAGTTTGGAAAATAAGTAAGTTTCTCTAAGCTTTAACTTTTCTCTGCTCAGCTGCTAACATACTTTGCCATGCAATGTTCTGGGGCTCTATATAAATAATGTCAATATACTGTTTATAAATATCAGTCACCCCTGAGACACATTCCCCTTTGAACTTAACTAGCAAACTTGCACCTTGCTGTGCAGTGCATTTAATGCAAGAAAACATGGAATGATGTAGTTTAATTTAATTGTAGGTAGTGTGTTCATGACAAGAAAGTGGAAATTCATCTTTATGCCCTTCCTTCTGCAGGACGAGCCTCAGGCTCTGCAGTTGTTCACAATCTCAGCTACAAGCACATGAAAGGCAAAATTGTTGAGTGGGGAAAGGAGAGTTGTTTCTGAAAGTTTCCATGCCTTTTTTTTTTAAATTTCTTCCTAATAACTGGGCTTGATTTTAACCTGTAGAGGTACATTACATGAGTTCCCACTATTAATATCTCTAAATTACACACCTACAAGCTTTTTAAAAGGAAAGGATTTTATATCGGGCTAATCTTTTAATCTCAACACAAAGACATAAAAATGTGAATATCCGTAAAAACTTTGACAAACTAAACTGACAGCATTTTTCAAGTTACTGTAGTGCCACTCCCCACATAATACTCTATGTACTTATTATAATTAAAGCTAATTGGTAACTTTCCAGCACATCATTTTCCTGTTGGAGGTTGCCCATTGTTCAGACACATTCATACTTCTGCAAACTTAATTTATAAACAAGAAAGATAATAACTTTGGGTTAGTCAAAAGAAGTTGCTTTGCTCTTCTTTGAATGAAAATTTCTATTTTTTCATTTTGAATGTGTAACAATTAATATATCATGAAGTTTTGGAAAAGTGAAAATTGAAATTATTGAAAATAAATAGCATTTTTCAGGTATTTTAAAACAGGTTGGTTTGTTCCAAGTCAGAATGACAATAAATTGTAGAACAGCATATTTCTGCATGACATTATAGATCTTACTGTACTTCCTTTGGGATGTCTCCTATATAAGAAAACCTTAAAAAATAAAAGTCAGTTTCTCTGATATGTATTTCTTAACAAGGAGAAAAATACAAATCTCTGTCATTTCTATAAGATATGCTGTCCCGTGAATCTACTGTGTCTAAATGTTCCTCACATGGTATTTTTGTATTATGAGGGAATCACATCAAATGAATAAGCATGATAGCTATGGTTTCTGTTACAGAACAGTTTCTTTATTCTTCTGGAACACCATACATATCCCAAATAATATAACTTTCTTGCCCACTACTTCCAAAATATTGGTTTGATAGCCTTGTATATATCCAACATTTATTATTTCAGCTACTGAATGGGATGAATAGCTAATCATCTACATTAGTTACTCAAGAAGATTAGTTTCCTCCCATTTGCAACTTGAATCTATTTCTGAATTCCATAGGAACATACAGTGCAGTCCAACATAAAAGTAGTATTTCATTTTTTCTCAGAATCAGTTTCAGCAAAGGACATGCATGACCAGAGCAATCACAGGATTTTTGACAACTGCTTCAAGTTCAATCTGGTATTATGTCCTTTGCCAAACTGGGGGCTAGCAAGGTGCATCTGTTATTTATTTCCCTGCATTTACTGTCACTATCCCTGCTCTAGTAGTTTCAGGATGGATTATTCAGTGTTTAGTAAAAACCAAAAGTGGGAGACTACTTGGAAGGTGCTGCTGTGCACTGCCAGAACATCCTATCACACCTTCACTCTTTCATTGCCTTCTAAAATGTCTTGGCTTCTGGCCTGTTTCAAAGTGCAGTTCAAGGGGCCAGTTTTGACCACAAAAGCCTCTCAGCAGTTTGTTTTCTGGGGATTTGCTACAAAAAGAATCTTTTCACTGGGAAGATCTCGAAGGGGATGCGTTTTAAGTGAAAAGCCCTGAATTTATAGCTTGCTTCCCCTGAGCACTCATTCACTTACTTGGAATTCTGAATCTGTTGTTTGTTTGTCAAGCTTTCACATGGCTGATGGACTGGAGAAGAAAATTTTACATTTCAATAGAAAGGATAGGCAGGCAAATGTTTTGAATGCATTTTTTAATTCCTCCTGCATACACTCACATCCTAGGATGAAAAGCCATTACATAGCAAAATACAGGAGTTAATTAAAAGAATGAAAACAGGAAATAGTAGGTGACAGCATGTCTGAAATATATCCAAGATAATCAAAGTTTTATTTTCAAGAAAAACCCTGGAATGAGTGCACACACAGAAGGATATAATACAGGTTTATTGCCAGCTTATGTTAAAATGTGGGAGAAATACTACTGGGACCATTAGTCTGTGATACTGAACAGGAGTGAGAGATAAAAGAAAACAGCAAGACAGCACTGATAGAATGACAGAGAAGGAAAGGGTAGGCTCTTATGCAGGGTTCATATTACTAAGAAATATTCACAGAGTAATAGAAATCTGTTCAACAGTTTCTGCATCATAATCTAAAATGCCTGTTTTCAAATCTCTCCTTAGAAAACTTCATTGTACTCGGAACTACATCCACCTGAACCTGTTCCTCTCTTTCATTCTAAGAGCAATCTCTGTTTTAGTCAAGGATGATATTCTCTATTCCAGTTCCAACACAGCTCACTGTCCAGAGGATCAAACCTCATGGGTAAGAAACACCATTTTCTACCTGGTGTAATACTGTTTTGTCACTAAACTTTCCTCCCTGGTCCTTTCAATAATTAGGAATACCATGCTGTTAGTGTAGACAATTGTGTAGAGGATATAATGACTAGCAGAATGGTCTGTTAGAAGCAGACAAAGAAGGTTTCAGCACAAAGTAGGAGACATTGATGTTGTTTGAATGTCCATGAAGGGACAACTTGTTGTCTGCCAAGACAAATCGTAATGAGCTACAGTGCAGAATAAGTATGGCCATTGCATTAGGCAGCTGGGAGAGCTGAAGACAAGCAGGAGTGCCATCAGCTGGGAGCAATTAAAGGCAGCTGGTCTGGAAGTGTTCCAGCAGCTTTATCAGGGGCCCAGGAATTGGACAGGTAACAATGGAGGCAGAGAAATAACTCAGGAAAACAAATATTTTGCAGGAGTTGTCTGAATTAACTCCTCTGTACTTTTAGATCATGACAGAAATGTTGTCATCTCCATTTGTGGCAAGTTAAGGTGTTTTACTGCATTTTCATGCACAGGGATTAAAAAAATCTCAAGTTCTGCTGTTAAAAAAATGACCACTATATAATATTCCCCATTCTCTGCCCCTGTTGTTTCAGTCAAGAATACCTGCTGATTTTAATTTACTACAATTTAAGCCTGTGAGAAAAAAATGGAAGGAGTTCTTTCTATCTCGATGAAGCCATTTTGTCCCAAAATGTGAAGTTCTTAACAAGACATATATATAGCAAGATGTATGTAGAAATTCATAATCTGGTGTATTTATAATGGAAAAAGAATAGGAACTGAGCTAGTAGACCCCAAGTAGATAAAGTTGTTAGTAGACAAACTGCCATGGGTAATCAAAAGTTCTCAGGTCCTTGAAAGATTATTCAATCGACTCAGAATACTACTTGATTTCTGCAATTTCATTTATTCTCCAGTTGTTCTTGGCTACAAAGCCTCATTTCTTCTTATTTGAAAATGTCCAATTTTGTGCACTGTTGAATAATTTCAGTTGCATTATCTTCGGGATGATCTGACACCAGGCTGGCAAGGTTGTTCCATCTTGCATTGGCTGGGTGCTGCCTTTCATACACAACAACACTCATTTTGAAATGTTCAATTTTATCCATGTTACATTTTCTGGCCCATTGCTGGTCTGCAATGGAGATCCCTTCAATGGGTACAAAGTCCAGAGGTAAGATGAGCCGTACAAATGAGACCACTGACTAAGCTGTTTCTCTGGGCTTCTGTCTTTCTCACTGTACAGTTCATCTCATCTGCTTTAAGACTTTCTCTGGACTTGCCTGTCTCTCTTCATGAGCTGTATAAGGAGGTAGTGGGCTAGTAGGCAGCTAGCTTGGACCAGAACCCTTGCTTGCAGGCAGCTAAAATTAGGTGAAATTAATTCAAGCCTTTGGACTGTTACTTAGTTGTCTGTGTAGACATGTACACAGGCATGAATATGGGCATGTGTGTTACCTGGGATGCACTGAGGTATCTGAGGCACCATAAGGATATGAAGAAGTATCTCTAATGAGGTCTGTGCCCTTCTGACTTAACAGCTGGGGACTGCATCTCACTTCTTAATGGACATCAGTGTTCAGAGAGAGGAATCAATTGCTGGATGAGTAAGCTACCTGCTCAGGTATCAGGTGTACTTGGAATTTTAACTGCAACAGTGGAGGCGTGAAGGGCATTTAAAAGGGAGAAGTGAGTAAAGCCAGAAGAAACTAGAGATTTTATTTGGTCTGGTTTGTTTAGTCTGCTACTTTCACCATACCATCACATTTCTCAGCACATTCTCAGCAGAAACATTTTCATATTCAATTCTCACATCTCAGATTTCTGCTGGGAAGCACCAAAAGTAGCAACAAGCAGTCCCATGGAACACCAGCAGCACAGACATTCAAAAATTAATTCTGCAAAGCAGCACCCAGCACTATAAGTATCATTTTATGATACAAGCCTACATGTTTTGTTAGTTAAGGAGCACTAAAGCATTTTATAAAGGGAAAACATAATTTTTAAAAGTCCAGTCAACTTTTCCTTCTAGTTCTACTTAGAGTATTCATCATGTAAAGTTATATTTTTCACTCAGTTTCCTATTTAGTCTTGAAAAATTCACAAAGCAGTTTCTTTGTTAATTTTTACTGTGTTAAGAAGCCAGCTGAGATTGTAATATATTTATTAGCCTCCTGATAGATGATAATTTAATCTAATAGCCATTCATTAACAAACTGTTGCAAATGTGTGCATTTATTGATAACCACCTTATTTTTCAATATTTATGCTATGAAGTTTTCAACATTTCTGAGTGAATTTGCAATGACAGCCATATAAATATTTCATTAATAGTTCATTTTCTTTCTATATAAGCAGTAACATTTACAATGTCCCAAATTCAGTAACTGAAGAAAAAAAATTCTACTGGACCTGAGTTACTAATATTATACAAAGAGCTAAGATCTATAGGCTATATTAATAACAGAATAATACAACATCTTTGCTGCAATAAATTTGATGCCTATTCTCATATTTCAGGTGGGCTGCAAGGCAATTTTGGTATTTTTTCAGTATGGTGTTATGGCAAACTTTTACTGGCTCTTAGTTGAAGGACTTTACCTCCACATCCTCCTTGTGCTAATATTCTCCCCCAACAGACACTTCACAATCTACCTGCTGATAGGATGGGGTAAGAACTTAAATATCATCCCATAATGTTCTTCTTTCTGTCTGTATGTATTAGTCAGGTTCAATATTTCATTCCAAGGTAGCCCTGCCATTTCTGTTGGGTGTCTCCTCAAACTCACAGGTTGCCCAGTTCAGCTCCAGCACAGGTTACAGCCACTGTGGCACGGGAGAGAGCAGGGGCAGAACTGCTGGGGCATCACTGCCCCCTGCCCTCTGCCAGTCTGCACCATGCCCAGGGGTGGCTCAGGAGATGGGAAGGGGCAACAACTGCCACCACAAAACATCTGATTCAGGTGTCCTCGGTTGGGAGGAAAAATAAAATTTAGCTGCAAAGCCATGAGCTATGCTACGCTATTTGCCTTTTTGAAAAACTACATGATATTGTTCATTTTTTTTAAATACATGTATTTCTTTCACTTAAAGAAAGTGCAATGATATTTATATGTAGCACTTTAATACTTCCAGTAACAGGTGGTCATAAAACATTTAGGGGTTTTTGGTAAACGGGAATAAACCAGTGTGTGGACAAGGTTCCTTATGAAATGATTTATACTTGGATTTCATGTTGCAGTCCTTGGAAGTGCATTGGTAATGCATAACTTTTATCTGTCTCCCTGTAAGTCGCTCTGACAGCTTGCAAGGAACCTAAGAAAGGCATGGGGTTTGTGTATTAGTCGTTATGGCTGCATTTTTTTAAGAAATAAATCCACTTCCCTGCAGTCTTTGTGATACATTGCTGGCACCATGTAGCTTGTCAGATGTGCCTCTCCCTCCATTCACTGAACTGTTTATAAATGCTGTGTATTTGGGGAATAATTGATTACTAGCAGGCTGAACTTTTTTTGTGAACTTAGAGTTTTGTGATGATGCTCTTTGGCATTTTTCAGGAATTCCTACCATATTCATTATTACCTGGACAGTGACACGGATCATTTTAGAGGACACTGGGTAAGTGTGTGTGGGAAACAAAGCTTAAAGCTTCCAACTGTGGCAATACAATCCTTGCCTTGTATATGGTGGTGTTCACACAAGGGTGGTTTGCTGTTCTGAAGAGGATGAGCACAGGACTGAAAATTTAGAGATGGTGATAAAGGGACAGGCGTTTGGGAGCTCTTCAGTGTAGGTTTATTCTTGCTGGAAGTCACTGGGCATTCTAATTTGCTAACTAGCAACTCAAAAGATTGAAGTCTAGATAACTTTAGGCATATCCAAACTATATTCCCAGAAGTGATGTGATGTAAATGGGTGTAAGATGCATGAAATCAGATAAAACCATAGGTAACTAGAGCTGGGCCTGGCTCCTGGCACAGGAAGGGGAACTGAGGATTTTGTAGGAAGATCAGACTTGATGCTTCTGCTGGTCACGAGGAATGAGAGAGCATTCCTAGCTAGTGAGACAAACAGTTTTCAGAGTCCTGTTTTGCCAAACTAACTCATATTTTACAATTGATTCTGTAATTAAACTGAAAAATCATATCCTACATAATTTCAAGGCTTGTTTTGCAAGATCTCTAAGGGTGTAAACCAAAGGCAAACTCCTTTTTCCTTTGTCATTATGATTACAGAGGAACTCTGAAGGGTAATTAATCTTTAATAAGACTAACCTTTCAGAGCACTTTGTGTATTTGGACCAAAAGTGTTGAGCCCACAGTGAAAATTAAATATTTAGTTTTTCACACAAAGTTTCAGGTTCAATCTCACATTTTTCTAAACCACTTCCAACCATTTGTAACCTATATATCCCACAAGAAATTATGTCACTTCAGTGGTATCTGTCAGTTACTTTAGGTCTTCCAAAGGCCAATGTTCTCCATGATGTCTAATGGTACAGTCTGGTGTGTGTGATGTTTTAGCTGATTTCATGGAATCACAGAATGGTGTGGATTGGAAGGGACTTTCAAGATTATTTAGTTTTGACTCCCCCTGCCATGGGCCCACTACACCAGGTTACTCAGAGCCCCATCCAGTCTGCCCTTGAACGCTTCTAGGGATGGGCATCCACAAGTTCTCTGGGCAGCCTGTTCCAGTGCCTCATTGCCCTCAGAGCAACACACCTTGAGTCCTGTGCCCAGGTCTGGGCCCCTCACTTCAAGAAAGACATTTTGAGGTGCCAGAGTGTGTCCAGAGAAGGATAATGAAGCTGGTGTACCTTCTAGAGAGTAATTCACACGAGGAGCGTTTGAGGGAGCTGGGGGTGTTTAGCCTGGAGGAAAGGAGGCTCAGGAGAGACCTTATCACTCTCTACAGATGCCTGAAAGGAGGTTGTAGGCAGGTGGGGGTCGGTCTCTTCTCACAGGTAACAAGCGACAAGATGAGAGGACGTAGTCTCAAGCTACACCAGGGAAGGTACAGGTTAGACATGAGGAAGAATTTCTTCAAGGAAAGGATTGTCAAGCATTGGAATGGACTTCCCAGGGAGGTGGTGGGGGTCACCATCCCTGGATGTGGCACTTAGTGCCATGGTCTAGGTGACAAGGTGGTGGTGATCAGTCAGAGATTGGACTCGATCTTGCAGTCTTTTCCAGCCTGAATGATTTTGCAATTCTGTAAGTAAAGAATTTGTTCCTAACATCTAAATCTCTCCCGTTTTAGTTTAAAACTGTCCCCCCTTGTCCTCTCACTGCGTGCCCCAGTAAAAGGTCTCTCTCCCTCTTTTTTATAAGCCCCCTTTAAGTGCTGAAAGCTCACAATGAGGTATCCTGAGAGCCTTGTCTTCTGCAGGCTGAACAGCCCCTGCTCTCTCAGCTTGTCTTTGAAGGAGAGGTGCTTCAGCCCTCTGACCATCTTCATGGCCTCCTCTGGACCAGCTCAAACAGGTCCACATCTTTCTTATGCTGAGGGCTCCACACCTGGCTGCAGTGTTTCAAGTGGGGAAATGGAGTATACATATTAAAACAGGAAATAAGACTAAAAGCAGGAAACAATTGAATGCGAAATTCTAGACTAGAACAGGCATTATTTTAGTGTTCTTTGACTTGTATATTAGAAATAATTCTTCTCATAGGTCTTGCTTGCCAGATGATATTAATGTCAACATCTTTTTCCCTTTTCTTTTTTCTTATAGTTGCTGGGATACAAACGAGCATGGTGGTCCCTGGTGGGTTATACGAATACCAATTTTAATTTCTATTATAGTAAGTAAACTTTGAAGCATGAATTATAGACCTGTTCAGCATTCTGCAGTGCATATAACCATTATTCTTTACTGCTAGTTACAGATAGGCAAGAATTCTGCTTTAATGAAAAGAAATTGTGCTGTAGGAGAAATGTTAAACAGATGCCAAGGCCATTAAAATTTGTTGCCTTCAAAATTTATCTGGCTCCAATTAAATGAGCAGTTGCTTTTATTTGTATGTTGTTCTTTCTTTAACATCTCTCCTGTTTATGAGCCTGGAAGAAGCAAAAATCTAATTATACTTTTCAATGAATTGAAGATTTGATTTTTTGTGTAAATAGATAGTCCTGAAATTGAGAATCTGATATTATTGCAGTCATAAAAAACTACAGCTTGTATATCTTTCTTTAATTGGTAGCCTACTGAAATATATATCAAATATTAAATATTTGCAAAGTAATACCATTTGAGAATGTTTTGCAGGACCTTTCCTGTGTGGAGCTCATTA
Source organism: Campylorhamphus procurvoides (assembly GCA_013396655.1). Classification (NCBI taxonomy): domain Eukaryota; kingdom Metazoa; phylum Chordata; class Aves; order Passeriformes; family Dendrocolaptidae; genus Campylorhamphus; species Campylorhamphus procurvoides. The sequence goes on from WBMV01000085.1 coordinate 1,170,877, forward strand.
GAATTACTAGGGCAGTAGAAATAATAATCCTGTTCGGTTTAATGACTGTGCAATAAACTTTGGGCATAATATACTACAGATATATGTCCATTTCTGAAAACAGTCAGAGTACAAATTAATATATTTTAGGTACACTTGCCTCATTTTTAACATTGTAGGTAGAAAAATGAGGGCTTTATTAGATTTCACAAGCTTTCAAAAGTTCCCATTACTCTGGGGCTTATCTTTCTATCTGTGCCTGCTGAAAATCATTTTGAGAGAACTGCCTATCATCTTCATCAGAGTGAATTCTGCAGTTTAAAAAGAAAGCAGAGCAGGCATCTGGGTGAAATGACATAAAGTAAGGACTCACACAAAACATATTTTATGCTATGAAGAAATGGACATGCAACAGAACTGCAGCACGAAGAGAACACCTGGACCACAAAGGAGCTGGAGGATGGGGAGTGATCCAGAGTGAAGAAAATCTTTGGAAAGATAAAAGCAAAACAAACCGGCTGGTGTTTACTGAAAGATAAAAGTCTGTTCCCTGTACGCTCAGTTTAACGAGCTTTGTGGCAAAGAGCTGAGGCTTCAGGTGTGAGGGACCAGTGTTCCTCCCAAGCAGTCCCAGCCCTGGAAATGGAAGTTATGCCAGGGCACGCTGGCAGACCTGAGTTGAAGCTGGGTCTTGGCAAACACTGGGAAATGAGCTGTGAAGTAAGAAAATGGAGTACTCCAAGTCAAGAAGCAAGACCAGGTCAAACTCCCTGGGGTTCCAGTTGTGAATCGACTTGGCAATTTAGGACAGTGTTTGATTGCAGCAAGTCACATCCAGTGTCCCATCCTGCCAGCAAACCTGTCTGCAGCTCAGTTTTGGGGTTTTCAAAGACTGTTGCCAGCCAGCCCAGAACTGGTGGCACACAGAGGGGCTCTGGCAGCACAAACACCGTGTGGCAGAAAACAGACAAGAGGTTGTACAGTGCAGAGGCTGGAGTGTTCTGGTGGCAGGGACATGACTTACTGCTCAGTTGACTTGTCTGACTTGATAAACATTTCTTTGTGCTGCATATGGAGTGGAGAAGTAAGAAATCACCATTATATCTGTTTGCTTTGCAGGTGAATTTTATACTTTTCATTAGTATTATAAGAATCTTACTGCAGAAGTTAAGATCTCCAGATGTTGGGGGAAATGACCAATCACAGTACAAGTGAGTCATATTTTTGGATATTATAGGCAGAATCAAAATAATCTCTGTAAGGTTTCATCTCCTGAAACCTGCTACCAACAATTGCTGTGATAATATAATTACATTAAATTCAGAACTACTTTTAGATATGGTTTAAGAAAGGTCTTATCTATATCTGAAGTATAGAAGAATATATTTTTGCCAAACACTATATTGAGTAAAAAATAATCAATTTCATAAAGACCAACAAGCTATTCTTGAATTTGAATTTAATCCATTAATGAATATGTTTATAAAAAGTATATGAAGAGTAATATCTTTCTTTTGATGTATAAATACTTCATTTTGACATAAAAGTTTCAGGATCAAAACATTTTGCTTCAACCTCTTAAAAACTTTCTTTTAAAATTTTTCATTTCTAAAATATTTTCTGTTGTAATACTTACATGTATTTTAAGAGCTGAAAAGAAGTTATATTGTTCCCAGAAAGTTAACAATTAAGTGTAAAGTTTTATATTGATTTAAAATATCTTCTTGATTTTTCTAGAGGAAGAGTCATGTCTGATTTAGATCAATTTCATTTCTGTTTATGCTTTCTTCTTTTTTTTGTTTTGGTTTGAACATCAAATCCTACTGTCTCTTGTTGGATATCGAGGCATAATTCAAATACATTGCTAAAATGGGTTTTGTTCTTTATCATATTGCCATATCAGTTATTGGGTTTTATTGCAATACCTGCTGGGCACTGTAACCCACAATCAAAGGTCTGTTCTAGTAGGTCTTACTTTAAACCTCAGATGCAGAGATTGAGTTTGATGCTTCATAGTGCCAAGATGATGCTTCAGTGACAAACCCTGGCCTGAACACTGAAAATTCAAAACCATGCAAGTGACCTTTGACAATGTGCTCCTGCATAACACCTTTTTTCATTTAAAAAAACACTGAATTCCTGTCCTAAATAGAAAACATGATGTACTGAAGAAAGGAATAGCTTTAAAGCTGAGAGAAGTAAAACTTTATGTGGTGCTATTTATGTACTTTTTGAAAATGAGGCATTCCCTTCCTTTCAGTCCCATCATTTTCCACAGTTTACCATAGCACTTTATAGTATGAAATGTTCACATTATTAGCAACCTTGTCCTTTGTTATTCAGTCCTGTGAATTCTTTGCTGTTGGCATTTGATTGCCTGGTTAAGTTTGGATTGTGTGGTCTTGAGCTGATACCCATGGAAAAGCCAATTAACCTCCTCAAGAAACAGTGCATCTACAGAGCAAATTAAAGGTCTGGAAAGTTCATTTTTAAAACTTCACATGCATTTGCTAAAATGCAGAGAAAAATAAGGCTATTTTGTCTGTCCCTTCACCAAAATGTAAGTGTAGTATAGAGAAAGTGACATCAGCGAGACAAAAATTATTATAACAAGAATGGAGTGAAAGTGAAATACAAATCTAAAATGAATACCACTCACTCAAGTCACCATTCTTCTTCCCTTCCTTTAAACCTGCTTGTACCTGGTTCCATCCTTTCTGGTGGTCATTTTACTTTTGCAGTGGATAAGGTTAAGTTCAAATAAAATCAGTTTTCCATTTCACTTGGGAAACCAGGAAATTTGCTGCCAGTGTCATCTCCTCCAGCTGTAAATGAATTTCTTCTGCTGAGGAAATCCTATTTGTCCTGCTTACTGGTATCACCTTCAGATGTGAGGGCTTTACTATTCTTGAGAAACTTTGCTGTCAGATCTGATTATTTCCACACAAACAGATGCAGCCTCTGTGGCATTATGAACAAAGCAAGGCCATGAAGACTGACACAGAAAAAAATAAAACTGCATGAAATACCTTGAATTTTCTGTTAAAATACATGAATTCACAACAGCAGCCTTTCATTGTGGAATCAAGTTATATTAATCAAGACAGTGATGAATTATGGAACTCAGCATCGTAACTTCTTGAATTTTATCTGATACCAGACATACATAATTGTGCATGACTGGGCCTGTATATTATATAAAACTGATGTTATTAGAGTGAAGTAAGTGACAGATAAGATATAATGAGCAATTTATCATTTCAGTAGTTTCATAGGCAGTTTGTCAGAGCTGCTCTCCTTAGTCATTTAAAGTTCTCCTTCTTTAACTTCCATAGTGTCTTCTGCTAAAATGTGTTGTGTAATTGACAGCATTGAAAATTAGCTAATGATATATGCTTAATACCACCAGTAAAGCTATGAAATTTTAGTATTTGGGGGTAAGTTTGAAATTGTTCATGAAAATCTCACAGCTGAGATTATTCTGAAATACATTTCCTGGGTACTGTCTGCATGCTGTGCATGTGCAATGACAAACTTACCATACAATCACACCTCTAAAGAAAATTAACCACAATTAACTTCAAAAGAGTGATTTTACCTTCCACACATAAATTACTGTTTATAAATCTGAAGTCATATGAAGTGTATGTAAATGATATTGCATCCCGGTAAAACAAGAGCTTATCATTAAATTTCAACTTTTTCTCTTTTATTTGCCCAGGAGACTTGCAAAATCCACCTTGTTGCTTATTCCATTATTTGGAGTTCACTACACAGTGTTTGCTCTATTTCCTGACCGCAGTTCCAATAACTATAAAATAATCTTTGAGTTGTGTTTGGGATCTTTTCAGGTAAGTTTTACAGTTTTTATTCAAATTTATTTTTATTCACCTAGGTTGGTGCTGCTTACTAACCAAGGAATATTGTCTCTCTCCAGGGGTTGATTGTTGCAGTCCTGTATTGTTTTTTGAACAGTGAAGTAAGTCTCACCTTTCCTACTGAGTATGTTAAATATTGTTTTCAGTAAATATATAATTCCCCTCTGATATGTGAAGCTGTTTTAGATGATGTTTACATTCTTATTTATGGAATATATATGCAACAGTTTCTCTGCAACAGGAGAAATTGGTGTAGTTGGGTGAAGAGTTTTAAGAGCTGTTTAAATCCTTGCAAACTGAGGTGTTGAAGTTGTCTGTTATTTAACAAGATCTAGTCTGGCTCTGTTAGAAGCCATGTGGATTGTGCAAGTGAGGTGCAACAAGTCTAGAAATTTACCCAAACCATTTAGTAAGTATTTTGGGGTAATCTTCTGACAGTATCCAGCCCCCAGAACAGCAGCAGATTTTTCAGAAGCGTTCAGCATGTGGCATCTCTCCTAATCTAAACTGAGAAAGATACAGGGAATTCCTATTGATGTCAGCCACTGTTCAGCACATGACAGGAGGAATCTGTCTGAAGAAGACATCTTCCTGCACGGGGAAGTGCCATCCAGTTCTCCTGAGTGCTATTGTGGTCTTTGATATCATGAGATGCTTAATTTTTGGGCTAATCATTTGATTCTGTTCTTTGAGTGCATATGATTAATAACTAGATACCAAAAATTAATGTTGCAGCACAAGTGATACAAAACTGATTTGGAAAGTGGCCTTGAGGCATCAGCTCACAGGCAGTGAAGATTCAGTCTTTGCCTCAGTCTTGTAGTCTTTCTAAAAACTGATTTGATACTCTAGAGGAAAGGGATGATGCCAAAAATGAGACATGAGCTGGCAATGTGCACTTGCAGACCAGAAAGCCAAATGTGTTCTGCATCGAAAGAAGGCATGGCCAGCAGGGTGGGAGAGGTGATTGTCATGAATTGAAGAAGGACATGGGGCTGCTGGAGTGAGTCCAGAGGAGGGCCACAAAAAATCTTCAGTCACTGGAACTCTTCTCCTATGAAGACAGGCTGAGGGAGTTGGGACTGTTCAGCCTGGAGAAGGGAAGGCTCTGGGGACACTTTATAGCAGCCTTCCAGTACGTACAGGGGGTAGTACAAGGAAGAGGGTGGATGACTTTTTAGCAGGGCCTGTAGTGAAGGGACAAGGGATAACAGTTTTAAACTGAAATGTGGTAGATTTACATTTAACGTAAGGAAGAAATCTTTCCCATGAGGGTGGTAGAGACACTGAAAGAGGTTGCCCAGAGAAACTGTGGATTCCCTATTGCTGGAAGTGCCCAAGGCCAGTTTGGATGGGGCTTGGAGCAACTGGTCTTGTGGAAGGTGTCCCTGCCCATGGCAAGGGGGTGAAACAAGGTGAACTTTAAGATCCCTTTCAATCCAAACCATACCATGATTCTACTCCTAGAGGTTTTTTTGACAGCCAATACATGTGGGAAAGTTCCTCACATAAAAGAACGTTTTCAGCTCATACTGTGTGTTTTCTTTTTTAACACAGGTGCAGGGGGAGCTGAAACGAAAGTGGCGCAGTTTGTGTTGGAAGCAGACAGCAGGAAGGGATTACAGGCTCCACAGCTCCTCCATTTCTCGAAACGGATCAGAAAGTGTCTCTCAGCTCCACCGGAATTCAAGGGCTCACTCATTCATGCAGACAGAGACCACCATGATATAAATGAGTGAGGTTCTCCAAAATATGGAAAACTGTGGGATATATCATTCATTATGCAGCTTGATGTGATATTTTATAAAATGTACAGTTTAGTGCTTTGCTTTTCTACATGTTGGTATTTGAGAAACTGGTTTGTGCAGCCAACCTATTAATAACAGAGAAACCTGCCTCATGGATGCTTTCTGTTTTATGTGGTATTCATAGTAATTCTGATGTTCTCTTGCATTACACAAGAAGTCAGAAGCTCGTTTTCCATAATGGTCCCTTTACCCTCAAATGTGGCTCCAAGATTGCTAGCCTGCTCAATGCAGACTGCTTTGGGACAGGTTCTAAGGGTTAAGATGGGAAGCAAGAAAAATTCTTACACTTTATTTATAGTTAAGGAACGATTTACTTCCTTAAGGATTAGGAAATTCTTTTCTAGGTATGAAAAATACAGTAAAAATAAAGACATCTAAAACTATAATTAACCACAGTGGGAATTCAGTGTGCTAATCCAGGAAATCATGAACATTATTTATAGAGAGAAGGAAAGGTAGCACTTCTTGGCTAACTGTATAAATTTCTGAGATTACTTTCTACAGAGTTTGATTCTAATACTGTTGTTACTTTCAAAAGTGCCTAGTTTAATGTTTAGGTGCAGAAAATAGGGCTACCTTCACACAGTCCATACAGAAAAGACTACTATAATAGTTTTGATTAAAGCTTCAGCATTTCCCAACAGTGCTGTTCCAATCACCAGTTGTTCTCTTCTGTTTAAAGTGAGATGTTTCTGTTGATTTTTCTGTAAGCAATTCTCTGAAGAGGTGTTTTATTGCTGAAGCAGCCTTGCATAGGAATAACAGCCTTGGATAGAATATTACCTATTGAAAATAACATTTTAATATAGTATTTTCATGGAAATATGTCTCTAGAACTGCCTACCTGGCAGCTAAAACAAGAAATAGTGCAATGAAGTTACAACTCCTATTTAAGGAATAATGTGAATTCTTTTAATTTTATTCAATTCTGTATCTGTCTGAGATGATTTAACATTTAGTCCTGACAGTGATTCTAGAAAAAGAAAAATTAGGCAGAATCCATAAAAATTACCATAAAAGGCATAAAGGAACTCTCAGCAATTCCAAGTCTCTTATGTAGCCACATATTAAAAAAAAAAAAAGATAGAACTCCCAGAGTCTTACAAAAATGCACAGAAGATTTGCACTCTGTAAAAGAAATAAGCCAAATGACTTTTACTTCCCATGTTACTTTTAGCCATGTCCACTCTTCATAACAAGTGGGTATAATACATATTTGCACGAGTATCACCATAAAAGCAACTGCCCTGTTGTTTCAGACAACAGATTGTATGAAGCTAAAAGAATTTAAAGTCTTGTCAGATAAAGGCAAGAACAGCATCAAGGGCATGTCTTGGCAGGCATATATGTACATTCTTAGAATACCACCAGTACTGGGAATATTGTCGGCAACTGTCAAAGTGTCCCTACAACTCTTGGTGTGATTTAATCCAGCGATTTATCAGTCAAACACAATTTTTTTTTTTTGGAATGGGACTACCCTGGAGAGATACAAAGTTTTGTCAGACCAAAGACAGAAAGGGCCCCATAAGGGCTCACATAAGTACTGAAAAACAGGTAACTGGTGCATGACACCAGCCTTTACCCAGTAGGTATCATTTGAGTTAAATAATAATAGCTTTGCAAATTGTTAGTTTGCCAAATTTGACTTTAAAGAGGTTATTGATCACCTCCAGTCATTGAGAGTGTTTTCTGCTGTTACTTGATGAAGTATCTATGAGATTCTGGACAGAAGTGAGCTACCCAAATGCAGTCCCATGGGGCCTAAAGACATGTCCCTACATATGTATTTAAGCTGAATATATTCCCAAAGGCTCTAGATTCAGAAACCACTGCTAAACTGTAGTATTTTTCCTGGATCTCTGAACAACCTTGTCACAAACTCTAATTTGGGTTTCTTTTACCCAAATTAAAGAAGTCTGTGCACTTCAGGCTTCTTTGTCTGAAGTGGCATTGTGACTGCTCGGCTCCCTGAGGTGTGATGTGCAGGATGTTCTTTTTTCCCCAGATTTCAAGAGTAGAAAGGCACATATGACAAGCATTCAAGTGTGCTCATCTTTTTGCTCAAATGAGGTTATATGAGTGAGTTGACACACAGACAGAATGATGGTGTAGAAACAGGGGTTTCAAGCAATCATTTCCATCACTCTGTTCTGCATGATGCATCACCAATTATACGTGTTTATTATACATTGTATCCTAGAGAAACCCATCTTTGTTCTAATTAGATGAGCATGGAGAAAATCTGCATTTTAATTATTTCTGGATTATAAACCAGAAAAGCCTTAATAAGAAAATACATTTTAAGTTGCAACAAAAGAGCATTGTGTCCTTTAACAGGGTGCAGATGCATTTGGACTTGATTCTGCTTTTCATGTAAGGTGTAATGCCATGTGAAACAATGAAGTTGCACCTGTGGGAGAGCACAGAGAGTAAATCACTAGATCTGTAAAGGACTATGTGGACATGCAAAGTATGGAATTACATGCTCTTGCTCTGTGCTGTGGTGACTCTTAAGAGTCAAAAGAACAATGCAAGGAAACATCATTGCCTTCTGTCATCCCCAATTCTAGATCTTGTTCAATCCCAGCAGCATGAGGGGAGGAAGTAGAAGCTGCAAACAAGTGTATCCTTTCTCATCATGGCCTTGTCACATACTTTTCCTCCCTTTCTCTATTAGTTTACTGCCTTTCACCCTTTGGTTGCATCAGGGTCCAGGCTGAGTTGTAAAGTCTTCAGAGCAGGAAACCTGTTTTCTTTGTCCCCACTGAAAAGCCAGAAGCACACCTGTAGTTACTGAACAGGAATGGCAATACAGTTTACTCTGATACTGTGGCTAATTGTACTCCACTTGCCTTGGAGGCACCACTCATTACGAATGATTTCTGTCAGCATTACCTGCTGCTGATGCCTGAGGAGCACAGTGACAGTTTGCTCTCCAGTGCTTACCGTGATTAAAATCTAAATATATAGCAGACATTGACTTAAATTTTCCTCTGCTGAGTCGATTTCAGCCAGGTGCTCCATAAATGCGGGTGAAATTCATCTGCTATGGTTTCAGTATCTAAAAGCTGGATGTCTGTCTCTGTGCTAAAGACTCTATTTAAGTGCCTTCCATAATCATCTTAGGGAAATAGGCACTAGCTGAAGATATTCATTCCATGTTCAGCTGGGCATCCAAGGTGGGTAAGCTGGATCACTTTTTTTTTCTGTATCTACTATAAAATGAGCCCGGGCAGCTGGCTGGTACTTATATTGATCACTCTACATCTGAAATGAGGTAAGATGAATCTCACCAGAAGAGATCATTCAGTTACCTGGGTAATATTATCCAGAGACTCCTTTTTAAGCCATTAACTTGGGTTGGCCAAAGTTATCCTCCAAGAAATGTGCAGTGTAATTCAAAAGTTTAGGCAATGGGGGATCCCACAGCTCATTTGGTTAGGTGTCCCTGTCATTCACTGCCTCCCATGATAAAGCCCATTGTCTTATGTCCCATTTTGATTTGCCTGGATTCAGTCTTCAACAAATATTTCTTGGTTTGGATTAAGTGTTTGGCTGCTTGCCTTTTGTAGAGGCATCATGTGCTAAAAGTGCTTTAGTTTTCTTTGTGTCTTGAAAATCACTCCTTAAATGATGTCTTGATTTCCTCTCTGAGAAATTAAACATATCAAATATTTTAAATTCTGGCAGTGAGGCATTTTCTCAAATATTCTTCCTGGTTCTCCTCTGCGCCCCATTTCATTCATGATAGCTTTGGCCAAGAGAAGCACAGAAAGCATTGCAGTATCTCCTGCTTTAGGAGATACCATTGTCCATATTTCTCACTCCCACTTGCAGATCACCTGGGCATACCTCTAAAATCACCTGGGGCTGGGTGCTGGGGGCAGCCAGCTGAAGAACTGCCCAGGTTAAACATGCATTGGGATTGTGCTGTAGCAGCAATAGCTAAATGGTGGCAAACAGCATTACAAAAAGCTTTCTATGGTCAAGTTGGAGGCAGCCTACCCCACTCTGCAGCATCTGCTTCGTGTCTTGATTCACCCCAGACAGGCTTCCCTTTGCCTTTAACATGATGAAGGGGAAAGCAACAGACATAGATCCTCAGCAAACCAGAGACACTGTCTGAGACAGATTTATGAAAGAAGGCATTGCCAGGTGCATGTGTCACTCACTCTGCGTGTAAGGACTAAGATGAATCATCTGCATCGTTTGCCTCCTATTTTTATAAGTTTTCAAAAACATCTTTTGTTGACTCTGAATTTATCCAGTTCAGCAAAGCAATTCACAGTATACAAATTACTTTCAGGCATCCCTAATGAAAAATCAAGCACTGAAAATGTCTGATAAAAAGGAAGAACCGGCAAGTAACCTGCAGAGAAACCTGCTGTCTGTAAAAGGGTTATTGACCAAGCAGTTACTGTCCATGCACAGTGATGCAGGAAATACTTTTACTAACAAAAGTACCTTCATGTTACCAGGAGTGGCTCTACAAGCTGTGGGCTGTCAGTACTACCCTGACATGACCAAATAGCAGAAGTTAGTATGCAGTGCTGTTCTACTGATAGGAAAAAAAATGAGAAGAAAAAAGTTTTCTAACATGTATGTTACAAGAGTACATCAGGATAGTGTTAAAAAGGAGCATTCTGTGATGTGGTTTATTCACTCTGTTGAATCTGGTTCTGCCCTGTCATAACAGTATGTAGTTAAGTCAGTAATATTTCCATTGTCAACCAGAACAGTGACTGAAATGTCCCAATCACGTCTGTTTCCCAAAGCACTGTAATAACTTTATGATAACTTGCAGCTTTTTTTGTCCTGGCACATTAGTATGAGTATTAATTTGAAATTCTCTTTTGACTTCTTTGTTCATAACTTTTTATCTGTCAATTATGGTAAAAATTAAAATTATGTAAATGAATGTGATTATTTTTTACAAAATGTACAGACTATGATGTTGTATAGATTGATGTGTGTAAATAGGTTTCATACTGTAATTCACTCTACTTTTCTTCTTGTTTTGCTCTTGTTCTTTTCTGGTTTCAGTTTTTAATGTCACATACCTACCAGCCTTCTCTGAAATGTTATATATAAAGCTGTGAACAAGCAAGTGTTTACATCTTTATGCTATTAGAGATAATAGTAGTTAATAACATCATAATGGACTAAAGAGGAATCAGAGAATAAAAATTTTAAAAGTTTTGCACAAAATTCTGTTATTTGTGTCTTAAAAAATAATTGTTGTATAATTATGCAGTTTTCTTATTGATTCAGTGGGTCAAGGCCATGTGGAAGGATATGGCCAAGGTAATATTTCACTTTTTAATTCAGCAGCTGTAAGACACACATGTTAAAGAAAAACAGACCCTGAGATACCAAGATACTGAGATACTCCACTGAGGAATATACAGCTTCCTGCAAGCTGGATGTGCTTACAGGGCCATGAGAATGGCACACGCACAGGGCAGACCCAGGTGGTCTCATATTGTTGTGTATGTCAACACCTCTGCGGCCAGCAGCTATTTTTAACTTACTATGGCTTGCTTAAAACATGATTGCCCACTTATCTGTCAGAAGCACAGTGTAGTGGAGCTAGAACAAAGGAAAGCTGTGAAATTCCTCCTGCAGAGGCAACATCATGTATCATGTTTTTCTTCCCTAAAAGTAATGGGAATTGGCACAGAGAAGAGACTGGCAATGGTGCATTGACCGTGGGGCCAAGAGAGGTGAGCACTTGTGGAGGAGGAGGTGGCACCTCCTGGGGCAGTGCCTGCCCTGAAAGCAATGTCACCAGGGACAAAGAACGAATCCCTGTTTTGCTGTCTCTCAGGGACCAGAGAGGCTGTCCCTTCCTGTTTGTAACTGTATATGTCACAGAAGCTACACCACACAGAGGGCTCTTCCAACCCTTTGGAGACCAGAGCTCTCATCTTATCCCACCTTACGTCTGTGCTTGTACGAGCTGCATCCGTCTTGACCCTTCTGCACTCAATAACATGTCTGCAAAGCACTTCAGTGTCCTCACCCACATACATGTCCTCTCTCCTTCATTGCCAAAGGGGTGGCTCCACAACCAGATGACCTTGATGTCTGCAGGCGAGCTGCTCTTGAGCGGAGCAGTGTAAACGTGCAGGAGAGCCAGGGTACAGCTGAGCAGGGACATTGGCAGCTGGACTGATTCCCAGCAGTTCTGGCTACAGCCCCTGCAGGTTTCCATGGCAAGTCTGAGTCGTGTTAAATGCAGAAATTTGATCCCTTACAAAAGTTCTGGATAACAGCTAGAGAAAGAGTTATCCTCAGAATAAAAGCAAAAGTCGGTGTACTGGGGAGAGGGAGAGTAAGAGCAACAAACAGAGAAGAGAAACTCTCCAGAAACAGCTTAAAGAAGCAAACCCTCCTAAGACAATTTGGTCACACTTGGCAGTGCTGGCTTCAGGAGTCTTTTAGTTCTGTGCTCGTAAACACTGGCTCACATGAGGTGTGAATACAGCACAAAGCTCCATTTTCTCTGATTGCATCAAGGAGCTACTAACTGGGACATTTGAAGTAAAGGAGATCAGTGGCTGGGATGGTGAAAAAATCAGAAAACTGTCTTCCCTTCACTGTTTCCAGTGCTGTTCCCAATTCTGCTTGTACCCAGGCAGAGTTTGGCCTTTAGGTGACAGAGTGGCATTCTAAAAGGGGTTTTACAGAGAGCACAAAGAGGAGTAGGGCACTCAGTGATAGGCCTGAGAGCCCGTGCTCAGCAAAGGCAGCCCCACAATGTTTGGTCTGCTGTGGAAGGGCTGAGCTCTGCTGCAGGGACTGTGGCAGGATAGTCATTCCAGTGTGCAAAGGGGATTCCTTGGGATGCACAGTGCTGTGGAGTTAATACAAAGTTCTAAATAATCAGACCTTATGTGCCCAACTGAGTAAAATGAAATGCTTTTTTTTAAATTCAGTTCTGTATAATTGACTGTATTTTAATATCCTTACCTTAACATAGACTGTAATATCTTGAGTTAGCTGACATGCAATTTGGGTTAACTATTATATCAAATCATTTAATAAGTAAGCATATATTGCATCAAAACACTAAATAAATACATGTTGTATCAAACTAGTTATAGATTTTTCACACAGGACAAATAAATATTTTTAGTAATATCCTACAGAATATATTCAGTGCCCCAGGATATTCCATTAAATATGAACGTTGGATTTGGAAGACAGCAGAAATCTAAATGAAGAACTGTGCTTTATGCTGAAGCTCTTCTGTATTTCTGAGCTGGAGCCTTTGTAATTGAGACTGCTTCTCAACACAATCCTGTTAAGCTGTGAAATTCTCTGTTCAGAAAGGCTTTATTTAGCAATAGCCCTTGGCCACTGCTTATCCCTGGTTTCCTGCTTACATTCTTCACCTGCTCTTAATTAGGGCCTTGGGCTTTGCCTGCCTGTCTCTGTAGGATATGAAAAAGTACTCTGCAAATAATGAGGGAATCAGTAAGCACGTTTATAACTGTATAATTAATAATGGATCCTGACTACTAGGGGACATTTTGTTATACAGAACTGCATTCATGAGAAGCAATTTGAAAATTAAAATATAATCTGAGTAATGCACAAAATTGTGTTGTGGAGGATGATTGTGCCTTAGCCAGGTGATGAATTGGACAATTCAATCATTCCTGTAGATTCGAGCTCCTGTTATTCAGATAAATACCAAAATCATATGGCCCGTTTTAAAAGCCACTGAACTTGAACTTATTACTCAACAATAAAAACATGAAGAAAAGCAGCTTCCCTCAAACAGACAGCATCTTTAAAAAATCATTTTCATTTTGCCTATGAAGACCATAACATCCTGTTTCTTGGATTAGGACAATAATTTATAAATTTAGACCCTGGAAAGTACCATTTTGTCTTGAAACATATGGATTTAATATTGTAAATAAGCTTTTTAAAAAATCCTTTAAAAGCCTACCATATAAAAATCCTTTAAAATCCCAGTTTACCTTGTTCAGGGCACAGCTCTGGTCACTTGTCGTGGTGCTCCAAACATGAGCTGATTGTGGCTTGAAAGACATGGGCAATTTTGGGTTTTTTTTGTCATTTAGGCCTAATTCATTTCCATCTAACTTTATCCATCTCAGTTAAGTGTTCTATTTGTAATTCCTATTTTTGACTGAATGCAAAGCCAAAACTCCAGCCCAAGCACTGATCGTGCCCCTGGGATATTTCGTGTCCTTGCCCTGGCAGTGCTGCTGCCCCTCACACATGACTTCCCTCTCACTGGCAGTCTGGCAGGGCTGTGCTGCATTTATGTTGAGCTTTTCCCACTCTTTCATCTACTTATGAAATCTGAGTCTTAATTTAAACCTGGTGATCCCTGCTTTTATTGTCCCACTCCTATAACATTCAGTAGGAAGACACTTACTTTACAACCCTCTCTCGGGTTCACTGCAGTGAAATATTGAATTTATAGCAATGCTTTGAAACATCCTAGTAAGGAGGGGGAGAGTTTAGTTTAGAAGGATTACAGTTGAGTAACAACTGTTCTTGGATGCACAAAAATCAGCAGGAGCTTTTTATGGTTCTGCTCCCTATGGAAATTTACATATAAGTCAGATATTGACTGGCATCACAGAAACTGAAGCTAGAAGTTAGAAAGTTGTTTGCAATCACCAGGGGAGAGAGGTTTAGAAAAAGCCTCATGGCATCTAAGGGAAATTTCACTTTTAGATTCCTGTTTATATGGCTTAGGGGGAGTAATGTGGTATGAGTCTAAAGCAGCAGGGGATTAGACTTCATGACCCATGCACTTATACTTCCAACATTCACATCAGACTATGGGACCTTAATTGCATTAACATGTCCAAAGTTTTTGAAAGAAAAAAAAAAGTTAGGAAAAAAGTTACAAACTGTTGCAAATCTGAGAGTTTAAACAGAAGAATTAGTCACAAAAATCATTAGGTTTTGATCTATTGTCAATTGCTCTCATAAAACACGCTATTAATGCTATTTCAGTCACTTGTTTCAGCTGTAGACTCAGTCTGATGTGGCTCCATTGTGCCTGGATGAATGGAAACTGCTGTGACGTGGATACTTGGGGAGAAATGTGAGCACTATAAAGAGAGTTTTAATCTCAGTTCATCTTCTCCCTCTATTGTGCTCTGGATTCATCCCCAGACTAGAAAAGTTCTTCCAATTACCTATTCATATACTGGTCCATGAATAGTACAACTGTACTTCTATATATGTTCTCCAAATGTCTGGGCTGAATAGTTTATTTCCTCTGAGTTGTGATTATTCATCTCAGCATTTGGCAATGTTTTCAAATGGTTTTAACTTTCCTCATGCAGTGTGTCATCGGGCTTAAAAAATAGAAGTTTCTTTGAACAATCTGGATACTGAAATATTTGGTTGGCTCATGGGGTGGAAAATGGCTTCTGACCTTCACAACTAACATGTAGTTGACTGCTTTAGCACATTTTAAAAATTCAGATTCATGCAAAATGATAAAATAGAAGAAAAGCATCAAGAAAAAGGAAGTGAAGTTGGGGGATAAATTGGGTTCAAAACTAGGATCTAACTTTGAGAAAATACATTTATACTCCAGGAGGATGGAAGTGAGAAGGGAGGGTTGGTTTAGGGAGGCCATATGTAGAAGAAAGTGGTGGAAAAAGGATTGTGATAGTAAAGCACGAGCTCTGCTGAAGATCCTATCTGAGTCAATCACTACTTGAGGACCATTTTCATGAGGAACTGTGAATGATCTTCCAAATATTTTCCATTGTGTATGTGTGAAGCTAAACTAGAACCTGAATTTTCAGAAACATGCGTGTCAAACCTGAGCAGTTTTGCTCCAGTTTGCAGCTAAGATATATAGTCTGAAAAAGTCATGTCTTCAGGTACAATATATCTATTACTGATGGTCTACATCTCTGTCCTCCTACATAGAAATTTTCCACATTTTTGATTATATTATGGCTATTTTTTTGTTTTCTACATATGAAAAAAATGAAAATATTTCTGAGTAAATAATAGAATTGAGAAGCACTGATTCATACTGAAGTATTTTTACACCAGTAAGTCAATAGGGCAATACATTTGGGAGGTTTCATATATAAATCATGAGTCTTGATCTCATTACCAAACTTAAACACTGTGGCCATAACTATGTCAGCTGATGGATTATGTTAGCTGGGATTCACAAACCAAAATCAGTAATGGAAAAATAATATTCTCTATACTTTCATATGGCTTGTAGTACTTCCCCTGTATCAGAGATTTTTTTTTTATATCCAACATATCTTTATTCTGTGAGTCACCCAAACTAAAACATGACAATTTTGGCTTTCACTCTTTCACTGGTGTCCAGTTTGTACCTATTTAATGGCAAATGATTCACTAACAGTACAATCCCACTAGCCAGAAGGCTGCTAACCATCAAAGTATGGTTCAAAACCAGCTAAAATGAATGTCAGGTTTTGAGGATGACTCATTAATTTGCTTTTCAGTTTTCTACTTGAAAACAGTTAACATTTTATTTCTTTATTAATACAGCTTAAAGCTTGCCATCTGCCTTTGTGAAGCCATAAATTTCAGACATGCTGAGTCAAATTCCTGCAAGGTAACCTATGACCTATCCCAGCCTTAACTCTGTCACTGCTATTCCTGACAGATTCATTCAATCTGTTCTTCATGTGCCTCAGCAACAGGCACTAAACAATCTTTTAACAAGGCAGAAATCCTGTCAGGGAAGATGTTTGTCACAAGCTTTGGCTGGTGAAACACCGATGCTCAGTGGACAATTCTTCCTCACGTGGGATTCACAGATGGCATGGTATCATAGTAGTTCTTTGCAGGAAAATAGTTGCTGCTCTGAAATAAGTCTTCTGCAATGTGTTTTAGTTCATCTTCTGCAATGACCAAAACCCAAAAGCACCTGGATGTCTGTTTACCGTAAAGTTATACTGCTTTAAATATTCAATTTTTTAACTACTGCGTTGTTGTGTCTGCTGGGGGTTTACAAGTGTCAGGCCAGGCAGGAATACATGCCCATCTCCTACAAAGACACTACATTATCTCAGGCCCATTCAGCTATGGAGCTGAGTACATTTCAAGCTTTAAATCTGTATTCAAGTCGTAAAATACCAGCAGAACTTACGACGCTGATCTGGTGTTTTGCTGAGCATAAGCACACTTTAGAGCAACAGTGCTTGTTCTTCCCAGCTTATTCTTCAAGGTGCCCATTGTGTTAATTATATATGATCTTGAGAACCCCTTACCACTGCATAGCCATCTTATAGCACGTTTGTAGCTCATCTTTTGCAGTTCCCCAGGATGCAGGTTCTTCTCTTGTAATATTGTGAATATTTTATGGTGTACCTGTTTCCCTGTAATTTATGTGGACATATTTGCTGACATTGGTCTGCACCTTATTATGGTCTCTGGATACATTTTAGGAATTGTCATGGCATGAGGAAAACAAGATCAGAGCTACAGCTGAGACAAGGCAGTCACGACACCCCTCAGGGAAGAAAACAGGCTGGAACTCTAAGCTAAGAGGGCGAGTGCCAAGGCAGGGAGCTAGGAGACCAAAGCTTGTCAATGTGCTGCAGAAATGAGATTTGAGCACCCCTCTTATCATGGGCAGAGCCAAGGACACACCACCAGAGCCTCCCACAGATCCTAGTGGTCTGGGTAGTGACATAAATTGACACCCCACCAGAAGAGTGTAAGGGGAGGGCTTGGATCAGCTACCCCAGGAGCTCTAGTGAAGGCTTTAGTTGACTTGTTTCAGTGGGTGATTAAAACCACAGCAACCTCATCTGGGGCTGTCAGACAGCAGTGCAGCCAGCTCCAGACTTGCAGGATGATCTCCCAGTTGTGGATTCCAGCAGGATCTCTGGCTCATACATCAGAAAATCTCGCTATCATTGCTCAAGTTGTCTGTTTATTCTTCCAGATATCTCCTTGCAAATGTTTGTTTTAACTCCTGTTATGGTATTTAAAGTACTGAGCTGACTCAATTATGGACCTGATAAATAGCTTGAGAATATCATGGGGGTTACTTAAATCAAGATGGCTTTTATCATAGTTAATTACTAAGAACTTGAACTTGAGAGAGTTGATGGAGCACTACTTGGATTTTTCTACAAGGCCTACAACTATGTTACAGTGGAAGAAGAGAGCTTGAGTAAATTAAAAACAGCCTCAGAATGTGAGGATACAGGACCAGCCAAGATGCAGATGGCTATTAGTCCTGATTTTGTTTTCTCTCTTCTTGGTGAATAATAACTTGGAACAAGTTTCTAGCTGAGTTTCAACTGACAGTAAACAAGTAAATGCGCAAGTCTATCTCGGTCCCAGTATTGTTTAGCATTCCTTAAAAATTAGCTATTGTAATATAGATGAGAAATTCAAACAAGTGGAGAGACGAGCCCACTGTATTTTCCTTGTAACCTCCAGCACAAACCTATTTTTAAAAACTGTTACATGTTGTGGATAGACAGTAAGAATAATAGTCTAAAATACTACTTCTACAGAAGAGTAACTGTGATTAACATTTACATTAATTCCTCCTTCTTTATCCAGCCTTGTTTCCCATCCATAGGTTTTTTCATCTTTTTCTCCACCCCCATCCCAATCCCCAGCAATATTGCTTGTGATTTATTGGTTCAGTACCAAATTAACATCCAGAGATGATGCCTCAACACTGAAAAATGGGATGTAATTCACTGACACAGGACACTGGATTAGTGCAGAAGTTTCTGTGTAATTAATGATTGCACTTGAGAACAGTACAGTGTATTTAAAGTACTTAAGGATCTCCACCAAGTCTCACACCATCCAAATGAGATGCTTGTTGCTAAAGCCATGTCTTTGATGAGGAAAATTAAGGAAACTAGAACTTGTGACTTTCCCAAGTCAACAGCAATATCAGTGATGGAAAAACACAGATTTGCCTGGAGATAAAATTAGTGTTCCAGAAATAGACAACTATATGGGCTTAAAAGTGAGGGTTGACTTTCCATTTATCTGTATAGTGTCAAATTATCATAAATTTACTTCAAACACTGTTTTATTTCAAGAATTGTTCAACTGGATTCTATGAGATGTCACTACAAAGGGAATAATTGTTGTCAAATAGGGATAAAGGCTGCAACTACCTGTTATAAACTGAGTATTGTGTATATTTCTGCTAGTTTTCAAGAGGGTTTTTTGTTTGTTTGTTTGTTTAGTTATCTATTCAGAAACATTTCTGAGTGCATTGCTATATCATAGTACAGTGTGCCATACTAGACCAAAGCAATGACCTTACAGACACCTATACAAAATGCTTCAGGAAGAACACACCTAAACATTGCTACTATACAACCTCTGCTTGGTTTCCTTCTGACCCGAAGAGTTCCTGGCTCACTCCCATGACACATGAAATACCCAGCTCCCTGTGTTGCATTTTAACTCTTCCATAACACTCCCCCGAGACTGATTTTCTCTTTGCCATTCCTACTCCACTGCAGACTGTCCTTTCTAAAGGGTAACTTTCTTTTCAGCTATTTTTGTTGAGCTGACTGATGTATTTTCTAAGTGCAATGTTTCTGTGCTATATAATACAAAACTTTTACTAGCCTGAAGCTTCAAGACTAAGGCATTGCAGCTCCTTATGGGCTTCTCGCCTCTGCCCTGCAGCATTGCTCTGTGTTGCTCCACTCAGACATTTCCTTGCTGTTGCTGGATACTGATGGCTGGAAGGTGTTCCTTCACTTCCCCAATCCCTTAAGGCAGGAGCTGCTGGGCTGCTTACACGGATGAAAACTCTCCAGTGTACGGATGCTTTTGTTTAGGATTTTCACTCCCAGAAGAACAAATAGCTTCCTCACACATCAAATGTCTCAGTCCTTACTGTTTCAGAAACATTACAGATTTGCAAAATATCAGACTTCATTTGATTATAAAAGCTTTCTTTGGTTCATTCATCCCAATTTCAATGAAGGTGGAACTAACTCTGTGATGTTAAGATGAAGTTTTTAGGTAGTCCAAAGCAGCAGCTTCTTCCTGCCTTCCCTTGCTTTTATCCCTCTGTAAAAACAGGATTCAAAAGCCAGAATTTTCATGTGTTCACACAAGCTTGAAAGCCTTGTTATGCCCATTTGTCTGTTATAAAACTCTGCTTCTTTGTTTCTTGCTGTTGCTTATGATTATTCTTCTGCCAATAAGGAAATTTTTCTCCTTGAAATTGTGTAATATTTCCCATTTTATACCTTTATTCATTTTTATTTTTGCTTTCATATGCCATGCCCTTTTGAAAATGGTTAGGAAAACTTTCTGTATCATCATATGAATACTTTTCAAAGCAGAGTTTTTCAAGATTCAAAGCTGGTTTCAGTCTGTGAGGTTGTAAAAAGATCTGAAGATATCACAGGTGGTGAAAATGAAACAAAGCTACTTTATCTGTTTCCTTAATACATCGTATTTAGGACCCCATTGCATTCATATCCTATTCCATTCATGAATAAATCATAGACTTTTTGGCTGGGTTTCAGCTCACAGTATTTATTTCTGAGGGTGACATCCAGAATTTAAATAATGTGGCATACCCCATGTATTGCCAGCTCTGAGGGATTTTGTGAAAAGAGCAGCTTCCTTCTGTATGGAGCTGGAAAGGGCAATTGAACTGGTTTTGTTGCAAAGGAGCAAGACTGTGATCAGGCAGTTAATTAAGCAATCAAACTGGTTTGTTAATGAGACTGCAGGGGCTGTCAATTCACATTCTCTGTCAGATAAGTTTCACAGGAGTGGAGCTGAAGGCTGAGGGTTGGTTTCTGCCCCTCTTCTGAAAACCAGCAGCAGGTAGCTGGGGCAGAGCAACCTTCTTCACCAGCTCCTGGGCCAGCAGGCAAGGGAAGGGACTGGAATGGCAGCAGACACGAGGTGTGCTGCTGAGCAGTGTGACCTCCCCTCTGATGCCTTGGCAAAGGCAAGATTCTCTCTGTGCATATTTATCCCAAAAGAAAATCACTCTACAAAATATGGGTATTTTTACCTTAGAGCAGTTTTGGGCTCTGTTTCTTCATATTGCCCTGCAAAGGGTTGATTTGGCACACTGAGTTGTTGCAGACAGAGGAATGGGAGTAGAAAAAGGGGGTCAGAGGCTGCTTAAACCAAAAAGAAAGACCTGTCACTCTGTGCCCATGTGTGGGGAGGGTACAAAAACCCACCTGTGGCCTTTCAGAGGACCTGCAAGTTGAATCTCTGTAGAATAGGAGCAATTGTTTAAGTATGAATGTAGGAAAATGTTAGTAGCTTCAAGAGAAAGGGCTGAAGAATGAATGATGAAGAGAGAAATCAAAGAAAATTGATTTTACCGAGTGGAAGATAAGATTATACTAATATTTCATGGCAAAAATCTCCTGTGCATGAATATTCTAAACTTCTACCAAGAAACAGGATAAGTTCCAGGTGTAGACATGCACTGTGATGAAATATAATTTATATCAATCTTTTGGAGCCCTATACTGTCTCAAACAAGTGTGTCGCAGGACTTGAAAAATATCAGTTAATAAATTCTCCCAGTTTATTACCTTGATAGAATTAATCATATTTTTCCTAGGAGGAAAACTGAATATTTTGGATACGCTTAGATCATACAGGAAGTCTGTGGCAGTCCAGGATATAATCCAGATCTTCTGTTATTTAGCTATAACTTCTGATTTCCTTAGACTTGACCTGTTTTGAGTCATATCTTGTTCTTTCCCCCCTGCCCAAAAATAAAAAACAAACAAGAATTAATCCAAAATCAGATTAAGGTTATGATTTTGGGGGAACTATTGGTGAAAATTTACATGGAGACAAGCCTGAAGTCTACCAGCAGACTGGCTGGCTAGGCACTCCTAAGGAAGACAGAGACTCCAAGAACAGACACTTTAGAAAGTTTTAAATTGACATGTTGAAGGGTTGCATGTAAACTGCACAAGATGAAGTATGCTCTCTTTAACTTCATCTGTCCCCTTTCTGGATGGCAAGGTCAGATCAGCCATTTGTCTCCTGGTTGTCACCTGTTCAAGAAATATGTCCCAGTTTACTAAATCTTTTGTAGGCTGACCTGGGTTATCCTTGTAAAATCATTCTGGAGGAGATACAGAGTCTGTGATTTTCTGGAGACATGAAAATTCTTACTCTCTGTTCCTTCCCTACCTGCCATCAGATTGCCAGCATAATGGAGTCTCTCAAATCCTACATTATTCAGAGCTTTGAAAGAAAAGTAAGAACATAAGATTGCAATGTATCCTGCAGTCCAAACTGCAGCCACCCCAGAATCCCTTCTAAATTAGGTTTCTTGATATTTCACCTCTATCTTACTTTTTGTTTCAAATGTTCATTAATTTAATTAATTTTCTCCTAAAGTTTCATTTTGTGTTTAAAAACTCCCAAAATAGTTTGTGTTTCGTGACATGTTTCCTACAATTCAAAGATCTAGGCAGACTCTTCCCAAATCCTGGCTGACTCCTAGTCCTATTTGGCTCTTTTAGCATATTTTTAAGCTAAAATTATCTTTTCTGAGCACAGGTCACTACAGCAGTATAAAATGTTACACTTGGGGACCCACATTTTCTTAAATCACTTTCTATAAGAAATAACGTCCCAAACACCTCCTGGGACTGCAAAATCTCCCTCAGAACAGCAGTGGCAGGTCATGGTCCGTGATGTGACTAATACAACCATCTTTCATTCTAGCATTTGTTCAACCAGAAACACAGAAATGTGGTTGGAAAACAACTCTGGGTCGCTGATCCAGTTCTCCTCTCAGAGAGAAACTGTTGCCAGCCTGGATGATGACAGCTTTAGCTTTGTCTAGCCAAGCCTTGGAACCTCCGAGGGTGGCACTTCATAGCCAGAGAACAGCCCTTTTGCTTAATGGACTGCCATCTCACATTATGTTTAATCCCTTTTCTAACATTTTGAACCTCAAGTGCCATGTAACTGCATTTTCTTTACACAATAAATCCCTCTATATGGGTAATTTTTCTTGTCTTTGTGTTACCAGCAGTTTTCTTGCATAAATTCCTACATTTCTGGACTTTATGAATTTAATTCATAATTATTTTTTAAATAAGACTAGTCTCAAGACTGATTTCTGAGGAATTCCTCTGATATTTCCCTCTGCCCAAAACCACGTGAATGGGTGCGACAGCAGCTTCCATGGTTTCCCTGTCTGAGGACTTTGAGAGTCCTTTGACATCATCCTGACTCGTCCCACTGGCCCATTTCCACCCAAAACTCACTCAGTGCATTTGCCAGCCCTCCTGGCAGTGCCACGGGGCTGTCCTGACATGCAAACACACTCAAATGATATGCTGTCTGAGCACAGCTTGACAGCAGTTATCATCACGTTTCAAAGTTCAGGTTTTCATTTTAAAAGTTAAATGAAAGAATATACCACTTGCTTTAACTGTCTCCAAAAGCAGCACACTCCAAGGCATGTATAACTGGAAGGACACCTGGAAGCACAGTTCTGCATGACAGCACCACCTTGCAAGGCAGAGTGGGGGAGATTTCAGGGCACCACAGCATCAGGACCCATCAAGGTACCCATCGTGCATCTCCCAAAACCTCCTTTGCCCTTTTAGTCCCAGTGCCTTTTCTCTGCTGGTCACAGCTGACCCTCCCAGTTGTGCTAGACTGGGAGCACAGTGCAGAGGACCTGGCAAGCTGTCTGTGAAAGGCATGCATTCCAACCTAAGGAAAGCAGGAGTTTATCATTAAAGACTTCACAAATAATGATCTGCTCATAAGGAACAAAAATTGAAGTAGAATATCTTAGAAACTCATGAGCATTTTAAATGGCAGAAGCGATGCTACCAGCATCTGAAATACATTTAAATTTCTATAAATGTTGTGGATCAAGGATCACTAAATTGTATACTGGAAAGAAACTAGTGATATAAAAAGTAATGAAAAAATCCAGAACTGAACACTAGTAATTTTCTTCATAAAAAGCAAGTTTCCATGAGTCATTCATATACTATCAATTACATGTGTTTAGAGGCTGAATTTTAAGATTAAAATAGTCAACTAAATTTAACTGTGCCATTATCTTTACATTCTTGCAGAAATGTTTTTCCCTGGCAACTGCAGAGAACAACAAGGTGATTGTGAGCACAGAGTACGATAACATCCATCCATAACCTGCATTTACTGCTTATATAAATGTGTGAATAGCACTGAGGACTTTATTCACTCTTCTAAATGTTTGCTTGCCAAGGTGTCATCGTTTAATTCATGTCTCCAAAGAGCTTTATTTTTACAGATGTATTTTCAGTCTTTTCATAGAGATGTTATTTATGTGCAATGTGAACTGAACTTCCCAATGTCTTGAACAGTGATGTTTAGAGATGGCTGCAGACACACTGGCTCTGCCAGGGAGGATGATTTTCACTTCCTCAGTCCTGGTTTGTGTTCACTTCTTAATAACTTCTTAGACAATAAGAACATAAATGCCACACTGTATCAATCCAGAGATCAGCCTGAGTGATTAGTCTGCCTCTGGAAAGAATTTTTTGGTGGTTGCAGGGGGAAAAGTGATGGGAAGAAAACTATGGATAAAAATATTCTTTCCTATCTGTTCTCCTGGTTTCCAGCTTATTTTGAGCCTGGGAGATCCCTGAGTCAAAGTTGCATCCAGAAACTGCTTAATACTCAGTGTTAGACTTGTCCTCTGTTAACTGAACTGAACACAATGACATCTTTTTGACTTGCCACAGCATCCTCAAAGTCTGAGCACTATAGTTTCACTATGTATAGTCTTAAAAAGTAATTACGATTTTATAACACTGTAACTTTCTAGTTTATCTGAGTGTTCCTAAAGTTTTCTTTTATGGGAAGTGGTGAATAATGCTTCCCTTGTTGCTCCACCCGTGAGGTGGCTCTAGAGCACCTCTCTGTAGTCATCACTCTCCTAAACCAGGTAGTGCTAAGATGCTGGCCTGGGTTTGGCTGACATTGAGTTAATTCTCTTCATAGCAGCCGGTAGGGTGCTGTTTTGAATTTGTGACCAAAACAAACAGTGTTGATAACAGTGAGATGTTTTAGCAGTTGCTGAGCAGCCCTTACACAGCACCAAGGTCTTCTCTGCTTCTCACCTGACCCCACCAGTGAGGGCTGGGGGGCTGTTACAATCTGCTTGAATATTGCAGAAAGAGCTTTAGATTCGAATATTTTCCCCAACAAAATTAAAACTCAAACCAAGTTTATTTCAAAAACTGATTTTTTTATTAATTAATTGCTAAGAGATGCAGAGAGAGAGAGAGAGAGAGAGAGAGAATAAGGTAAGATTGGAAAAAATGCAGAGATTAACTTTTTAGAAGCAGAGAGAAAGGGTACTACCATAAATTACTCTTTTGCNTTTGAGCTGGTGTCAGTCTTTGCAGAGTCTTCATAATCAGGATGTCTCCTGTAAGGCTTTTGGATGTTTATTCCACTGATAGGGTGTCGGAATATTAATTACCTTTTGTGTGTGTTATCTGTATGCAACAGGGGCACAAGAGGCTGGGAGGGGACACAGCCAGGACAGCTGACCCCAACTGACCAAAGGGGTGTCCTACACCATATGACACCATGCTCAGCCATAAAAGCTGAGGGAAGAAGGAGAAGGGGGGACATTTGGAGTGATGGCACTTTTTTTGCCAAGTCACCATTGTGTGTGATGGAACTCTGCTTTCCCGAGGTTGACCTGCCCATGGGAAGTGGTGGATGAATCCCTTGTTTTACTTTGCTTGTGTGTATGGCTTGTACTTTACCTGTTAAACTGTCTCTATCTGAACCCACAAGTTTTCTGACTGTCACCCTTCTGTTTCTCTCCCCTTCCCAGGGAGAGGAGAGTGAGTGAGTGGCTGTGTGGGCTGAGCTGCCTGCTGGGGTTAACCCACAGCAGCCATTTGATATGTAGATGTTCTGTCCCCCTAAATGTGTTCTTATTCCACCTCTAGCTTTGCTACATCTTTCTAACAGGAACCAGAACTGCACATAGCAATAAAGAGGCTCCACCATTGATTTCTACAATGATGAGTTGTTTGTTAAGAAATGTATATTAAGGGATCTTAAGTAAAGTTCCTTACTTAATATTTTCTTTGACCTTTGACCATCACTGAGCAGCAAGATACCATTTTCACAAAATCATCTAGAGACACCTTTCTGAGTGACTACAGTGCGTATATACATGGCTCATTTTATGGCACATATACCTACAACTATGGGTTTTACTGCCCATCTGCAATCTTTTGACAGGCATATGTTCCAGAATAAAACTGACGTAAAGCAAAATGAACCTCAGAAAGGCACAAATCAGGAGTTTCTGAACCTCATTCATAATGCAATCAATTTCTTGTTTTCAGAATACTCTGCCATGGAAACTTTAAAGCACAGAAGTCTTATGAGCAAAAAAGACTTCTTGAACATGAATCTGAATCTTTCTTTCAGCAGAATATTCTTTTCTGTAACCTTTGGTTTTTCATTACATGATATAGCAGAAGCATTTTTAGTTGACTGAAAAGTAGCTTATAATCAGTGAAAAACAGATTGTAAAAGCTGTGTATAACATCAATTTCTTTTCACAACCAGCTCCTGATAAGCCTCTCACTTTTTTTTTCATGTATTTTTGCCCTGTCTTAGGAAATACTGCAGTTACAGTCAAGTAAAATCAATGCAGCCCTTATGCAGAGTAATTTCATTCCTAGAGAAATGAAAAAAGGAAAACAACAAAAAAACCCCGAGCCAACCTTTGGCCAGTTTGTGTCTAATTCTTAAATAAAGTCTTTAAATCTTGAAAAATATCACCAAAACCCATTATTTCTTCCCACCTGCCCATGCAGTCTCAGTGTGCAGGTTAGTGCCCTGCAGCTCCCTATGGAAGGGTTTAGGGGCACAGGAATACCTGGACATGCAGGGCAGGCAGAGTCTGGCAGGACAGGCAGGGCCCATCCCACCCCAGCCTGGACACCTGGGGAGCAGCAGCCTCAGCCCTGGCCATTGGCCACCTCCCTGGGGCCAGGGACAGCCTGTCCCCACAGCCCATGGGCAGGGACACCTGCAGCCCTGGGCAGCACCAAAACCCCTGACACAGAGCTGCTCTCAGAGTCATAACAGCCTGTTTTTTCTGGGTTTAGTAAGGATTATTCTTGAACAATGCCAGATAATAAATTTCCTTCTTAATGTAAATTATTTGAAGCCTTCTTCATTGCGAGCCCCTCCCAGCATTCAAGACCCGTTCTCAGTTGCCCATTAATCATGTATTGCTCTATGGCAGGAGCTCCCATGAGTGGGTTTACTTGATGAAGGTTTCCATCAAAATGCAGCATGAACATATTTTCAGCAGACATTTATCTATGAATATCAGCACATGGTTACTCCAAAAGTAATCTATGAAATGTCTCAACTGCTGAGTACTTCAGTGAACTAAGTCAAGGCATAAATTGTCAAAGTTAATAAATCTTTTCAGATAAATCCAAGTCTGCCTGTTCTGACAGTTTTTAAACAAAACCTGCAATTGTGCAATGTCTTGTCATTTGCAGTAGTGTTTACCATATGCCATTTGTAGAGCAGGTAATTAAGTTGCTTCATAGACAGCCTGAAAATTTGCTCAATGAGTTTAAAACAAAACTTAGTTTTATGACCGTTTCATATCTCAACATTAAACAAGATTATTGTGAGATCAAACATCAGGGGAGGTAAAGGCATAATTAATTTTTTGAAATTATTTTAATAGCTACCCAAAGAAAACAAGTGGAATATTTGGACTGTTAATCTCATGTCCAGTAGCTTATAGGTAAACTAATGTATGCCAGCAACAAAAGTCCCAGTAAAACACATCAGTTTGTAGGGATGCCAGGGGAAATGGATGAAAATCTTCGCAATGCCAGCTGAGTTGCTGCCTGGTTGCTACAAAGCCATTTAAGCTAATTGAATGTCGCAGTATCCCTGGTTCAGTATATTCAGTGAATTAGTATTGAACTAGTTCAAGTTACAAGGAAGTGCCTCAGAAGCCAAGCAGCACAAGATAATTACCATTATGTGCTGACAGGACAATTTCTTTTTCTCTGTATACCTTGACTAAGCAGATCACTCATGTGCCTGCTGCACTGGCAAAACATTTATATCTGATTAAGAATCCTATGAACATGAAGCATGTTCCTGAGATACAGCATGACCAGTTATCACATGATTTTCAAGAGATTTAAATAGACTTTGGATCCAGTCCCAGACTGCAATGGTCTAGTTCTCTGCAACAAACACATCTTAACTGGTAAGAACGTGAAAAGGTCCTGAAATTTTATTTTATAAGAGTGACATAACTCAACAGAGCAAAGAGAGGGCATAAAACACTCCATACAGTTAGGTATTAGTGGTTCTGCAAATATCATCATATATTGCTAAAATACTACCTTCAATTGGTCCTATTTTCTAAGTCTCTATGCTCGTGGTTTGGCACAAAATGTATCACCCAAGAACAGGCTAAAGTGTTCATTGTGTGCGTGTGTTCAGTGTATATGCCTTCCAAGCTGGGATTTTTTCAAGTAAAATGGATAAAGCTTATAGTTATAATTCACACTTCTGTGTGTGCTAGCACAGTCTACAAATGCAAATAGTCATTTGCATAGTTTACATAGCTCAGGGTTGAACGCCTTTGAAAATGTCACCTACATAGAGCCTAAAATTACTATCAGAGAGACTTAGGGAATTACATCAACAGCTTTTCACTAAACAGTAACTGTGTATTGTATTTCTACCACAGTCAAATAACAAATGCAAGAGCTATTTCCTTTGTTATCCTTCATGTGAGATACATTGCAAACATAATGCTGAGTGGATGTGTGAAACAAATCAAGTTGCTCCCTACAGAGCAGTCATTTAAGTGTTCATTTATATAATCTTGGTAAGAAGTGCACCCCATATCCTTGCAGTGCTGAATTAAACTGATTTCTTTTGTCTGTTTATCTTGCTGGTTTTAGGTTTGAGCTTTTTCACATCACAGTGATGGATGTCTTTTGGCAAGATACACCCTACAGTGAAATAGCACTGACCTACATATATGTCAGCAATAGCATAAGAAGGATATATACAAAGGATATCAGAAGTTAATTTCCTCCAAATTTTGTTTAAAGAGTTATTTGAAAATGTGTGATACACGGTTGGTAAAGGCTTACCTGTATAGTAAATGTTTCTTTAGTCAGTTCTGGTCTGTTTTAGTAGCCTATGAGTCTGTCAGCTCTTATTAACATCAGCACTACAGGTTTGTATGTTTTAGTTTTGAAGCTTTACAATTCTCAGGGCAAACAGACCTTTGACATTTCTTTCTAGAGAATGGACTATAACTAAATAAGATGGGCAGTAATTTTTAATGCAAAATACCTTTTGGCTAATATGTTAACAAGCACACCATGCAGTCTTAGAACAGAGAGACAGAAGATACTTGTATCCATAGCAGCTATTCTCTAGTAACCAGTCTCTATTTCTCCTCACTGTCTGCGGTAAGGAAACTATAAAATGGTCTGCTCAGAAGGGAGGAAAGAAACTAGTATTCGAATTGCTGTTTTTGTTAATAAGAAAGGGGAGTGATTAATCATTAAAGAATAAAATATATCTTGTGGGAAGAATTTTACTGTCAGTAAGAGCAACAAAAAAGGTACCTATACAAATAACAACTCCATGTTAAATTGTGTTGGGAATTATGGCATTTGGAATAAAAACCCCAAGACTGAATTCCTAACAGTTTTCAAGCCTGTTAACATGTTTCAGTTTTCTAACTCCTATGTAAGTGTACAAAGAACAAATTCTACCACCTCTGCAATCAAACCCTTGAACATTCTTAGCGATATTTATTCTTGGTTTAAAAGAGTGATTTTTAGAAGTTATTGGGGCTCCAGTCCTGACTTCCACTGCTGCTCATGTGTTCTGAACTAAAGACCACCCTCGTCTAATTCTACTTTTACACTCAGGACTGTCATTTCCTGAGTACTGACATCTGAAACACTGGGCAAGCCACAGGGTTTAAAGCAGGTACTAATTTGGCAGGTATTCTTCCTTTCCTAGAAATCATTGGCTTTGGTATCTCCAAAGCATGGGAAGACATCAGGGATATCTCTTCACTGTACTGAGCTGGTATATGGTTAAGAGATGAGTTTCAGTTCTAGCAGTCTGGGAACTGGTTGTGTCACCTACCTGAAAAGACAGAGTAGTGTCTGTAAGTTTACAGTGGAACAGACATATCATAGCTGTAATATTCTCTGGAAAAGCACTTCAAAGAGCTAATTCCTGGAAGAAGAGCACAAAGTCACAGGCGATAAATCCAACTAATGTTTATAAAATATGTAGAGTTTTGAAGCTGCTGAATAAAATATGTTCGTAGAAAATCAAACACAAAGAAGACCCTTTGTTCTTGGCCTTAGGGTTGCTTGGCAGTCCAAATGAAATGTGAGGTGAGGGACACTCCCACTGTACCAAGGGTAGGAGGTAAACAGGTCATTAGTGGAGGAATGGGATGTCCAGAGTCATGTCCAGGCTATGGAGCAAGGAGAAGATAAAGGAAGGAATATTTGGGTTATTTTCAGAGGCCCATCGCATTTCTCACTGATCCTGAGTAATTCCTTATGCACCAGATCCTTTCTGATGATGTAGATGTGGCTAAGGATTTTCCATTAATTAAAGTCCAGTGCTGAGTTGGGTCTAGCTGAGGTCTGAGAGATCATTCTCTGTCCGTGTACAATTTCAAACTGAGACATGGCAAGCTCAAAAGGACTGGAAGACCACCAGAAGGTGCTGCCCAATGAACCAAGGCTTACTATAGACAAGAGGAATGCTAAACCAGTTTTTTCTCCATTTTGGCCAAAATAGTTCTATATTGGATATATGGGACCAATAAGTGTAAGATGCTGGCCAGGGCGAGGCTTTGCATTGCAGTCTCTCATAGGGATCCTCTTTCTGAAGTTCTTTTTATCTGTTGCTGACCCTGAGAATGTCAGAAAGTGGCCGGGTTTTGAAATCACTCTTTCACCATGTTCTTTATTTAGTTGGTTGGTCTTTAGCTGTGAAAAGCATTATGCTTCTTACTAAACTGAAAATAAAGATCTAGTTTGGTCACTACCAGGCAAGTCAAGTCTCCTGGTGAGAAGCTGAGGCAACTCTGTTGACCAAACAATTTAGCAAGGAGTCTGATACTGACTTTGGAGAAATACAAATATGTTATCAGATGCCAATGGATGACTGGGAACCCAGAGGAAAAATGCATCCTTCCAGATACATCAGTACCACTGATGCCAGGAAGACCCTTCAGAGAAGACAGCAGCTAAGATGTACTAAATTACAGAAAAAAATCTGTTGAAATCTGAAACTTTGATGACTACATTGCAGTGGACTCCAGACTTCATCACTCCAATCCCTGTCACCTCTTTTTCCCAGAAAAGTCAAGTTACATGCACTTCCTGAGTCAGGACACTCCACACTTAGCAAGGATGTTGCAGCACATACCCAATAATGATGGGATAAAGTCTGCTATCAATTAAGACCATGCAAATTTCTGTGCATACCTCAAATATCACTTCCATAATCACTACAGAAATATCAGCCTTTAAGATGCTGA
Source organism: Campylorhamphus procurvoides (assembly GCA_013396655.1). NCBI lineage: Eukaryota > Metazoa > Chordata > Aves > Passeriformes > Dendrocolaptidae > Campylorhamphus > Campylorhamphus procurvoides. Next base: position 1,202,160 of record WBMV01000085.1, read on the forward strand.
TACAGAATGCTGTTCTACTTTCATTTATATATATGTATGCTGTATATCCATAACACACACATATACACTACCCTTAACAACAGAAAAACACTCTGTGTGCAACAGATGTTTTTTTACTTATTTTTTGTTTAGCAAAATTGCTGTTTAAGTAAATAGTAAAGCTATAATTTCTTCAAGATAAAAAAATTGCACTATATTGTCTATAAATTAATGGAAATATTAATAAAATAATAAAGCCTTGTTAATGTCAGAAAAATAACTGAACATAATAATCAGTTGTAATTAAATGAAGGGTCACACAGGAGATTTTGTCTTGGAAATAATTTTTTACATGGAAAACAGAATAAGTCAAGAAAACAAAAGAAAGAGAAACTGTACACAGCTCACAATTCAAGAATATTTTTGCCAGTAATCAGTGATAAATGTTTTTTCAGAGGTATCTCTCTCTGCAGGAGGGAAAAAAACATCTAATGAAATTCATGCTGCTGTACAGAAAATTAATGAGTGGAATCACTGAGTAGAGAACACATGTAAAAATGAACCAGATACAGATACAGATACATCAACATCATGATATTTGCATTAGCACATGGATACAAAAAAAGAAAAATAATTTCTCAGTGGTATCCACACTGAACTTAAAAAAAAACACAGAGAGATTATTAGAAAATCTGTTCTAGTTCTACAGAGTTCTGTCTCATCATTTTTTAATTTTAATTTTAGTGATTTTGTAAATAGATCATAGAATCGAGGAATGACGAATCTTCTGTGAGACTTCAAGAAATTAACTGACTTGCAAACTCTGTCCTCGAGGATCAGCTAAATCTAAACCATGAGTTGAGCAATTTTGTGGAGTGAAGACTGAAGGACCTCTCCTGATAAACCTTGATAAGTGATTTCTGAAATGTAAAGCCTCATCTATATTAAAAAACTTCCATTAACAGAAATTCACAGAATCACTGGACAACAAGCTTAGCAGCCCATTTCTTTTTATTCTGAAACATTCAATAATTTTCAGGAGAATGGTCCCCTGATAAAGTATTTTCTGCTTTAATAGACATAGCAGGTTACACTCAGAGTGAATGTATGCCATTAAGTTCTATTTAGGGATCCAGTATACAGTTTATTTATATTTCAGTCTGAATTTTTTTAGAAACACCATAAGGCAACTGCAATAGAAGAGATGGAAATCCTTTCTGAAATCCTGTCGTATTGTTATCCCAGAATATTTCCCAGGACATTATAGCTCTACTCACTTTCAAAAATCTCCATAGAGGAGGGAAAAAAGAAACAAATTATATCATCCTAAGTTTCTCACTGCTTAATTACTGTCAGTAACATTTACATGGCAATACTTTTCATATATTTCAGTTTCCTTAACACAGGACTGTTTGAGAGAATCACTTAAATAATCTTTATATCATTGTCACCATTCAGAGAGAAAGCATTTAAAGTGTCATCACATTGCTTATCCCATAAATAAAGGACTCAAATCCTGAGTACAACTTTATGAGGGCCAAGCAGCATTTTGCAGTTATTAACTCTTCTGACAATGAAATATGAAAAGGGACAGCCCTGTTACAGTCAGAGATGGGGTCATCTTTTATAGGAATATGAACTGTATCACTGCCATAGCTTGACTGTTCAGTCATTTGAACTAAACTAGTCAGTGCCTTCTCAACGACTGTACCCTCTTTGTTGTATTTTACAGCCTTCTCTTGGCTGTAACAAACATACCATATATCTTTTACAGAAGGAACACTGTGCTTCCCATGCAGTTTTCCAGAGTCCACAGCTCTGTAGCCAGGAGCTGAGAACACATTTTGTCTTTTTGCTCACTCCTCTTTGTGTGAGGATTTCCCTTCAGAGCTGGGGTTCCTGCAGGCAGTACTGCCAACTCACCCACTGGCTTCTCCTCTCCACTGAAGACACTCTGTACATTTGCTGTCCCTTGCTCCTTACAATTGCATTTCACACTGATTATCACATCAGTGGATTAATCTGTGTAAAATTGCTCCACCAGGCAGCTTTTAGTACCATTTCAAGTAATATTAAATACCAATTTCTATATTGTGCTCCTCCTTTGTTTATCTGTCACATACTTTTTAAAAGAGGCACTAAAAGAAATAACATTCATTTGACAACTTCCAACATTTGTCATGGCTGATGGTAGGGGGCAAAGAGACATTTACATTTCTGTGTTTTGGCTGCTGTAGAGAGCACAGAGACACATCTGCATTGCTGGTGAGAGCTGAGCTCCTTTCAGCTGGCTCTGTCTGCAGCCTGTGCTGCTGCTCCCTGAGACACAGGGCATGGGCCACACTCAGGGTCATTCTCTGGGATTGGGGTAAACTCTGAGTGCAAAAGCCCAAGCCCAACCTGACAAACCTGGCAGACACAACAGTGTCCTGACTGCCCTGGGACTCCAACTAAATCTGAGCCTGAGTGCCTTTGCAGGCTGATGATGTGAATGTTAAAGGAGATTGGGCTTTAGAGCAGGTCTGGACACGTTTAACCAGCGGTGTATGTATATGGGAGAGGAAGAGGAGAGAGTCTGGTCTGAGTAAGTTTGAATGTAATCTCAACAAGATAGATGTAGTTTGGAATGAGAAAGCACTAAAGAACATTTTTTTCAGAGGTGGAGCTATACTCGTTTCCCTCAGAAGTTTGAAATTTTGTTTGCCTCTCAGCTACCAAGGTGATAACTACTTGGGCTGGCTACCAGAAGTGCAGCACCACTTGTTTTTAGGCAGTGCCCTTTCTCAGGAAAGCAGCTGCATCCACGCCAACAGCACACTCCAGTGTCATTAAGGACAAGGCTCAGCAAGAAATGACTGTTCTGCCTAGTAGCAAAGCTTCCACTTCCTTTGTTATCCAGACAACTTCATTCCACTGTGGCCAAGGACTGTGTGTTCAGCCATGGACACACAGTGCAGGCCTGCAGGAAGGGGAAGATGCATAACTTTTGCTCTGAGCCAGGACAGTGTCTCGCACACTTTAAAACAAGCACTTCCTATTTCATGACTTGGGCCAATTCCACAGCTGGATATGGCTTCTGTCCCATTGCACATAAGCCTTCTTTGCATATTTCAAAGTCTTAGTCCTAGAACAGAACTTCTATACTTAAAGGGAAATGAAAATTTCCTTCACACATTTAGCCATCTCAAGCTAAATATATTTTTCTTTTCCAGGCAGATGGAGAGAATAAGTGCTAGCACAGAAAGGGAAGGATATACCTCCTGTTCCAGGTACAAATTCTAATAATTGAAGAAGTTCTGTCCTCATCTTCAACAGCAATCAGTCTTTGGGAGGACATAAGTACTTGATTTTTCTTGTTGCTCTGTTAGACCAGGTGCCACTTCAGCCCCTAGCTGGGGTATGTGTAACCCTTCCCTTCTTCACAGTGAAGCCAGCAAGGATGTGAGCCTGATCACCCAGTGGGAGACATGCAGATACCAAATTGCAGACATGATGCATTTCAATCTGTCTCTGCAAGGCTACAAACTCTGAAAGATTTAGGGCAGAAAATAAATCAGGATTAAATGGTAGTCGGCATAACAGAAAAACTGGTCCTTTTTACCTCTGCAGCAGCCAAATAGCACTACCCAAACTGATGCCATGAAAGTTTCTTGTTGGATGGGAACAGTGAAAAAGCAGAGTAAAAACAGGACAACTATTTTATGGAACATCTTTTAAATATTCTGAGGAATATTTTACTGACTCATTTTCACATTTAACCTTTCTGTGGTCTATATCTATCCTAACCATAGTTTCTTCTGTGCCGTTTCAGCTCTTAACTTCTGCCTGAACTGGTATGTCTGCAGGCAGTGATGTACACCTTAATCACTCTAACTTTCCTTTTCCTTTATTTCCCATTGTGTATTACTTGAATAGCTCTCCTTAAAGTGTACTTCCACTATTATTACTACAGACAATTTAAAAGGAGTTATATAAATAGTCACCATATGTTGCCTATAAATTGCTGTTCTAATAAATTGAAGTACAGACTGTTTATGAGGTATGAGATCCTATTTTTATAAATAACTATAAAAAATATTCAAAGGTCAGCTTGGCAAAAATGTCTTGATGGAAATCACTGAACAGAAATAAATCAAACAAAGCAAGTTAAGATAAAACTGTAAATTGCAGTTCGGCAGATAAAAATAACCATCCAGAGCTGTAGTATAAATGCCAATGGTAGAACAAAGTAGGAGGGGCAGAAACTGAGCCAGGTTCATAAGAAAGTGTTGCTGCTGATGCTACCTATTAAAAATAGATGTAAGAAACCTTGACAAAGGTATTTTTAAAATGGCCAGACACAAAACAATAGTATAGAAAATATTTTTCATTTCAAAAGTTGTTATTGCACAATTGAATTATAAAATAATGAAAAGAAAAAGTCCTAAGGAAAGGTATTGCAGGACACATATGAGTTATGAGGTCATGTTCTTAACTAAAACATGAGAATTCCAGAAAATATGCAAACTCATACAACAAAATTTAAGCTAGCCCTCCTTTCCCTTTGCTGTAACAAGAATTGAATTCCTAAGAGGAAAAGTTACGGAATTTGTACACTCCACTGTTTTGTATTTCTCTGCTTGACCTTCATGCATTATCATCTGGGGTGTCCTGTGATCACCAGAAACTGAGCTCCTACTGCTTGGCACTCCATCTGTCTCCACAGAGCTGCTGAGCCACCACGTGCTTTTTACTTACCTTAACTGTGGAGTGAAATGACTTAGCTTAAACCACCTGACTTGTGTCAGCACTTTTGGGACAGTCTCAAGGTCAGTAAACAATCAAATACAGAAGCTGGAATCCGCTTTCCTGCTTGCAGCTGAGGATGTAATGCCAATGGTTCTGCTGCAAGGACTGCCCACGTGCTCAACCTTTATGTCTTCTCATGCTTGTTTGACAAGAAACAGATGCTCAGACTATTGTTTGTACGTGAGCTCCTTTGTTTTTAACCCTACAGCCCATCTGTGAGAGTTGGACAGTATTCTCTTGGGAACAGTCCACACAAACTGCCACCGTGGCTACCAACAGTAAGATAAAGAGAAGAAGCTTATCAGCAGACTTTCGTATGGGAAAAATTATACGGAGTACACTGGTCTGGTCTGTCATGCTGAAGCACAACCAGTTTTGCACCAAGACTCTGGGCTCCTCACTGTCCATGCAAAGCATATACTGGGTCATGTTCAGGCTCCTCTCTGGCACAGACAGCTCGAGGCAGCGAAATGTAGCTGGAACTGGAGGTTGGACCTTCCAGAGATCTCTCCTCTACATGTCAGATGGGTATGACCGGTGATCAATGCACAAGCACAGTTATGTTCTCTCCAGTGGAGAAAAGGACCAAAATCACCTGTAAGAGACTCAGAGATCTGGCAGAGATTTGCTTCTTACATAATGAACAACATTCATCAGGCACTGCAGCACATTTCAAGTGAGTGCTGAAATCTATCCTTAGCCAATAGAATCTGAGTTTACCAAGGCTTTGGTGAATCTGTACCTAAAGTAATGCCAAAGGGACCCAACTTGGCTCTGAAGTCTCAGAAGGAGCTGGAGAAAAACATGTTCTCCTTTGTTTCTACCCAAACCAATTTTTGTGCACCCTAATGCCCTGCACTTTAAAAAAGCAATTGAAGTGTTGCACAGAGCAACCCAGCCAGACATTGTTTGTGAAAAATAAACACTAATGTGCAGACGTTCAGGATTTAGCTACATCTCAAACTGTATCAATGATCAGTGATGCTACAAGCCATGAAAAAGCCCACCTGAAATAGTGTGTGCGCAAACTGTCCACAGAACAAACAGAGATTAGCTTCACTCCCTGACTCTGAAGTGAGCTCATCCTTAACAGCCCATGTTGAGCTTTTCCAGTCTTTCTCTCTCCTGCAAAATCACCCGTCTCCAAAGGGATCTCATGGGATTAAGAGCTTTGCTGGTGTATCTGGGCTATTCTGCTCTGCCACAGGAGCATTCTGCATTGCGTGCCAGCTCTGGGCTCCTGGAGTCAGTGGGCTGGAGGAAGACAACGTACAGAAGTTCAAACAACAGCAAGAAGCAGGGGCACCACACTGTGCTCTTAACAGCAAGTGTCAAAAGACATTAAAAGGATACTTCATTACAGCTTTACTATGGGATGGTGAAAGGCCATGAACTGAAAATGAGAGGGCTGGCCTATGTGTTATTCTTCGCAGAGGGAGGAATTTCAGCACTCAGCAGTGTATCATGCAGCAGCTCTGTGTGATAGGAGGGTGCAGCACTATCATGACCAAGAGGGATGTGATGACATGAGCAAAATAATTGCATTTATGACTTCAGTCTATCAGCAAGTGCTGTTCCAAGAGGTTAGCAAGTGGCACACTCTCTGGCAGCAAATCATGTACATGCAGGCAGAGGTTACTCACTCCACTTAGCCCCACTTCCCCAGAGGAAAAAACATTCCTGAGTTTCAATGAGCCTGAATTTGGAATTAGCCAAGATGACCACGGTGTGGGTGTGAGAAGTGAGGTTAGCTGAGTTTAGTAACCACACTCTAAAAGTGACCTCCTTTCCTGTGCTCAGCTCTAGAGTTGCTCCCCCACGACCAGTCACCAAGTCAGACCCAGCCTCTCATCACCCTTGGGCAGAAGTTTCACAGAAACGAACCAAATCATGACCTCACTGATGGACATCTCACACAGGATGCTGATGGAAATACCTAGAATTTACTTCCCATGGTATGTGTGGGTTTCAGAGGTCTCCCCAACACTACTTACCATCACCTGTTTTGTTGCATTTTGTAGGAAAACTGGGGGGAAAAATCCTTCTTCTTTGACTGTCTCTCAGAAATCTTGTGCCCAAATTGGTCTGACTCTGGGGTGGCACCTACTTGCTGGGAGTTTTGTGAAAAAGAGTGCACATTAACCTCAGTGCAGCAGCCATACACTACAGGTCCTAACCTGTCCTAACCTATAGTTTCTCTCCATGTTGATGTTCACTTAGTGAGACTATTATCAGCTCCATTTTCCAGCCCATTCAAAGCTGTTAAATAGCCTTCTGGCAATTTAGGGACACATCCTCATTCTTCTTTGTGTTATCTTGACCTTTTGGTTTCCATGACAGTATTGAAAAATGAAATACATGTAATTTGTCATTAAAAGTTTGTCCATACTAACTAGATTTTCACAGGTGAAAACCCTGGCCCTGGAGGGGAGGCTTTGGTGTCACTCATTGGAGGCAGAAGGCAAGAGAGGCTTTGACACTCAGCATGGAGATGTGAGGGGACAGTTTGTCCTTTCTTAAAAGAGCTGTGGAAGGTCTCTCCTCCCTCTCTGGCTTCACTTAATAGGATCAGCCTTTGTCTGCTGTGAAGGCCTTTCCTGCAGTGCTTTGTTCCACCTGACAGTGGAGCTGCTCTGAGTGTCACGGTACCACCCTCGAGCAAGTGACACAAGCCAAGGAAATTGTATTATGCTCCCCTGATTGCTCACCCCAAAATGAGCTTTTTACCTCTCAAATCCAACAGAAACACCACACGCTTTGCAAGGACCATAAGTGAAAAAGAACTTTTTTAGGCAATCCAAGCATAACTGCTGCTGACATTCACCTTCCAGACCCATCTGGAAATCTGCATGGAGCTGTAAATAATGCCTTTGCTGCTGGAAAGAGTCAGCCACAATATCCAGTAGCCTGGAAGGAGTCCAGAACCCTCATCTGGGACTCAGAGGAACTGAAACAAGGCAGCCCTCCAACTTGCACCTCGTAGTGTTTGCATGAACACATTTATTTTTAGAAACAGACCTAAAGAGATGTTCTCATTATTAAAAATAAAAAATAAAATAAATTTAAATTAAAATAAAATAAAATAAAATATAGCCAGAGCATTTCAATTTAAAAAAAAAAAACATTTGAAATAGAACTTCCCAAACCACTAAAATTCTCCTCCAAAATCCTGACTGCCCCCTTTTTGTTCTATCTTAGGCAGCAGACAGAGTTTGTTCTATTTGGAGGAGCAGAGCATTACAAAGCATGTGCATTATAAAGTGAACAGTAATTTTTAACTTATAAAAATATCAGTAACATGTATTTTAGAATATTGCTATTTATTTAATATTATTACCACTTATTCAAGCATTTTTTCCCCTTATTCATAGTGATAGCTTTAGAGGCAGCCCATATAATAGGCACTGATCTCTGGGATTTGGTTCACTTAGGCATACAACCTCTCCCTGTGGTTCTGGTGGTTGAAGTCCTGTACCCCTCAGCCTTTGACATGCAAGTACAATAGGCTGGTGAAAGGGTGATAGGGGTAAGGCAAATCTCAAAATCCAACTCTCCAAAGGGGTAACCACTAGTGTTTTACTGATGTCAATGGACACCACAATCCCTGCAATTCCTTCTCTTAGCAAACCTGCACCTCTAAACTCCTTGTTTTTAATGCCAGACAGATTCCACTGGGAAACAGGTACAGCCAAGATATGACACAACCGCATTTTGCACTCAAAAGCAAGTTTCACTGAAAGCTTTGAAAGCGCAACTTGAAAAGAAACCAGAAGGAGTGAGTTGTACAGGTCCAGAAGAAAATACTGTTAAATGACTGTTGGCAGCTTGACAGGTCTGCACACCTCTTGTGATCTTCTGAGCACCAGTGGCACTTTTCAAAGGGACAAAATTCATTGAAATGCTTTTGGAATTCCTACCTGCCTTCACCTGCCCACCTCTGCTGCCTAGCCGTGCTCAAGAAAAATCCTTTTTTCTGTCTCTCACCAATTTATCACAATTTTTTTGCAGTCTCAAGGTCATTAAATGAAAGATAGTTGTCTTAAATATTGCATTACAAACATGTTCTGCTGGCTCTGTTGTCAGTGGCTGCTCCAGAGCTGCATTCAGCTCTCGTTCTTGCTAAAAATGAAATAGATGGCAGCAATCCAAGCGCAGTCACTGCGGGAGGCAGCACAGGAGGATGGCTCCTGTGCCAGCAGGCATCCTGCTGACCCCTCCACCCCCTCGAAACACCTCCATGCTCGAGCATTTGAAAAGCACATAATAAACACTAATGAGTACTGTCAACCAGCTTCCTTCCTCCTCAAGTCAGATTGTACAGTATTAAAAATATTTTGAGGTAATTTCATCATAACAACACATTTAATTTCTTCAGGCATTTTGGAGTGTGGGTTTCAGCACAATTAATTGCTCTCCATTATTCAAGTTATTCATGATTGTGACACAATTTTTGGAGATAAGGCATTCTTGATCGCTGTTTATTAGGTAGGCAAGTGCAAAGAAAGTGCAGCTGTCATCAGAAGAAGAGAAGCACAAAGACTGCCCGTCTGGGAGTGCACATGAAGCGACACACACGTATGAAATCAGATTGGGAAACAGCTCCTCTCCACCTGCCTGTGCTGCTCTCCCTCCATGCTCCACCCGCAGAGCCTGGGACCAGGAGAACACCCATCCAAGGGGAGTTTTCCTGCATGCAACTCTTCTCCTGTGTGTTCTCTGATGGTTCAACTAGTTCTGGCCCCAGGAGCTAAAGACAGGTTTGCTGTGAGAGCAGATAAGGGATAAAAGCACTCTTTAACAATCTTGCAGTCGAAAGCAGGTCAGGAGCACCAGGGTAAGCCAGGCCCAGTGTGTGGGAATATTGGCCAATTCTTTACCAAACTCTCCCTGCTGACCCTGAGATGTGGCAGGGCAGCACTGCTCTTCCAGCTTGCTCTGAGCTGCCTCCATAGTCCCCTCTTGTGTCCTTTCCTGGCCCTCCCTCGGCACAGTCTGCCCCTTACACAGCAATAGCTGAGCATGAGAAGTGCCCCCCACCCACAAGGACACACACACTGCAGTGTGCACTTTTCCCACAACTCCAGCTTTCCCCACACTGCACACTTACACCCTTCCAGGAACCTTAATAGTTGGGACATACAAGCACAAACTATCTTTATGAAGGATCATTGATTAGGCTTTCTTTACTCTTGATGGCTCAAGAAACTAAATGGGTCCAACCATATAGCCATGTGCCAGTTTTGATTTTAATTTATTTAATGCCTGTCAGGACTCAGGTTTTCTTGTGAAATCTCATGTCCCCCACAACTGACCTTGTTCCTTATGTTTTTTATTGAAATATTTATCTCCATCAGCTCACAAAGTATTCTTTGACTGCTCCTATCTCCAGTAAGTGTCCATCTCCTGATCAAGACTGTGCATTTGCTCTTTGGTTATGTTTTTCCTCCTTTCTAATAGAAAGAAAGCTGAAGTCCAGGTTATCTCTTTGCCCAAATAAAACTGATCAAGGAAAATGAAATGAAAATCCCTTTGACTGTCTCTTGTCCCTGAAAATCCTGCAGGGATACAGGAGAAAGGATAGCAAGGGAATTGGGGTTAATACAAAAGGTATCTTCAGATGGGGCACTGCCCCCCAAAGCCTCATCCTTTCCATGGATGGACATGGTCCATCATCCCAGGATGCCCAGGTGGGTAATGTAGTACCAGTGGGTGCTTTTATGCATTCTGTGTGCCAAAAGGGCAGGAAGAGCTGCAGCACTGACAAGACACTGGATTGTGGCACTTCTTCACCTTTTACAGCTGTCCCAATGCTTTTGATCTTCTATTAGCATTTCAATAAATGGAAATGATGAAAACACAGGCAGACTCACAGGTGTTAGGCAGGACTTTTTATAGAATGAGGTCTTAATGCTGATGATATCTGTGTGATATCCATAATGTATGCACCTCGTGAGGCTGTCGGACTGAGCTGGCAACACCCAGTCTTTGGCGTGAGGAACCTATTGCTTACTATTTCTATTTGAGCTTGAAGTATCCCAGCAGGAGCTTTCCTGTGGCAGAGCAGCAGCCCATGCCAGGCTTCACTCAGTGCTGCTGGGCATTATTCAGGAAAAAATGAAGAGGATATACTGTGAATTTCCAATAAGCCATGTTCAAGCTTCATTCAATGGCCCAGATTCAAATGCTACCACCACTGCTAGCCCAGAGCTCAAGTTTCAGGCTTGAGGTACAGATAAATCAGCAGATCTGGGGAGGGGCATCACTCTTACTCCAGAGCTGGGGGCTTGTGAGCTTGCGTGGATGCCACACAGGCAGATATTTCTAATCTCAAGGTAAAGGCAAAAAGGTACTTGGGGCTCTAAAAGGATAGCAGAGACTACATGACATCAAACCCCAGGTGGGATGAAGGTGGAACTCAGACTCCATACCTTTTTTCTCCCAACATTTAATAGGACTGGCTCTGTCTCTGGTTTCTAATTCATTGCAAAGTGAATCAGTGTCACAGCTAAAAATCGGAGAAATGAAACACAGTGTGTGCTTTGCACAGCAAAAAAGCTCCCAGTTCCAGCCTGCCTGTTCTCCAAGCCAGTCCCACACACAAAGGTTACACCCTGTCCTTCATCCTTCTATTGTCTATCAGATAAACAAGCATCACTTCGGAGAATAGCACAATTCTTATCTTCTTTACTATCCAATTTCTGCCAGCTGACTGTATCAGACGCTGTTACAGTGCCATCATTTATGATATCATGATCTTCTCTTAAGTTTTTCTTTGGCACTCAACATAAATATTTATAGCCAAAGATTTTAGACTTATTTAGACATTATTATAGAGATATAATAAAATGATGGAGATTCAAAGTTTTCCAAATACTGTCTCTGTCAGAAGTTACTGGTGTTTTTTTAAAGAAGCTGATTTTCTTTATGAATAAAACTGTATTTGGCTCCTTAATTTCAAACAGGTGTGCGTATCCACCCCCCTCTTCTCACAGGAATAAGGGGTGTTTTATTAGAATGTATCTTCCATTAATTACTAAAGTCTCCATGGCTGGTATATATTATTAGTCACATTTTACAAGTGCTAAGGAGGCTGTGAGATACTGTGTTCAGGGATGAGAAAGTGTCAGAAAACCAAAAACTTCAAAGGATCATCAGGCATCAGCACTAATATTTAGAAAATTCTGGCTTTGTTGGTGAGTCATAGAGAGACATGGAGGCGGTATCTTTACAGTTTGGTATTGAAAAACACTGATCACCTGCTACGGAACTCAGCAGCAGGCTGAAAGCACCAGCTTTTCATTGAGGTGAAAAAACCAAAAATTGTCCATGTGCCATTTGAAAATCAGAATGCCAAGTTCAGAAACAGATTGCTTTATTTCTCTCTTTTATATTGTCAGAAATTATTTACCTCACAAATGTTGCATCATCCAAATTCTCAAGAACACTTCTCTTCTTTTGGCACAACTTAATTTATTCATCTATTGATTTTTACTGAGCTCAAAGTAACGGGAATTGAAATAACCAAGATCCAAAATAGTGAGAGGATAGATTATTGCCAAGGGAGGTGTATGGAGGAGGAGGACAGATCATATCTTGGAGGGTTGTTGAACTTAATTAGGTTGTGAGGATGGTTGGAGGATGTTGTGGAAGGACAACTGCCAGGTTTGGGACCAGCCTGACAGGAGAGATAATGCTACATGGTCTGCTGTTACAAGACAGTGGCTCAGGGAGTGAAAGGTGGGACAAAGCAAAAAAAAGGAGGCAAAACTATGAGTGTGAACAAAGAAAACTGATGTCCAGATGAGAGAGTAATAGACACCAGCCCATAATTATATGTTGAGGAAGTGGACAAAGAGCTGAATTATGCCAAGCCCAGCACAAGCCCCTCTCAGACTTTGTGCCTTTCAACGCCACCAACAGCCATAGGTCCTGATCTGTCAGTGCCTCCCACCTTGTCTTGTCCTTTGCATTTGTGCAGAACTAGAGGAAGAGATACTGGTAGAATTTTATGGTTATTTTCTACTTATTTGTAGGTATTTTGTACTTATTTTCCACAGGTGTACACTTGCAGCAGCATGGTCATATTGCTCTAACACCTGGGCTTAATTACTTTCACAGGCTCACAACAGGATGGATGGTCATCATGGAAAATGGATTCAATCAGCAGGGATGACTGTGCTGTTCTGTGTGAGCTGCTTAAGGGAGCTGTCTCCATGGTGTTTAAGCATTTACTGCAGTAAGTGAGGTGCCTGCAGCTCCTTGCAAGGCAGCTGGGCAGCCACTGAGTTAGGGACTGAAAGCATACGGACTTTCATCTAGATGACTGGCAAGTTTATAAGGCAAATGGACAATAAATTCCAGCAAATCCATGATGTTCTTACACCTGATCCAGCACTACAGTGTGTTTACTCTGTGTATATGTCAGCACACACTTCATGGAACTCCAAACCTCTCTGTGGGCAACTTTTTACATTTGGATATATGTGCCTATTCCTGAAGCAACCTAGATAAAAGATTTCCCCTTTCCTTCCTTCCCACTAGTGATGATTTTATTCTATATGAAACAGATTTTTTTAACAAAATGTTAAGCGTTGTTATTGCTACTATTTCAAATTGATAGATGTGCCAAAATGCAAAAACCTGTGAGACAATCCCTGTGCTTTTGACAACATTTTAAAGGCCTCACAGTGATTGTTAAGTAGGCCATTATGGGTGTTCAAGTTTTTAAAATGTATTGATTTAAATTATGTATGTTAATGTACCTATCAACATTACAAATGTAGTTTGCAGCAAACTACTTATAATATATGAATGCTAAGCCATAAATAATAACTGTGGCTGTAAATTAAATTACTTAATTAAACTGCAAAGATGCACTCTAATTTGAAACAGAAAATTACTTTGAAGTGATTTCAGCAGCTGATAATCCTTTTAGAGCAGTAGAGTTTTATGAGCCATAATCATCTTTAAGTCAATCATCAAACTTTCTGATAGATTTTACCCACTAGCTTGGTTGGCTGGGTATTGCTATGCCCTGAATGCAATGGATGTGACAGACTGTCATAGTGACTATGGAAGACACTTGTTAAACAAAATATGGAAGTGCTTTAATGAATTCTTTTCTGGTAGAATTTGAACAGCTTTGCTTTGGGTATCAGCAAGAACTAAGGTCTTAGAAGGACCTGAATTTCAAGAGACTGCAGACACCAATTGATTCTAAAGAAGTAACAGATACTCTGGAGTTTTTGAATATGCACCAAAAAGAATCAAAACTGATAGCAGCATTTAATATGAAGCTCTGAAATACAAGCTGAGCAGAAATGCAATGCTTAAGCTCTATCACTATCCTGCCTTACATTGCTGGTATAGCAGATTAGATTCTGGATGAGTTTCAATGGATAGGATACCCCAAAATAACTTACCAAACATGGACTACTGAACACACAAGCTGTTTTGATAGTTTGTTTGTACCTAAATGGAAAGAGATGAAGTTTTAGAAAGTACTGGAGAGCTTGTGTTCAAGGGGCAATGGGCCTTTTCTGCATAGCCCAAATGAAGCACTGCACCTGCCTTGGAATCACAGAGTGAAAACCTGGGATTGTGAAGGCACATGTAACTGGTCAAGGCTTACCTGGAGCTCAGGGTAATGGCAGCACTGCTGTATATCCATAGGGACACTCCTCAAACCCTCTGGGCCCTAAGGGCACCCTAGGCACTTGCTAGGGCACCTCTTCATTCTGAGTTCTGCCACTCGATCTCACCTGGTATATTTATTCTCTGAAGTCAATTTCCAGACACTTTGAGTGTTGGTTGGGTTTTTTCCCCTTTACTATAAAAAATGCAAATGTTGGGAGATGGTGTGATCACGTATCACTGAATGATGAAACATTCAACTGCTTTCAGTTAAAGGGAACTTTATTGTTTGATCTCTCAGCCTGATAATTACAAATAATTCAACAGCAAGATTTGTTTTTTTAATTATGTTTTGATTTCTCCCCTGCAGGATCTGGTTGGGCAGCATTGATTCTACAAAGGAAGAAATCAGAAATTTGAAAACTTGATCGGTAACCTGTTGTGAATTCTAGTTTGGGCAGTTACCAGCACAGGGGCAATGCCTGGTGTGAGAGGAGGGAATGTGCAGCATGAACATATCCTCCCCAGGTAGGACTGACATGCCTTTCTACTTCTTCCTCCTCACCAGCACATGGGTGAAGTCCTCAGCTTCATGTCCTTCCTCCTTCAGTGGCAGATCCCCAGGATTCTTCTGATTGATGAGGAGGGTAAGGAGGAGAAAATCCCTACAATTCTGGTCCCCTTCTACAGCAACAGGGGCATCTTTTCTCTCACTGTCTCCTGCCGTGCCGTATAGAAGCTTTGTTCTCCTCCTTCACTGTGGGATGAATGGAATTAAAGAGGCAGAACAGATCCTTTAGGATATAACCTGTGGGTGCATCCCTGTTATGCTTCTTTCTCATTAGCCACTGCAATTATATCACAGACAGCAGTGGCCCCAGAAACCAACCTGGTGTCCTGAGACTCCCCTCCAAAAAGCAGCAGTAATTTGGTGGTGTTTTCAGAGGAGAGCTTAGCCAGATATCTGAATGAGATGCTCAGTCTCCAGTGTGATTCTAATGCAAACACCCCAAAGCTGTGCTCATTTTGTCTGCTTCTGGGACACAGTAGCATCACTTCCCTCCCATTATGCCCCAAAAATCCATGTTTTCCCATGCAGTCAGTCAAACTAGTGTTGAGGGTGAGGAAAACAAAGATTTTAAATGCACACTTGCTCAAGGGAAGACATTTATGAAATGCATGTATCTGCTAATTTTGCCTTGCGGCTTCATTTCATTCGAGTTGTGTCACTTGACTAGAAACTTTTCATGCCCATTCTTGGGGATCAGACACAGAGATCCCCTGGGAGAGTGTGTTCCAAGTCTCACTCCGCTGCTGAACGATGCAAGCTGTAGAAATATTGCAAATGATTCTGATATCAACAGCCAGACCTGCATAAGCCTGACATTGCAGATTTTCTTTGGGTCAGCTGTCAGCCTTTCAGATGCCCTACAGCCTGTTTGCTATATATACCATATACACCCCCAGCCTGCCCGTGGGGCTTTGGCACAGGCTGGCTGTGAGGCATGGGGGTGACCAGCTGCACAGTCCCTTCTGAGGCTCTGCCAACTGCTCTACACTGCACTATTTATGTGTTTTATCTCTAAGGAATACATTGCAGAGAAAGGCTAAAACAATGTTTTGGAAACTTCAGTTTCAGTAGCTTTCTGTGGTGAAATTTATATTGCAGAACCTGGTGTCTTGCCTCTGTTTTTTGAGATCTGGAGGTAAATTATAGTATTATAATGAAACCCCTACTCTGTCAGGTTGATGGGGAGAGTAGATTTCAGATCCACAATGACACAGATGAAGACATTTGAGAGATTTACAGTGACTAGTATTGTTTCAGTCTCTCTTCATACTATGCCATGAAAAGTTCCAAGAAATTTCATGGAGGAACATTTTTCCTCCCTCTTTGAAACACATCATACTCAAATCCAGTATCCTGGGACATGACAGGAGACTAAGAGAAGGCTGACTCCTAAATCTGGCTTATTCTGCTGTTGGGCATAAGTGATACCTCTTGCTTGGCAGAGGCACCTGGAATGCCTGTCCCTGGCTCAGGATTGAATTTCCTTGGTAAGGCCAAGCTTGACTGCGAGAGGAAGCAATGGCCACAAAACAGGAGGTGTCTCAGCTTGCAAAGCAGCTTTTAAATCTAAATCTGAGCATCTTTGTCTTATGCTAGGTCTCTAAATTATCTAAATCTAGATATTAGGTGTCTAAATTTTAGACACAGAGAAATATAGATATGTTTGTATTATTCAATTAGCATTTATATTTAAAACTTGCATTGATTAATATTTCTCATATTCTTTTCTCATGTCAGTATTTTACAGGTGTATTTGAAAGTGTGTTCTAAAAACAAGATGCATTGTCTTTGGTTCTGTTATAGGAATTGAATGATGTCTCTGTTCTCCATGAGCTTTTGACTTAAAGGATCAATATTGACCAATACTGATCAATAAACTGGTTTTTTCCTACTATTTCCTACAAGTCAGTTAAGTGCCAGTTTAACCCAACAGCTGTGAGCTGCTAATGCGTTACACCCCGACTCACTCTGATAATTTCCACCTGAAAAGATTCAAAATGGTAATACTATGGATCAAACAAATATTATTTACATTAACAGATGCCTACTGACATCTGATTAAGATAACTAATGGCAATTCTTTCTAGCAGTCAGCGAAGCAGTCAGCACATCAGACAAACATGGTCCATCCTTTAATACATGAGCCTTGTTGGGTGCACGAGCAGCTCTGCCAAAGGACCATTTGGAATCACAGAAACCCCAGTTCTTCTGTCCCTGAGCTGTGTGTGCATTTGGATCCCCCAACACATGCCCAAAGTTTCCCCTGGGTCACAGGGCAGTTATTCTTTCCCAAGTCCCTTGCCTAAGGATTGTAAGCTCTCCACTCACTTCAGTGGTTGCTTGTCCTGCCCCAGCTGCTCTGCTTTGGAAATCTGCAGTCTCTCAGTGAAAACCACTTTCCTCATTTCTCTGGGGAGGTCAGACTGGCTGACCCATCACATCACTAGGCTGATTCTATGCCAAAATATGGATTCTTATTTAAAAAAATGATCTCTTTGAGAAAAATTATACATTCCACTACAGACCTTTACTGGAGTCAAATAGGTTACAGCTACATTGTGCAAGGGCTGAGGCTCCCAGGCTCTGCTTCAGGCAAATTTCAACACACATCTCCTTTCCTTATCCAAACAAGTGTCATGGGAGCAGGGTCTGATGCAATTTACTGGTATTCCCAGGTGTGACTATTACAGAAAACTCCTTTGTAGTTGAAACTGAGATGTTTGAGCCTAAATCATCCTCTAAATGCAACTCAACCTCAATACAGGGGTGGACATTTAGAAGAGTTTCTCTATAAGGAGTGATAAATAGACATAGTATGGGAAATGATAATTTCCCTATTTATTTCCCAGTAAAAGTTTCCCCTTTCAGATAATACAAGTTGTGGGACATAATCAACGAGCTGATCAGCCAGAAATATTTATTTACACTGTGTAATTATTTGGTGGAATACATTGCCACAAAATTTTGGGGGCCAGAATAAAAATGGTTTTTAAAACCCATAGGATCAATTACTGGGAAAAAAAAATCTTCCCTTTCTCTTAAATGCTGTGATCTGCTACAATCTGAGTCAGAAAATTCCTATGCCACAGATTGCCAGAAGTTTGGACCACATGCCATACTTCGAAGAGAGTTGTCATTGCATGCTTCCTCTGTTACTCTGTATTTCTTTTCCTCAGCATTTGCTATTGGCCCATGTGCATGAGGTAAGATCAACCTGCTATTGAATATGGCTATTTCCATGTGTGGATACATCTTTCAGAAAAACCTTGAAATTCAGGGATCAGTAAAGACACTAAAGAAGTGTCTTTAAATCTGTAAAGATTTTTTTTTGAAGACATGGATGCAAGGATATGAAATGTAGTATATTGTGAAATCCTTATCTTTGTAAAATATGAAAAGAATGCAGATTGGAGCTTAAACAATAATGTCTTTGTGGGTAGGTAGTTTTCAGTTGGACCTCACGCAGTACCCACGTAATCAGCAATGTATTTGCTCAATGAATTGACCTTGCTGAACCACCAAAACGTGAAGGATAGAGCAAGTAAACTAAAAGCCTAAGGCAATGTAGGGAATCTACAGTAACGTAGTGTCTTTCTGTAACCTATGTCCTGCATTCCAACCCAACAACCCCAACAAAGGAATTTCATCATTTTGGGTTAATTGATCTTTAAATGAGGCCCTTTGACAGTGTCTTATAACCTGAAAAATAGCTGGATATCTAACGTAACCTAAGTAATCATTAATTTTCTAAATGAAGGTTAGAAGGGCAGTTTCAGATCCATTTTTCCCCTTTATCTTACTTTTCTGGTATTAATCATCCTGTCCTTTGGCTCAACTGCAGGGGCATTAAGAGTATCCTATTACCAGTGCAAATAAATGAAGCAATCAAAAAAAAATCTTTTCCACCTACATCAAATAAGCTCTGTGAGACAAAGACTCTTTTCTTGGTCACTTAATTCAGGATTGCAATGGAATTTGATTCCCAAATGGTTGACAAAAATTAGTCTGGGTGAGGAAAGTTTATTAAATTTTTCTCTTAATTCTTTGCTCTTAGGATATGGCATTGTAATTTACATCGTTATTGTAAGGGTTTACTGTTTGATTCTGCTATGTAAAAATTACAGCAAATGTCTGATTATGGACTCATGGATTGTTCTCCAAGCCTCTGGAAGAGTCTCTGTATGTCCCTAAGCAACACTTTTCTACCCAGCTCTCTCATCTTCTCTCTCCAAGAATTACCAAGTGGATTAAAAATGTGGCTTTTAAGATATGTGCCTAATGAATTGCTGTGTTATGTCTCTTTTTTTCCTGTAAAAGAAAAAGCACCAACAATTGCAGTTTGAGTTGGAAGCAAGTTATGAAATCCCTGATGTAGAACAACTGTGGTCTAGATGAGCTGAATGGTTTTGCCTGGTCACAAGTCAGGAAACATAAAAGAGGAATAGCAGTGAAATTACCAGCTGGTGAAGCAGAGCTTTTGGCTAGGAGGAAAGACCTCTTTACCACCTCAAGGCTTGACTCAAAAGACTAATATTATAGTCTATATGCTTTTCATTTATTGTATTAAACCTGTTCAGCAGCAACAGATTGTCTGACCTGTGCATGGGATTAGTTTCATATGGAACTGTTATATTTCAGACTCCTAAAAGGAAAACCCACTTGACATCTGGGAGAAAAGGGCAGCATGTATATTATGAAATTTCATGAATCCAGTAGAAGTAAGGGTTCAACTAGAGGTGAAAAATAATCATGTTTTAAATGTCAATGGGTAGTATAGCCTATTACAGTATTACTTTGCTCCTGCTTTTAATAGGGTATCATTGCTATTTTCAATTGGGTTGCAGCAGTGGAACCGGGAAACAGAGCCCTTAGGCTGCTTTAATTTATAATAGGATATAAATTATTTGGAGCTGAAATTTCATCAATTTAATGGCATAGTGTCAAAAAATTTAAGCTACATCCATGAAAAATACAGATTTTTCCAACTATGTACAAATGTTAGTGCTTTTATTCGAGTCTATATTTCATGCTATGCCAGCAACCAATATGAAGAATAAAGCACAGATTTCCTTGATCTCAAAATTAAGCCCATCAATGCTATGAAACAACTCTCATCATCTGCCTTCCTCCTCTCAGCTGAGGAAGCTCAGAAACACCAACAAGGAATTGTCTATAAATAGAATATAATAGGAGCTAGTAATGAAAATATTAGCCATTTTCCTGCCATGGTATCTTCACAACCTTTTCTGGTTTGTATTTCACAGATGATGGCCACACTATGGTTGCATCCCAAGTGAATTTTACATAATCCTATTCCCCATAGTCTGTGTAATTCAGTGACCCTTTAGTATTTGCTTTAATCCAGCCAATTTCTACACCTGGAACAGACCTAGACGGACTTTCCAACTCCTCAGGAAAAAGTTTCTACTATTATGATTTAAATGTGTTCTGTTTAAAAAATTCAGGTAGCAGAACATTCACTCACTGCTATGGAGGTTACAATGCTCCTGTATCCTTCAAAATGTCTTAACTAAATGGCAACGATTAATTAAGGCAAAATTGCATTGAGTAGGATGGTCACCTTCAGTACAATTAAAAAGAAATGTTCTGCTACAAAAGAAGAGTCATGCAATTCCTGTTCTCCCAAGCTCTGCTGGAAATATATACTGACAGGTTAATAAAAGCATTTCTAAACAGTTGTAAGAAATCAGCCATCTGATTCAAGAATTCTGTTCCTCAGTTAACTTATGATTCAGCTACTGAAAACTTCGGTTTCCCATCTGTGAGATGACAAAATTGAATGAAAACAGTATTAATATTTATGTTCTAAATAGAAAAGACTTTCAAAGCATGTTCATAAAGTGGAAAATAAAATCAGGAGTTTATCCAAAACTTTCTGGCATTTTGCATATTTAAACTTTATCAGCCTTGCTGCCAGGATTTGTTGGCTGAAGTGCAAGAGATTGTATTTTATAAAAGTTATTAATATGGGTGGATAATAATTTAATTTTTATATCATTTGAATGGTAAGGCTCTATTATGTGAGTCAGTTAATTTTAGCTACAGTTCATATTGTTAAGGATATGTTTTCCAAAACTACCCACAGGTGGGAAAAATACTATTTGGTCTGGTTGAAATGTTTCATGATTGTAGTGTTTATGTGCCACATAAAGATCATTCAGCAGAAGCTGTGTGCATGTGCACACATATCAGAGCTACTCGTAAAAATTATATGGATATGAAAATACAATGAACTTTTTCCATATACAGAGCCTTATTTCTAATTAACCATGTTGCCTTCATATGCATAAAATCCCATCCCTTGTTAACAGTATAAACTTGGCAGTCACTAGAAGTAGCTGATGGAAAATTAAGTACTTTGTTTGAAACAATTTAGTAAGTCCTTATGCATGGAATTTCCTTGTATTGCAGCCTACCAGTCCTTCCCTCTTTTCTGATACATGCTCCAAAATGGGGACATCGATACGTCCAACTGCTAAGATCACATGATGCATTACTCCAAATGGCCTGCATTTACCCAGTGAGAGAACGTGCAAAAAAAGAGCAACTTCTACACATTTTTTGCCTCTCATTCTCATAACAGCACAGGATTCACTTATATTATTTTGCAGTTGAAAAGAGAAAACTCATCCTTTAGACAAGAAGCACAGGCCCAGTGCAGGAACTGTCTCTCCTGGCAGTACAAGCATAACTGGCCTGAAATACTTGGACTTTTGAATTCAAGCATCACTAAACAGCAGCTCAAAGATAGCAAAAGGTACTTCTCTGTGAAGGCTGACACTATTTTTTCATTTTGCATATTGCAAAAAACCCACCATCACTGCACAAGGTGGCACAAGGCAGAAAAACCCCAACCATTTGCTTACAGTTCCCATGTGCAGAATTGAGTGCCATAGAGAACTCAGGATGGGACGTCCTGATGAAATGCTAATAGATTTCTTTCAGAAGACTACTGTAATTTCATAACTAAATTTTGATCCTAACTTCAGGGAAGGAGTTGTGGAATGTGTGTCTCTCAATTTGGTATGGAAAGAATGAGAGATCTGGTTTTGGTTATTTTACTCTAAGCATCACAGTAGGGATGCTCTGCTACCTTACTGGAGAAAGTGCCTGTCCTTTACTCTTTACCTGGATGACTAAAGCTATTCTAATTTAACTCGTAGTGTATATTATTGCTGTATACACCCAAAGAAGATGAGAAGGGTCATTTCTGTTTATGCACATTAAAAACAAAAAATCCCATGGGCTACCAGGGAACTAGGATTGCAAATATGGTTTCTGAAACATGCATTTCTCCAACAGTTCACCCTTGAATTTGTGCAATGGACAACAACAGACTCACTCCCAAAGTGGTGGATGTTGTTTCTATAAGGCACTCATTTTTTTACTGCTGTGACTTAGCACCACCGTGTGGCCACTTTTGAGTTTGCTCAATTTAAGTAACATACAGAAACGTTAACAGTTCATTAATTTGAAACTACAAATACTCCAGTCTATTTTAGATAGAGATGGTAAATATTTTAAATATATACATGTTTGCTAAATACTAAAAACATCTTTTAATTTTCCTTTTTTTTTCACAAATCTGTGTTTGTTTAATCAGGGGTTTCCTCATGATCTTTAAGATAGATGTTGTTAGGCTACAAAAGATATTTTCGGAGCTTGGTCTTGATCCAAACTTTACCAATAGTGTACAGAAATTAGTATCACATGATAAATAGGAGTCTGTAAATTATTTTCAGAATTAAACAGGTCTGTATTTTCTGATTTACATCAGAAATCCCAAAAGATTTAGAATCTCAGTACCTCTCCCATGGACACTGTTCACAGAGTATGACCCAAACAGGGAGTGTACATCTCAGAACTTGAGTTAGTCAGGTTTTGCAAAGTTTCTGGGTCAAAATCAAAACTAAGACATTTGTGATGTAAATTTGTATTCTGGTATGTTTGCATAAAGTCTTTAGATAGACACAAGAAAGTTTTATCAAGAATTAGTGTTTAAGAGGCCCAGAGGTGGCAATCTCCCTACATTCAGGTTGCACAGAGGCACGACTTTATGGTTGCCAAAGGACTGGCATGATTTACTCCAGAGCAGAATAATGAGAAACACTGCGCAGTTTGTAAGAATACCTTTTCACTATTTTGAAAAAATATATATACATCTAGAGTATATATATTATATATAACACTTCCAATAATGAAATATGTTTCATCATATTTTTTAGTACAATAATGGTGGATTTTATTCTGACATTTCTATGATAAAATATATTTTTCAATTGAAATACCACATTGATCGTCTTTAAAATATATACAAGTTATATACAAATACAAAATTACAATTATTTTAATTGCAGACAAATATAATCTAAACATTTTGCAATAAATTGTACAACTCTGCTTCTAAAAAGACTGCAGTAAAATAGAGTGCAGTTTGTTGGATTCCTCAGGCTGAGGTGATGCCCACTTCTTCTTTACATACTGAATGTCTATCTGCCCAGATTCCTTGGCCAGCACGATGCCCAACAATCCATTTGCTTTTTCTGGTTCTCCTAGCAGAGCCATAGCTACAACTCTGAAATCAGAAGAACAGGGGAGTGTTTTTCAATCGAGGCAAAATTATTAGAAATTGGTGCTTTAAAACCTGTTTATATAAAGTTCCTTACAGTCAACCAAATGATTCCTTTTTTCTGCTCAAGTCCCAGCATATTCTTTACCTTTTCAACCTTTTCACCAGTTGCTAACATTTAATGTAAATGTAACATGCAATTCTTCGTCCATGCATTCCACCATCAACTGCTAATCACAACTTCAAGCTTGTAAAAATGAATGTTTTACAGCACTTTCCAGTACAGTGTAACAAGTGTTTATATTGCAGTATTTTCTCCTAAAACTAGCAGTGCTTCACTGTAGTTTATGAGGATACAAGGAACACTTTCAGTCAGAGGGACATTGACCAAGGCTAACTTCAGCCTAGGGAGGACAGAGTCTCCCAGTAGGACACCCCTCAGGGAGCAAAGAGAACCTTCATGCTGTAATTCAGAAAGGCTGAACAAAACTGCTGTGGTGCATCCATCCACAGGATACCAGGTCTCTTTCCTGGCTCCAGGAACAGTATGGGGAGACTACCCTGGTGTTCACTGGGGTGAATATGGGCCACTCAAAAATATTCTTGTCCACTTTGGGACAATGAACACAATCTACTTCTTTAGATCTGTAACCATACTAGATAAATGCATTTTAAAATGTTGTCCAACATCTTGGTTGTTTTAGGGGTTGATCCTGATCCAGCAAAACTGTCTTTAAACTTTAAAAAACTTAAAATCCAGTGATTTTAGTGAGAACAAAATGTTTCTCTTCACATAAGCAGTAGTTGCTCCCTGCACAGAAACCTGTTCCAACTGGTAACACTGTATCTGATTTTGAGTTGTACTAACACTATTTCTCCTTTATCAGACTGGGTAAAACAATAAGTAGTAAAGATCAACTAAAATTTAGCTTGCTACAGTTTGTTTCCACACCTTCAGCAGTTTACAAAATAAAGCTAGAAAAGCAAACTCTAATGAATGTTTAATGTCAAGCAAAAAACCCATTCAATAGAATTAATATTTTTTTAAAAAGAGAGCAATGCAATGCACTTACTTCCCTGATGGAATAGTCTCCTTTGCCACAGGCAACAAGTCATTTTCCAGAAGATCCCAAATGTAAATATTAGATGATGCATCCAGGGCAAAGAACACAGCAGGCCTTGTTAAAGCCCACTGCAGGGCAACAATTGGCTGGCCATTTGTGCAGTCGTTCCACTGCATGATGGGGCACTCTGATGTCATCTGGTGTAATCTAATACTTCCATCAGAACAGCCAACCTATATCACAGTGAAAATGACAATACCTTATGGAACAAACCAAACTGAGCAAGATAAAAAACTGCTGTTCAATTCTTGAGAATATCAAGCATACAAATAAAATTAATCATCTGACTCAAGTGGCACATGTCTCTCATATTTCACTCTATGGACTGTCTGGATTTTAACTCTTGTATTTATGTATCAGTATGGAATTCTGAGTTCAAAGACAGTCAGTCAGTATTGAGTATCCACTAATCCTGGGTTAAAGTCCTAATTTCCTATTTTACAAAAAGTTCTCAGACTTCACCAATGCCATGATCCAGCACATCTTGACAGCAGTCTGAATTGGGGCAAGATCTACTTAGTGCCACATGCCCCCTGTAAGACCAAGAATAGCTTTCAGTAGGACAAGCTGTGTATAACAGAATAATGATATTAAACCGATCCATAATGAACAACTACATCTAAAGACAGGCAGACACCACTGCTTCCAGGTATTTTCTTATAACTTTTGTCTAATGTTTACAAGTTTGCTCTAATTCATATATAAAAGAAACTATTCTGTGAAAACAGAAAATAACTTATTCCTCCTACCCTCGGTCATCTCTACATCAGGAAGGCTTCTTAGAATTTTTACATCATAATAAATTTTACAGTGACTCTGTAAACAGTGCTTACATTTAAAAGAACTTTGCAGATACAAACTTGAAGAAGTCAGTATCACTCAGAATCAATGCATTTGGGAAAAAAGTAAGAACATCCATACTGGTAAAAGAAAGTTCTGAATGCTCAGAAGCGATAGCAAATACCTACTCATTTTATACCTTAGGCAATCCCAATGACATCAGGTAAATACCCAGAGCTGCCTCACAGACCTTTATTTCACAGTGACACAGACATTTTAATCCCAGAATCATTATGTCACTAAGAGATGTATGCCAAGAGTGAGAAACAGCTCACACTTCACAAACAGCAGAAATGCTGAATTTCAGTAAAACCAAAGAATAAGTTGTAAGTTATAAATCACAGTGTCATTTTTTCCCTGAGCCAGATGATCCCCCTTTTCATAAGCCAAGTTCAAACAGCAGGACACAAGATTTGAGTCACCAGCCAGGAGGTATCTGAAAGACGTGCAGATGTGATGTTCAGGTACCACTTAGTGGTGGACTCCACGATCTTGGGGGTCTTTTCCAACCTAAATTATTCTGATCTTTTTGTCACCCTTCGTGGCAGATTGGAATTAGTGAGGTAAATCAATTATTAGATCTAGTTAAATGCATCAACGTAGAAATATTCTCTCAGGAAGTAATTAAAAAATGAAACTTCTATTGAAATCATTTCATACCAAAAATAGTGGCTTTCCAAAAGGGAAGAAATCAATTGCAGTGATGCTTATTGATCTCAGTCCACTCTCCTGGGGCCTGAATAGCTTTGGAACAACTTTTAAATCATGTCTTGTACCATGGCCTACTAGACCCTATGAACAACATAAAGAAAGTTAATATCAATAATGCAAATTTTGTTTTAATTACAAGAAAAAGTTAAATAATTCACAGAGCTGCTACCTAAAAGATCCTTGCTAGCTAACAAATTTTAATAGCTAACAGATTTTAATTATAGGCTCAAATTACAAACATTATATACAGTCTACTGGTAAAATTCCAACTAAATAGGACATTTTCCAGAACAAAAAATAACAATGAGATGAATTTCAGCACATTACTCACAATGTTTGTTCCAACAATGAAATGATTTGGATTAGAAGACAGAAATTTAATAGTCAGTGTCTGTGGCATTCTCTGGCGAATTTCCTTTGGGAAAAGGCTAGGAAAAATGTGAAGGGAAAAGATGACATCAATACACGAAACTGTGTCCTAAAGCCGTGCAAGTACTTATAAAACTCTTGATCTAAAATGTCTATGACTACGTCAAGGAAGAAATGTGTATTAAAAAACCTATAATGTAAAATATATCTTATATAACAGCGAACTATTAAAGTACAGGATGAATTAGCTTGGTGAGATACATGTGTAAAATTGAAATGCCCCAGTTTTCTTACCTGTTATTCAATTCCATAGTAGAGCTATGTACTAACTTCACTTTCCCTCCAGGAACTAAACCTAAAATTACACAAAATTATTATTTAAACTGATTTAAGCACTTTGCATTAAAAAAGTGCAACCGTTAAATTAAATTCTAGAGTAATAAGTAAAAGGATATGTCATAATTAAATTGTTTACTGCAGATATAGCATTTGACATGTAAGAATCTCACATCATTTAAAACTATTTACTTCCGAATCCCAATCTAAGGAGTTGTAATCTTTGACAGAAATGGAAACATGATTAAATGTTTTAGTTTTTCGGCATGCATATAACATCCTGTAATATCATTCCATAAAATCCAAATCTCTCAATGGTAAAAAGGCACATTTGTGTCCCTTGGACCTTTGACAATGGATTTTAGTAATGAGACACTGTAATAATGCTTCCACAAAGCTGGTCTATGTTACTTGTTAGTAGAGGATAACATAAATAATTCAAATCCTTCAAAGACAAGAATTTTTTTTGGAAAAAAATGAATGTTGGTTGCAGTAAAACTGTCAAGATAGGACCACAGCTTAAAAATGCACCTCTCCATAGACATAATACCCAGCTTTAGCAGCTTAACGTAGCCTGATATTGCACACAAACTTATAGAAAATTGATCAAAATTCTAGTTTGTTGGCATTACTTCATTGTTTATTTATGTATTTTTTAATGTATCAGGATTTTAATCACAGCCTTTTCCAGTTAGGTAACTATATAAGTCTGTTTGTTTAAACACCAAAGAATGTCATTTGCTTTATTCACATAACTAAAAAAGGGCCAAATGGGTTTGGTTCTTTACTTTTTTCATGGAAACTTTTCTCTCACACTAAATTAAATACCTTACCGAAAAGAGAACTTTCAGACCAATTATTAAAATGGAGATACAGGCAACAACAAAAGCAGTATAAGAGATTTGGTTAAAAATACAAAACAGGAGGACCAAAGACATAGACTTTCATATTCTTTGAAAAAAAAAGGTACTGAGGATACAGAAAACTGCTCTGACATTGTAAGAAATGTGGCTGTCTAGTGGCAATTACCAATACACAATTAGCAGACGGGATTCAGATAGCAGTGAAAATAATTCTCATTCTACCTAACCAATAACCCCAAACATCAGATATGTACTATTCAGAACGAACCTCTTCCTCAGTAATTTTGCCACCTTCTAAACTACTGCTTGGCATCACTGACTCTTCCTCTCTCTTCTAACTTCATAGTCTCAAAACTGGAGCATTTTATTTTACCTCTAATGTACAGTACTCACCTAAATCAGTCTGTGAACCAGCTAAATCCACTTTATGTAATTCAGCAACTACCTGAAAAGTCAATATTTAACATTAATAACCAATTAATATTTACCAGACTTCAAAGTTTTTTAACTAATTGTAATAATTTATGACCTAACTCTAGAGGAACTTGTAGAAAGGCAGGTCTAATGTTATCATGATTACAGGTGGATTCTCTATCCCCTGTCAATGTCTGCAATACTAAAGATAGCTTTACATGCCTGCTGGATGTTCCCTGCTGGAAAGCAGAATATGGGAAGGCACAGTCTATACTTAATTGCTAGTTGGCACTTTGTTGGTTTGGTCAATTGCCAAAAACGCACCCTAAATCCCCCAAATATGGAATTGTAGCACATTTCCTGTGCTTTTCACTATGCAGAAAATAGAAAGGGTAGATCATTTGGCCTGAATCTGCTGCTGCTGAAGTTACTTAGAGCTCTAAGGACTAAACTAGTGATACAGTAGGGAAATACTTTTATCCCCTTATTATTCACTGAGCCATTCATTTCCTCAAGCAAGATCAATTCAGATGCAAACAACAGGTTCAGCAGCTGGGCCAGTGCTGCATCAGGGAAAAAAAGACTGAAAACATTTGAGATAAATAAGAGCTGTCAGGACAATGATTAAGAGTAACAGACCTGGTGCCTTCCTGATCATCATATTTTAGGCAAGGCAATTTTATCCAGTGATTTTCACTTTTTGTCTCCTGAACATTTGTTTTATATAAATTATGAATGTAATTTCTCCCTGCATTCAGTGCAGGCCCTGACACCACTGTGATTCTAAAATAAAGTAGGTGGGTGAAAGAGGACTGAAGTCTATGAATCAATTAATAGAAATATGTGAACATATTCCTATGAAGTAAAATTACTGATTGCATGTTTTCATGAGTTCATGTACCTATTAATAGTTTTTCCTAAGGATAACATTAGGGAGTTAGGTAAAAAAATTCAAGGAGAATTCCAACAGAATGGCTAGTGTTGCTGTACTTTTCAGAGAGAAAATTCTCATCAGAAATTCTGAATTTGGGTTGCTATATTTGAAGTGTTTCGTTATTCCAATACATTATAATCTCTCTTTTCAAACATATATTACTCACCCAGATATTGAGGATTCCATTTTCATCCATTGAAGCTATCTGAAATGGAGGGCCTGACATTTCTATGGAAGGAATGGCAACAACTTTTATCCATACACTGACCTTCCTCCTGAACAATAGCAAAGGATTTGAAATATTTCCTATGTTAACGTATTCTCTGAAACTTCTACAATCCTCTCAGCTGCCTAGAAAGGGAGAGTGCTCTAATTCTACTGAAGGAAAACATGCATGAAACTTCCTTTACTGAGAGGGTGGCCAAACATTGGAACAGGCTTCCTAGAGAGGTGGTCAAATCAAGCCTGTCTGTGTTTAGGAGGCACTTGGACAATGCCTTTAACATGTTTTAACCTGGTCAGCCCCAACTTGGTCCGGCAGTTGGACTGAATGATCTCTGTAAGTCCCTTCCAACTTAAATAATCTGGTCTATATCTCTGTCTATCCTAATATGAGCAGCTTGTCCTACCAGAAAGGCAGATGACCTCTGTCTGCATCTTTCAAAAATGTCTGGATTCTGCATGGACTTTGGAAGGGAACATAAAGTGCAACAGATGAAATGTTGGAAAACCTGCAATATGCAGCACATTTCTTTGATCCACTACAGATTTCAAAATACAAATCTGCAATGGAACTAATAATGTTTCCTCCAGCACATTGTCTGAGAATTTGAGAACATGAGGATCAGAGTTTCTTTGCAAAGGCTGGTCATAAAAACATAGGCAAAAGACACAGGAAAAAAACCCCAAGTACAGTCACACATTTTAAGTGCTTTCAAATATAAGCAAGTTGCTTCACTGAGTCAGACAGGGATTTTTTTCAGACATTATAGAAGGGCTAAGACTTTTCTAAAGGCAGTTTTTGAGTGATAATTTGTTTTATTAAGAAAGAACAAAATATTGTCTGGAAAACAGACACTGTAACAAGCATGCACCCACAACTGATGTGAAGCTGCACTGAACGAACATCACATAGAAATGAGGGCAGAAAACAAATATGGATGTTGGATACAATTGATACCACAGGCAATTTAAGAGGCAGAGTAGGATTATAAACTGGATTTTGGCTATGATATATTTGCTTCACTAGACACTTAAAGACAGACTCAGATGTACTTATGCTTTGAAGAGCAGCTTACATACCCTCCTGATAGGAGAGGCTTGAGAGCCCGTAATTGTGATCAGCGTCAAGAGAGGTTGAGACAGGTTCCACTGCTAGTATAGGAGAGGTGTGGTTTACTGGGTTTAGAATGCCATCTGTAATTAAGAATAATGAAAGTTAAACATGGTATTACCTTCAACAAAAACCAACAACAAAACCTTAATCACTTCTCAACTTATGGGAGAATGATGATTACAAAAAAAGAATGGCAAACAATGAACTCCATAAAGAATTACTTGGAAAAAGTTTCAAATACAATACCGCAAACTGTTTGCTAAATTAACAAAATACTACTAGATAAATCAGTGTTTCAATATTTCTATTTACTTCTCATTTTCCAAATGACTTCTGCACCATTTATGCCACTGTTCCAGACATTACATTAAATTCTGTCATTTCAGGGTTAGTATGAAAAAAATTATAGTAATTTCAAGCTTCATAAAGAAACAGGCATAGAAATAAATCACTGCTTAATATAAAAAAAAAAAACAAAATTGAAGAAAAATTACTCTTAATAGAAAGTACCTACCCTGAAACAAAGAATTCACTTTAAGAAAATATGTATTTACCCTTCAATAACATTTTAAAATAAATGTGTATTTAGAGTAATTTCAATATGCGTTCTTTGTCAGATCCTGGCGATTTCTGGGCTAGCCCTGTGCACTGAACTTAATTTCATTTAAGACTAAAGGCACAAAGCTCCCTAAGTATACAGCATTAAACTGCCTGCTTATATGAGCAACTACACGAAACTGTACCCATACATTTGACTCCCAGCCCAGTGTGCAACACAAGACCAAGCATCTTTGACCTACTAAGAAACTTACAAGTCCATCAACAACCAAATACTGTTCATTTCTACATGGTTGCTGCAATTAGGTACACTTGTGAAGGAAAGAGTGTTTAACCAGAGAATCATAGAAACATATCTTACTCTATGTGTTTACATGTAGATCAAAAAATGTAGGTTATATTAAGGGAAACAACATGCTGAAAATTGACTAAGCTAATGATTTCAGATGAAGTAGTAGCTGAGTAGTCCATTTTAATACTACAATGCTCCTCAGGTTCTACAGCTGATCCACCTCTATTTTACTGCTTGATGCACATTGAGCTGGCTTACATTTTTGTACAGCTATTAATTATTGACAATTTTTACTAGACTAAATACAATCCCTGAAATGGCTAAACTAGCCTACTAAGAATTGTTTCACTGGGCACAAAATGACTAACCAGGATGCACAGATACAAACCAGTGGAGAATGTTGGAACTCTAAATGTCCAGTCAGTTCCACTCATCATCATATGAGGGTGCATTCTTGAGTCTTCTCGAAGATCCCAGACCAACAATGAACCATCTGTTGTTCCAGCAAAAACTAATGTGGTTTTACTGGGACTAAAGCAGCAACATACCACCTGCCAAACAGTAAAAACATGCATGGTATATATTATGATAAGGGCAAATGATCTGATAAGCCTGAAATATGTTTTTACTTCCTAGTGCATTTCCTATACAGATTGCATGTGTTTATGGCAAAAGGGCAACTTATTTTAAAAGGGATGTAGGATGCAAGACTTTCAGTAGTCCTTCTCTTTTCAAGACAATTGTTTTACAATCTGCAACTACTACCAAAAAGCTGAAGGGACTCAGCTGTATGACAGTGATGAGTAGAGAGAAGTCCTGACAACATCTGAACCAGATGTTTTAGTGCCATTTACTCTTCAACCATGAGTTAGAGTCCAAATTAAACAACCCAAACAACCAACAAAACACCACAACTGTGAGTACAATCTAGTTCTGGAGCACAAAGCAGAATGAGAATAGTCTTTTGTTCACTAGGCTCAGATGTATTTCCCAAAAGATGGTATATCTTGCAGCAAGACAAAAAAACCCAAAATACACAGAGTAAAGTTTTTCTTTTTGATGGGCAAATATACAATGTTATTAAAACATACCTCTGATTCACCTATTAGAACTTTCTGAGGACTGGAGGGCTGCCAGATGTTCCAAACACATATCAGGCTCTTTCTGTTCAGTAAATCAACACCCGCCTTTTCAGGTAGTCCATGAACAGAAAGCAGTGTCTGCCTCTGAACTTGAGAGACATATAGGCAGGATATTTTTCGGTCTAAACCATTAAAAAAAAGTCAAGAAAGAAAGGCAATAAATGAAAAAGCAAACTCACTGTAGATGGAAAAGCAAACTTAGCTGCTATAGCAACAAAGAAACTATTCACAATTATGAAGAATATTTCTATTAAGAGTGGGTTGTTTTTGAAGATATACAATAAAAAAGGAGGGACTAAAGAAGGAATCCAAAATATTGTGAGTAGAAAACAGAAAGGAAGACAGTCAGGAAGTTAATAATTATTGTGGGCATAAGCAAGGCAATCTGCTCTAACATCAGTATATAGACTGAAAATTCAGCTGAGTCTCAAACAGGAAACAGCACAGGCCAGGCTTTTTCTGGTTCATCTCACGTGTTCATGACGGATCCCGTGTGTTATGGGCCTTCCTAACATAATTACAGACGCTCCACCTTTCATTTATATTTCCATCTGAACTGCTACCATTTATATGGAGAAGATATAATTGCTTTTCAAATATATCAGGCAATATTCTCCCTGTTCAGTAACCTGTCTTTATTTGTAATTTGGGCCCTACTGTCAGCAGAAAGTGCCCAGACTAAATTACACCACTTGAGATGGCTCTTCAACAACAGCAAGAAATTACATGCATCATGCTAATTGCTGGCTGTATTGCTGGTAGGAATAGGTGGACGATATTCCTTGTAGGATGATCTGGTGTTACCTATGTGAAACCAACCTGCACAGTTACAGCAGGATTTGTGCAATTAAAAGAAATGTTGGTATTTACATCATCTATATATCCTGATATGTGCTGTTTGCACAGTTACGACAAAGAGCATGGTATTTTGCAAAGAAACAAAAGATAATTCTGTATACTAGAAGGTGTAGAATAAAGTTCCCTTACCATGGAGGAATGGCTGGTTAGTATTTAACTGGAAACAGCTATCACTAATAGACAGACTCGTTTGTCGAGATCTTAGTTTCTTGGGTTGTGTTGCAACTTGATCTTCCTCTAGCAAAACAGCGATCACCTTTCAAACACAATTACATTTATAGAAATAAAAGGGTCATCTTATCCTTTATGTTAGTTTTGCTATTTTTAGCTTTCTAAAGCTATGTGGATAAATTTAATAAACCTTTACCAACTCTCTAGTTCATTCTGTATCTTTGCAAATATAGCTTTACAGACATAGAAGTTGCACTGATTCCATTCCTTTGCAGAGAGATGATTATTTAAGTAATTTATTTAAATTAGTCAGAACAAGAACTGTAGGTGATCTATCACACTGTATACTTATGCCCACAGCTCATAAGGGATATTAAGGACATGACAGTACCTGGCACGCAGACCGGAGAAAATTTGCTAATCTTTGTGAATCAATTTTAGGTGTTAGAGCTCCATTCACTGACAGATCCTGGCTGTTTCTGGGACCTATTGAAAACAAATAAAAAAACAAAAATCAAACTTGAGGCTTCAAAAGGGAATCAATTAAGGAAAGTGTAATAATAATTTAACTTTAAAGCATGAGGAGAGTAGTAGCAACCAACTTTTCTTCAGCAGGAATAACAGTGTTGAGACCAGGATTTTTTGGGGAATCATTTTTGCTGCCAACAGACACAGCAAGCCAGAAGGAAGAACTATTTCTGCCACTTACTCTTCACCCCCTCCACATAGGGATTCAGAGTGCCTATGGCAGTTTGGTATCGCTGCAGCCTGCCACACTACAAAGGCTCATAATCAATGGATACAAAAAAGAAAGTTTACATGACATGCACACATCTCTAAATTAGTAAGATTAAAATGCTCTTCACCTCCAGATACAAGAGAACTTTCTCCTGGATGCTGTGTCCATTTCTCCAGTGTCTCAACTTCCTCAGTCTGAATGTCTCTATCAAGATTGTCCTCGTTACACTGAACATATGCCTAAGGTAGAAAGATGAAGTAACCAATATATGGGTGACACAGCTAAGAATGGCAGCAGAAAAATTAACAGAACTTTGTAATTTTAAAACTGATGTGCTCAACTTCTTCTGTTTGTAAATTTAGACCTAAGTATGCTGACACACTGTCCCTATCTTGTGCATACACATTTTACCACATTTCACACAATAGTGCCAGACCTACTGCAAAAATACAGAATGTCTCACACGATGTGTAAACACCAAACCCAGCACATCTGGGGACACTGAGCCACAGGCATTCAGAAAGCCCTTAAAAAACAGGGAAGGAAAATGAGAGTCCTCTTCTAACATGGAAAGGAAATGGTTTGCCTGGCCAAAAGTTCTGAAATCATTGCTTTATGGTAATTAATGTTTAGAGACGAAAATTATTAATTTTTTAGTCATCTATTAGCTTTAAGGAAAATTATTTTTCAGAACAAGAATCAGCACTTTCAGGATTTAAATATTACTATATATTTGTTACTCACCTGCTTAGTGTTCATTTTACCAAAATTCCTGATATACATGTCGTACTCATTTACAGGGGGCAAATCCAGTAATGAAAAACTCACTGAGAAATCCAGGTCAATTAGTGGAAGAAGTTCTGAACTCCGTTTTCTTCAGAATGAATTACAAGA
This sequence comes from Campylorhamphus procurvoides, assembly GCA_013396655.1. NCBI lineage: Eukaryota > Metazoa > Chordata > Aves > Passeriformes > Dendrocolaptidae > Campylorhamphus > Campylorhamphus procurvoides. The sequence continues at coordinate 1,237,302 of WBMV01000085.1, forward strand.
GAGAAACAAAAAAATGGTTAAGACCAAATATTTGATATTCCAAAGAAAAGCAATCTGATTCGGTTCAGTACCAGAGATCTAACAGTCCTTTAATGTATGTGAAATGAAGTTGTACCAAACCTAACTGGCAGGTAAAAATATATCAATAGAAGCATACTGAATATTGCTATGAGTTTTCATTTAATGTTATGTTGAGATAATTACCATATTTGAAAATGTAATACTGATTGCAAATGGCAAACTTATGTGGTTTATTATTAAACCCAAACTTCAAAGCCCAGCAGATCATCTTTTCTATGTATACAGAGGCTGTTCTGTAAGGTAGCAGATGAATGTCTCTTTCTGGAGTTAGGATGGTGGCTAACTCTCCTAAACTCATTTTATTAACTTACATTACTTATATATGTAAATGTTTTATAAAGTTCTTCTATAATATCCTGATTTTGTTAGACACATGCAAGTGTATTTTGAATGACCTCCACTTGTAACAGACTGCCTGAATTTGTACCCCTTTGTAGCACTAAGGAAACAAATGACAATAGCAGTTTAGCACACCTAAAATATATTTTAAATATACACATGAAATTACTTTATTGCAGATTCATTACCTGTGGACATGAATACTGACCTCTCACCCTAAAAGTAGGCCTCCAAAAAACTTCAGTTACTCAACTATTGGACTTGATCTAAACTGTAAGAAAACAAGTACTCGAGATCGAGGGAGATTGTGTATTTTTCCACTCATATTTTTAGTTTTGAATAAGATTAGCACATTGTAGAGGATGTGAGATACCTGAATCTCTTTGTCCTGTGAAACACCAAACATTTCTATCTTCCTAAATTCCATTGCTGGAATGATTAAAAAATAACTCAACTGCCTTATCCATCTTCCCTCAATCCTTTTATTTTCTGCCTACGTTAATTTTTAATTTTTTCATCTTTGCTCACAAACAGAACTGTATTTTGATTCTTAATTGGAAAACAAGTCTACCTTCATATACTGTATCTTATTCTGTAAAATGAAAAAACATTTCTGTGATATTACTTGTTATCATCAAGTACAAAGAGATTCCTGTCACTCCACTTGTATGGATGTGTGGGCAGTCTTTGTCACAATTCACACATCTATCTGCTTTAATGACATAAAGCTGTTAAGATATTTCATTTTAAGAGTGAACTGCTTGAATGACATACAGATGGCTGTTTACAAGTCAATTCCAGGCTCTTGCTGTAGTACAGATCCCTTGACAATGAGAAAATTTTTGCAAAAAAATTGAAAATGCAAAATTCACTCCTCTCTCTCTTGTACTTTCAGGGTTTTTTTAATGTACTTAAAAATGATAAAAAATAGAAACCAGTTAAAATTGTGGATCTGTAGCTAATCCATATCTAAGAAGCCTTAAAGATGCAGTTCTGGTTGCAGTTTCTTCTAAATAAGATATTATTTGGAAAGGGAAAAGACTGGAGCAACAAGAGCTAGAACTTCATCAGCATTTAAAGCTGGGTTTTTCTTTATGTATAAGCACAATTTTCACATCTCCTTTTTGCTACTTGATGGCATCTACTGCATTTTCTTACCCAAATTTTATTTTAACTTGTGCTTCCTAATATACCACCTCTTTACAAATGTGGGCACAGATTGCTAAGATCACACTCTGATGTATGAAAGTTGCTTCCTAACTGTGAATCTGAATGCTATATGCACACAAATCCTTAAAATAAACTAATAAGCTCATATTAGTACTCACAACTCCAAAGTGCCACAGCTCATATAAGGGATGCTTTCAGTCTGCTTACAGGTAATAATGTATTATCACAGCATTAAATTCAATAACCCCTTTCTCTCTCCATGAAAACGCTCATTATCTTCACAGGCTATTTATGTTGTTAGCATGTACCCAGAGTTTTATACATAGCCATTATCAATCATAGTACATAATCATTAGAGGCTGACAAACACTCCAGAAGGCAACTCTTCGGAGATGCTTTCCTGAGTCTCCTAATCTGTCTCCACAGTCTAGAGAGGAAGTCTAAACAATTAACTCAAAAAAAATCTGGGCATATAAATTTAGGCAAGGTGAATTGGACAGCTTAGACAACAAAATCACCCATATGTGAAGATCAGCCACTGATGTGCAGCCACAAAACAGTGGAATCTATTATTAACAATAACATTTAATAATCTTGCTTTATGCATCCAAGTGCTGTCACAGCAGATTACAGGCCAATTTGCTTCAGATAAATCTGGAGCTCCTGGCAAGTTCCACAAAAAGCAGGCATCATTTTGTTTCTTTAAAATACAGAGATGTCTTTAATATCTCAAATCTAGATCAAATTTAGATCAGTAATAACATGTTTTTACACCAACTGGTGTCAACCCTGAAAGGGAATGTGCTATTTTGGCAACAGTGTACACCATACAGCATCCTGATTGTTTCAAGAAATTACAGTTCTGCAGAGACCCGAGAGCAGCTAAAAGGCTTGCTCTTTAGTTCTTTAGGTCAATAATTAGGTGACTGAAGACTTATTCATAGAAATTACAATTCTGGCAACTCATTCTGTAATAAAATGATGCACATAAACTGATACACAGATAAACGTCTGCAATAGAATTTCATGTAGCAAAGTCTGTACGTTATGTACAAACTAATTACTGCTAGCAAAGAAATAATACTTGATTCTATAAGCCCTAAGTTTATGAATTTCACATATTTCAAATAAAATGCAAAAGATTACATCTCACACAGTGAGATGCCATTGTTTGTGGGTTATTTCAAAGACACTTACTTCTGTTTACTGGCCATACTTCGGCTACTTTGTCGTTGGTTTGCTGTTTGAAAATCCATGAATATTCCACAAAAACAGTTTCTGACGGTTTCTGGCTGGTTTTCTGTGATATAAAATATCGTTATGCTACAGTGCATGAACACGTAAAGCACTATGTCCAAAAAGCTACAGATTTATTAGAACACAGCTTCTAAAAGTTAGAAGTTTGCATACACCAAGTGCTCTTGCACAGCTTTCAGTACAATGAGCTTAACTTCAGTAATGGGTCAGCTTATGTCCCCTATTACAGTCCTTCATCAATCAATTCAAAATGACTGGCCATTGTAATTTTTCATTTAGAACAGTATGATGCAGAAAGGGCCTCTTTCTTTCTCTTGCCATTAGCAGGTCCCTTGTTCTCCTGTGTACAGTAAAATGCTCTACAATCAGTTCTAAAGTCATACCAGCATCACACAGACTCCACTATATGCATGCTACACCTCTGAATAATTCATCATTACAGCTAGTGGAGAACCTCATCAACACAAGCTTAAATAATGTCCCTGGCTTAACAAGAAAAACATTGAAAACTTCTTCAAAAAGCCACAGTTAATAGACCAACTACAATAACTGATTTCAGGTCTATTTTACTCCCTTTCCTGGCTAGGTGGCAGCTAATTGTCCTTAATATCCAACTTCCAGTCAGGACTAATGGTGTTCCGTTTCCTCAAAAGAAGACTACCTTTTTAGGCAATACTTGTAAAATGCTTTTAAACTTCTAAAAATAATCGCCAGATTGTTCAACAACCATTTTAAGCAAATGAGTTTAAAAATTCATCATCAAAAAAAAAAAGTGTCATGTAAATTAGAATAAAACACCAAGTGCTACAGTTCTGAAATGTTAAAATCTGATTCTTCATTTGAATGCCATTCTGTTCATTATCATTAATGCTATCGTTTCCTGTCTTACAGCATTAATGGAATTAACATATTGATTCCATATTGTTTATTAGAAAAATAATTGCATAAATTTTCTGCAGAAAGAAATTCACATTTCAGTATACTGGTTCTGACTGCAATGACCTTCTTACTTAACTGAAAATCTGTTAGCAGAATCACAGAATCTTCTAGGCTGAAAAAGACCTTTCAGAGATACTCCACAATATTCTTTCATGACCATACTAACTTTGTATGAACCAGAGTAAAGAGCAATTTAATATTCTTTTGTTCAATGACTCTGTACAGCCATTCAAATGAGTGCAAATGGGCACCACAATGGTAGGAAAGTGAATAGCTCTGGCACTCCCAGGTATCAGATCAACTGAATGCAAGACAACACTGCAGAAAGACCCTGCACTTAAAAGTTATGTAGGACCATGTATTTCAGTAGTATCAATATTTCTCTCCCCCTCCCACCCAGAACAGTGGCTTCAACTTTGCTTAAAAGAAAAAGGGGAATTTAATGCCAGCAAACGCCCCGGACTGTTTTAACACTCCTACAGTTTTCAAAATCCAGACTCTCATATCCTCCTCTTACCCAAAATAAGACATATGAAATGTCAGTCTGTACATTTTTATACTTCACATTTTAAATTATTAGTAATGCCTCTGAATCATTCTTTAGTAATGTGGAAGTTGCAGTACTTACCCACAAACCCAAGTGACTCATCCAGAGGACCAGACTTTTGTCTTTAGGCAGACTTCTAGAAAAAGCAGCCTGTTTACTCCTAAATGGTTTGTGTTACTCATACATTTAACAAAAAACACTGGTATCTAGTCACATACCCATGATTGGTTTCTTTTTTTCATTTTCAACTTTCTTTGGCAGGGAATTAAAAATTCTATCATTTTCTGCACTAATTGCTCTTTGAATTTCTTCAATTTCTGATGTTCTGGAAATTGGAACCTCTCTTAGGTTTTCTTCTGCATCCCCTTCTTCAGCACTTTTGTCTTCATCATCCTCAAAATCATCTTCGTAATCCTTTAAAAGTAACAGAATTTTCAATAACTAATAAACATGGATTATAGATGTATTTTTTCAAGATATTTTAAAGAAATCACAAAATGCTGCCAAAATAAAGATCTCATACAGATGGCTATAAATCCTCTGGCTGAAAGGCATTCTAAAATAATTCTTTGATAGAAATAAAATTGCATCTCTTGATTGTGCAGTAATTGCAATAAAGGCAGGACAAGGCTCCATATTGTTCTTCAGTGCCCAAAATAGTCTTTTTTTAATATCCTAAAGTAGAAACTATATTTAAGTGAATTATGTGTTCTTTAAAGAAATAAAACGTGTTCAGTGGCATAAATGCTTCAGGAATGTATCGGGTTGTTTATTTGATAGTTTGAAACCAAGCTGCCCTTTAATGGCAGGTTCAAATTTACTAAACTGTTTGCAAGTCCATGCATAAGGCTCATACTTGTAATAATTCTTTTAACTAAGACAATTCATCTCATGCTAAAATAATCACAAATGATATGAACCAGTCCTAAATATGCTCATTTCTCTGCACTGAATGGCAAAGGGCTACTGCAATGAGCAGCTCAGCTGTGGACAAATCTCACTCCTAGGTGGAGATGGACTGTCGCTTTGTTGAACAAAGATGATTCCAGTTCAGCTCACAAAAAGGGCACATTCAACACTCCTGTACCTTACTTTAAAGTAAACAAAAGAGAGCTAGAAGTCAGGGGTTCAATTTAACAAATTAGTAAAGGGATTGCTGTATGTCAGTATTTTTTTCCTACGATATTTTTGCAACTCAAACCAAAAAGTTCGTTTGCAACTCCCAATGAGAACTAAATAAATATACAGCAGAGAATTTCTATATAACATTTTCATTATTCATTATCTACTATCTGCCAAGTTAAGGTCACTACCATCCCCCCAAAAAAAAAAAATATAACCCACGTAATGTCCTGTAATTTTTATTTCTGTGAACAAAGTTATTCACTATTTTGATACACAACAATTACCATAGAAAACTGTATACTTTGACTTACTTCAAAATCATCTTCATAATTTGTGGAAAAGTCATCAAGTCCTGTGTCTGAATTGTAGATTTGTGTATCTTTCATTTCCTAAATGAGAAAAATGAGTAAAACTGTTAAATAATCTTTATCTGCCAAATCTTCGCATAAAATAGATTAATAGTTGTTCTTCTCAGATATGTCTACATTTCCAACCAAACATTTCAAAATGGAAATAAATGTGAAGTTTTAGGGAACTTAATCAGCATAACAGCACACCTCCTACCTGGTTATACATTTACAGCCAAAGGATAGCAGCTGGTTGTCAAGTGCCAAGCAGGGCACATTTTTGATCCTTCTCTGACTTTTGAAAAGCTACAGCCACCTAGTTTTCACAGGATGGAGTAGTTACAGAAGTATTAAGGACATTATACAGCAGTAAAGAACTTCTATGGATACCTTATTTTTCAGAACCAAGAGATTCCTGGAACTGCTAGGATTAGGACTATCATACTTCTAGTTGCCACTTTTTGTCATTCCTCAACTCAGACTTTGGATCAAGAATAGATTATATTAGTCAGATAGTCCATCTGGACAAAATTTCTCTAATTTGTCATCCTGCAAGGTTGCAGATACTCAGCAGTAACTAATTCACACAATTTTTTAAAAAATCCTTATTCCATGTAGTAACACACTCACAAAGATGTTTATAGTCTTTATTGCCTTACTGTAATAATTTCAGAATGGGCCTACAGAGCTGTCATCTTTATTAATGACATAGATGCTTATAACACTGCACCTCTACTCATATAGTTTTTACACACTAAAAGCCTCCACTTGGCAGTAGTTGTCTGGGTTCCTACTTTAAAGAAGACAATATATTGTCAATACCAAGCAGTATCAGGAAGTCATGCTGGAATACCTGGATGGCTGTGACATTAGGAGAAACAAATATACAAGGAAAATCAACAGCATAAAGTGCAAACCCCTGGAATTTGATTTAATTCTCTGTGTTGAGTGAGGTCTTATGCCAGCCTATGTCAACTGTTCATAGAAAGAAATAATATACTTTAGGTAGCTACAGATAATTTCTATTACAGATCTAAACTCTTTCTACTTATTGGGAATTATTTTTTTAAGTATTTCAATTTTTATTTATATCAATAAAAATGCAACACTCTAAGTTCCAAAACCAAACATTTTTACCTCATGTCTTGTGTCCTTTTCCTCTTTTTCAATGAGTTTTCCTTTATCTTTTACAGTTCTGTTGAAGAAAAAGAGAAGATCAATTTTATTGGTCAACTCAGAAGACAGCAGTTCTGTTTTCGTTTTGTCTTCTGGGGGTTTTGGCTGTTTTAGAAAATAAAAAAAGTCTTTTTTCATGAAAAGCTAAAAAAACAGTTGAAAATTTTGAAGAAATTGAAGCATTTCTACTAATATTTTGATAGATCTCTATTCAATGATAATGACACAGACAAGTGATTAATCAGCTAAGAACTGCAAAGATTTTGTCCAAATTTAACACCTGTAATTGCATCAAAGGGAAGAAAAAATAAGGAGGGAAAAAAACTTATTAAACCCAGACATTTATTACTTGTATTAATATCTGCAGCAAACTGGAGATCAAGATCAGGTTGGTGCAATATAGTCTAAAGCTATAAATCACAGACTGACTTCAAACCTGTTCTTTCGTTCAGATACTATCTCAAATATATATATATCTCTTAAACCTCTGAATTTACCTTACATGCTGATGGCTTTCTTCCTCCTGAATCCTCTCCTCCTTTTTGTATTCACTGTCCTGTAAATGAAGGCACAATATTCATGTGTCAGAAATGTTGGGAGGAAATACGTATATGAACCTGTTTTAGTACTAGTGCTATCAAACAGTAAGAAAGGTTTCTAATTAATTGGTTCAATGATATACTGTATTTTATTTCAGTCATGGCTTGCAAGATGTTCTGAAGAACAAGAGCTGACCTTGGAAGGCTGTGGCCAGACTGTTTCAGACAAAGAGATTTTACAGTAGGTACTGCAACAATTCACACAAATTGGACCCAGGGACGGAGAACAGTTTCAGGTACTTTTAATCCCCAGTATAAAGACCTGACTTTTAAATTCTCTATTATGAAGATTTGCCTAAATTTGGAAAAGTATTCAATAGGTCTTTTAACATAAAGGTGCTTGTCTTTATCCATGAACTTTAGAAAACAAAGCCTAACTGTGAAACAGCAGCATCATTGTGAATGTTCTGTAACAGCCACTTGAGTAAATTTCCAAGGAAGTCAAACCTTGAGCAAGGCCCTGATAGATTTTTGTTGCCCAATGCAGAAAGGCAGTTGCAGTCACCACCCATGGTGGGCCCCTATGCTGAAGGTGACTAGTATTTTCAGTAGCAAATATATTTCTGAAATTTTATTTGAGAAGTTGGTACATTTTCACTGCTTAGGCAGCAGCTATACTAATAAAATCACAGAATATTCTGAGTTGCAAGGGACACACACCAACTCTTAAATGAATGGCCTGTATGGGGATCAAACCTGACCATCTCAATGGTTCTATGCTCCATAAAACTTACCTGATTTTAAGAGTTACAAATTAGTAGATATTCCTTCTTTTATTCTTGTAGAATCAATGCTTATAAAAAACAGTAAAAATTGTCCAAGTTTTGATTATGTCTCTAGGAAATAACAGCATGCTCTATATTAGAAACACAAAAGATATTCTATGGCTTCAGAAGATGAGGCAAACCCCACAAATATAAGGGGTCTATACTCATGAGCCTACTTGTGAGTTAGATGGACATGCTGCCTTTATAAACAACATGAAAAATAGCTTCTATTAAAATCGTATTTTATTCTATAAAGGCAGCCAATCCAATTTAATGGACCTCAAGCCTAATGACATCTCCAATTCAAAGTATTTGTAACAATTTCAAAAGTCATAGCAATACTGAATTTTATGAATAAAAGATGTTTCTAACATAAGCAATGTTATGTCTTGATTAAATTTCATGGAAGGAATCAGCTCTGGATTAGGATACTTAAGTGCAGATGTAGTGTTTTAATCTACCACTTTAGTCTCAAATTTCAGAAAATGTTGGCTTAAAATGCAGATATTTTCATTATTCTCCTATCTATGATGCATCAATAATTAAAGTAAGTTATAAAGACTGAACAAAACCTACCCTTAGATCATGCTTCTTTCTTTCACTGTCTCTACTTCTTACTCTCTCATTAGCTTCTGCAGCTCGCCCTTCTCTGTCTCCATGGGAAGATCCTTCCTTAGACCTCCTTGATTTATGGCTTTTTTCCTCCTCCTTTCCATAACGTTTATGACTTCTCTCTTTTGAAAGCCTCTCTTTTTCTGGCCCAACAGAATGTTCTTTTTTTTCTCTGTGTCTTTTTTCTCCCTCTTTATCCAGCTCTTGATCTTTCCCTAACTTGTGTACACGTTCACCTTCTTCACGTTTGTAGGCTAAAAATTTGTCAATTTTCTTTCGTGCATCATTATCCTGGAAAGAGAAAAATGACATTAAACGGTTAGAAAGCTCTCCAGGACTGTCTTATCTTCACAAATCTATCAATTTTTGACCATTAGAATGATGGATGTATAAGCACTTAACCTTTCTGTCATGTGGATCTTATTTCCTATGATAGCAAGTTTCAAATTATCATAGCACTTGAGATTTTGATATCTCTTCCAGGACATTGTGTACTTTGCTACAGAAAATTCTTTGGACTATATATTCTTCACACAAAAACTTAATTCTTATCTACTAGGTGGTTTAACATAAAGTAGGATGTATATTTATCAATCACCCTGATAATAAATGCATAAACAGCAGATGGAAAATTTTGATGTAGCTGTACAAAAATTAAGTGCTATTTTCTATGAAAATTTTATTTCACGTTTACCTTAAAAAATGAGGGAAATACATGCTTAAAATAGAATAGCTGAGATGTATTTTGTTGTGTGTTTTTTACATGCTTGAGTACATTACTATCTCTGCATCTCTAAGATTTATTGGGAAATGGAGTCTGATCCAGTTTCCTTCTTATTCTGCAATTTTATCTTATTCTGTTATGAAACTCTTCACTACTTTCCCTTCCTTTACCTTCTTTTCTTTATTCCTTCTTTCTTGCTCTTCACTTCTTGTTTTTTCCTCCTCTAGAAAACAGATGTATAAATTAAGGAACAAATTTTATAATACTTCAACTCTGTACATAATTAACTCCAGCATGTAGAAAATAGTATTTTAGTGACATGTGTTTTCTCTAACATAAAAGCTTTCTAAAAAATTCATATTCTGTTGAAATTCTCTCTCCAAAGCTGATTCTTCCTTCCTTATGAATCCCTCTGTTCTCAATTGTCTTGTGTGTGATGGTAGGAGTAATGGCACATGCTACTAACTTCAGCAGTCACCCTGCAACTGAGGATTCAAATGGATCACTCAGTAGAGAATATCCAGGCAGGAAGGTACTTGTTTTCCTGAAGCCAACTGATCAACAAAACCAGTGACACTCATCCTCTCTTCAGAGGAAGGGAAACAAGCATCACTTTTTTAAAAAGCATCAAAATAAAACTAGGTTACCACAAGACTCAGTAAAGACATACACGTCAGCAGGCATTCACACCTACCTGTCCTTATCCTCTCTGTACAGATGGGGTATGGTTACAGAGTATTCCTACCCAAATATCAAATATTTCCAAGGATAAAAGCAACTTAAAGTAACTTACCTGAACGATGCCTGATTTCTCTTCTTCTCTGATGTTCTTTATCTCTTCCTTCAAATGATTTCAGGCTATTTTGTCTATCTATTTGCTTTATATCAGGTCTCTTATGCTTTTTGTCTTGCTCTCTATCACTCTCCCTGTCTTTATGTTTTGGTACATTGTGTCTTTCCTTCTCAAAATGAGACTCTTGAAGCTTATCTTTGTATCTCTCTCCATCTCCTCTCTGGTGTTCTTTTCCCCTTTCTCTCTCTCTTGTTTTATCCCTTTCTCTTTCATTAGATTTAAACCTCTCTCTCTCTCGTGTTCTTTCCTTGCTCTTCCCTCTGTCTTTGTGTTCACGTTTATGAGTGTCTATGTCAAGAACAGACCTCTCTTTCTGCAGTTTCTTTTCTCTATGCTTTTGGTCTTCATTTTGACTATCAGGTTGTGATGCCTGAAATAAAAATAAATATATCTATTATCATAATTCAGCAATCTATTTTGATAAGAGTATATTCATGTGAGAAAAAAAAATGGTGGGTTGATAAATATGTATTTAATTTCCCAAACCACATTAAAATGCTGATCTATTTCTAGGCTTACTCTGCGAAATTAGTAAGATTATGTCTGTGCTTATTGTAAAAAGAACTAATAAATGGAGTAATAGTAAGATACATACTGGAAAAAAGCTTTTAAAAAATACAACACAAACCTCATATGAGTATCAATGGTGTATCTGACTGGAGCCTGAACTCCCATTTGAACAGTGGATAATGTAATTACTCAGTTTAAAAATGCATAACAAACATGAGAGATGATAAAAATAAATACATTACATAATATACATATAGAAAAGTGAGTAAATACATACAAAGCAGATCTGTAACTTGGATTTGGGTGGCCAGCAAATCACACCCCATTAACTGCTGTGTGATTACCATAAAAGTGTATTATTTCCATTTACCTAATTAAGAAATTTGCAGAGTAATCTTATATAACTTGTGTAGCTTGAAACAGCTGAGTGGGCCCAGCTCTGAATACCCTTGGACTAGACAGATTCCAGAACAGTCAGTGTGACAAGAAGTTAGCAGATACACGTTAAAGATCTGTACTCTTTGTATTTGATGGTTCAAACTTAAAGTGCCTGGTGCACCAAACAGCATTCAAGAAAAAGAGATACTATAGATCCCATAAGGCAGAGTTGCTCACAGAACAAGCACCCTGCCCTCTCTATGTTCTCTCTGTTAATTCTACTGCTATAAGGTAACTTCATATCACTACCAGAAAAATAAAATCACCTTAAGATGTTTCCGAAGTTCTTCTGATTTCCAAGTATCTTCTTTGGTTCTTCTCTAGAACACAAAACACAAAAAAGACTGAGCAATCAACTAATAATATTTCAAAGAAAAGGATCAGGATATATAGCAAGTATCACTGAATTTTGTCATGCAAACAGTAATTTGACTTAGCTCTAATGTCTGTTTACAGCAGACTTCACCTGACTGAGCCTGGAAGAGGCCTAAAGCTCAGACTACATATGAAAGTTAACTGCCACATTAAATATTTGAATGTAACACTGAGAAAAAAAGCAAAAAGATAATGAAACTAAGCAAACTACACGACAGCTGTTTCACTAAAGTGCTCCCCAGTTAAATAGGTTATATTTCTTCCATATTCATTTGCAGAGTTCCTGCCCTTGACTGCTTGGCTTCTGCTAAACTAAAAGAAAATCATATTGTTTGAGATCACTAAAGCAAAGGAGGAATTTAAATCTACTGAATATTTTAAATAGTTCATTAGAGGACAATGGCTACACTTAAAGTGACATGATCAGGCTACCATTATTCTCAAATTCAGACTTGGCAAAAGCTACTAAGATTAACAAAATACTTGCTGATAAATTTTGGAATGATGAGCTGCACTGGTGGAAGAAAATAAACATATGGTGCCCATTTTTTTGTTAATTCATTATATGGAGGCAGCACTTTAACAACCTATTCTAATTTTTTAATTACTCTTCATTAAAAAAATATTGTCTTTTCAGACTTAGATTTTATAGAAGACTAGTGGACTGGTAACCTTCATCTAAAGCTGGTGAGAAACCTCAAGAAGGCAGCCTTTGTAACAGAAAGAAAGTGCCCTTTAAATTTTCTTTTCTTCTGATGCTTAAAGAAGGCCAAAAAAGCACGGAAATACTCCTTTATAAAGTAAGACAAGAAAGAAAAACCCAAAGGTGATCATTTTCCTAAGTGAAGCTTTAACAAAGGCTAAGAAATTAAACAGAACCTGTGTGAGGGTAAGCTGGAAGGAAGGATATGGATGGGCACAGAATGCTGTATTAGTCTCAAATAGTAATCTATTTAAAATCCCTAATATATATGATTATGTTTTGGGTTTAGACAACATTTAGGCATATATCAGTAACGAAAGAAAGAATGTTAATGATGTTAATAGCCTAAAACCACCATAACCAACAGATAACATCAAATAAGGTTTTGAGATTTATTTCATTCATTATTTGAGATAAAATATGCATCTGCCAGTTTTCTGGGCTCTGCAGATTTCACCTCCCCACCACCACCAGAATCTGTTGGTTTTATACATGATGATTTTCCAGTTAAATCTCTGCTTTTGCAAGACTAAAAAATAAAAAGACAAATGTTTCATAAATTTTAAAGAAACAATACCTCTGAGACCACTGCCTAATTATAAGTAAAGGTACACAGAGAAGAATGTTTAATACAAACTTTAAAAGGATGTATTGAAGTTTCTCATCCGTTTGTGAATTTAGAAGTACTTACACATGTAGCTATATACTCATTCAAATCCAGATTAAGATTAGTTATTTAACTAACACAGGGGTTTAACTTAATTTATCCACCTGAGAACACTCAGCTCACATAAAATGCCACAGAACTCAAGATGTGCTCTGAAATTTTTTACCATTTAAGAATCTATGCCTTAATCTAAACAAACACTAGTCAGTGGAACAAGAAACCTTGATGCTTTAGTTAAACTCTTCAAAAATGTTCAAGCGGCATTTTTTCACTCACAGCTGAAAAGATAAGAGGTTTTCAGAATGTAATTTTTAGTTTTAACTAAGTTAAGACCCCAGTGAACTATGATTCTAAAGAAAAACAAAGAGGAGAGCAGTAACAGAAATTTCTGTAGTTTTTAAAACAGAATTTATTTTTCTTATTTCCCGAACAAGCTGCCAGTTTGAGAGCCCTCAAATGGGTAAGGAGCACAAGTGATGGAACAGCAACAGCCAGAGGAGGGTTCCCCCTTCTGTCACTGTCTCTGGGGCACCAACTCACCTAAAAACTTCACTTCCCATCACAATTCACTAACTCCTCTCAGCAAAGCGGTGACTGATGTACCACAGTGACTGAACTTAGACCTAAAGCTCTCCCGAGGGCTCCCAAAGTACCACCCCACAGACCCTGCCCACCCACTCCATTGCTACTGCATTGTGTCCGGCGCGGCCACAGACTAATTAGTCGCAAAATCCAGATTCACACAACCGTAACAAGACTGACTTGATGCTTCTGCTTTATTCTGGAGCCCTACAGACTTTCCATGATCTGACTCCCTAACCTCGAAGTTACGTGAAGATCCAAGCCCTGGCAGGTCACAGCAGCACCAAATACTAAATACACCTACAGCACGGAGCGAGGGTATTTTCCTAAACCCCCTTCTGCGGGAAGGTGTGTGGCTGACCCCTGTGCCCGAGGGACTGGGATTCCTTCTGGAATTCCCGGGAACCCCCGGCCGTGCCACAGCCGGTCCCGGCAGAGCCGCGGGGTGCCGGGGCCGCCACAGGGACACACCGGCGCTCCTCCCTCCCCCGGCATTCCCGGCTCCCCCTCACCTTGTCCCCCTCCATGAGGGGGCGGCAGGCCCGTCGGGCCGGGATCGGGAATGGGATCGGGATCGGGAATGGGGATGAGGGCGGTGCGTCCAGGCCCGCCTGGCAACCAGGGCGAGCAGCAGCCGGCCGAGCGATGGATGGGCCGGGCGGGAGCGCCGAGCGGGCCGCGGGAGCGCCCCCGGTGCGGGAATGCCGCGGGGATCCAGGAACAGCATTCCCGGCAGGGCCAGCGGGATCCTGCCCTCCCCTCGGCCCTGGAGAGGCGCCTCTGGGGCTGCCCAGCGCCCCGGAGATGTGGGGCTCGGGGGACTGGAGCGTCCCTGAGGAGGGGAGGCTGAGGGGCTGTTCAGCATCGAGAGAGGGGGCCTCACAGTGTATATAAATGTCTAAATATCCATAAATATCCATATGCCAAGGCGCTGGATGAGGCTGTGCTCGGTGGTGCCAACACTGAGGAGAGGCCGCGGGCAGAAACTGAACACGGGGAAGAACTTCATTACTGAGCAGTGACCGAGCACTGGGACAGACGGCCCAGAGAGGCTGTGGAGTCTCCCTCACTGGGGATATTGCACAGGCCTGTGGACACAAATCCTATACCGTGTGCTCTGGGATGGCCCTGCTTGAGCAGGCAGGTTGCACCAGATGGCCACTGCTCACATTCTAACTTCGATAACTGTGGCACATCAGTCACCTCTTTACTGACAAGAGGTGTTAGTGAATTGTGATGGGAAGACTCACTGTGGTCCCATCCTGACCGGGGTTTTCACGAGGCGGGGATGGGGCACACGGCCTGGCAACACTCAAGCACTGCTGTTCTACTCTTCATACCAGCCTTTAATAGTTTAAGTATATTGTGAAACCATCCCTCATCGTGGCTGATTCACTTGTGGTAAAGTCATACACGATTACTGCAGGGAAAAAAAAACACAACCCTAACAAAAAACCAAAACCATAAAACAGGAAAAGCGTGAAATGCTTACTCTACCATTCACCCAGATGCTGGGTAAAGGCAGGTATGAAGAACTGTAGAAATAAATAAAAACGTTAATTTTGCTCCTCCAGTGACAAGCAGCAGAGCTAATTCCTGCAGCAAAGCACAAGTGGCAGCTCAGCAGACACACGTGGAAGGAGCTCCATGGTTGCCTGAAGGAAAGGTGTGTGCTATTTCACAGCAAATATTTACAACCTATTAACACCTGTGATTTAAAAGACCTGCTGAAAATTCCTCTGGGCACTTTTAACTTTGCTGCTTATTTTAAGAGTGTCAAAAAAAAAAAAAGGTTAATATGTAACTGCTACTGCTAGTGTTGATGTTTGTAGAAAACTGACTACTGAGGGGGGGAAAAAGCAAAGGAAGAGGCATTTTTTTTGCATTTGAGAAACATTCTTGCCATAGTTCAAGGGAAGTTTATCTTGCTGACTTCAAAGAGATAAAATTTAACCCCTTATACCTGGCCTTACATTGTCAGTTGACAAGTACATACAAACCTGTGACACCTCCCCTCATACTCATTTTTTCAGAATAAATTAAAAAAATGCTGTAAAAGTTGCCTCACTGGCTGAACTGTGAAATATTTTCCTTTATCATGTAACAGAAAAGCAAATCAAACCCAGATAAGCAAAAAAACCCACCTCAATATTTTATTTACAAACTCCTCTCCCAAACCACGAACAAACAAAAACACACACAAAACCCCAACCAAACAAAAATAACCTCCAAACACACCATTAACTGTAAGTATGACTTTTAAGGGCTAAATTATATCCACTAAGTATAAACATATATGGATACTAAACTATTTATAAACCCTCCTATGAATTATTTATCTGGTTTTGGCAGAAGAAGAATAATCTATAAGCAGCTGGATTGGGGCAACCAGTGACAACACAGGGTGTGGGATGAACAGATGAAGAGCAGCCCTGCCCAGAAGGACTTGGGGGTGCTGGTGGATGAGAGACTGGACATGACCTGGCCATGTGCACTCACAGCCCAGAAAGCCAGTTGTGTCCTGGGCTGCATCCAAAGCAGGGTGGACAACAGGTCAAGGGAGGGGATTATGCCCCTCTGCTCCTCTCTGGTGAGACCCCACCTGGGGTGCTGCATCCAGCTCTGGGGCCCCAGCACAGGAAGACATGGACCTCTTGAAGTGAGTCCAGAGGAGGCCACCAAGATGATCAGAGGGTTGGTGCATCTCTCCTATGAGCAAAGGCTGAGAGAAATGGGATTGTTCCGTCTGGAAAAGAGCGGGCTTAGGGTGACCTAATTGCAGCCTTCCAGCACCTGAAGGAAGCATACAAAAAAGATGGAAAGGGACTTTTTACAGGAGCATGTGGTGACAGGACAAGGAAGAGTGGATTCAAACTAAAAGAGAACAGGTTTAGAATAGTATTGGCTTTACTGTGAAGGTGATGAGGCTCTGGAACAGGTTCCTCAGAGAAGTTGTGGATGCTCCATTGCTAGAACTGCTCAAGGCCAGGCTGGATGGGACTGTCAGCAACGTAGTCTGTGGAAGGTGTCCCTGCCCATAGCAGGGAGGTTGGAATTAGATGATCTTTAAAGTCCCTTCCAACCCAAACTTTCCTAGGATTCTATGATTTTATATCTTCTTTCCCAAACAAATAAAAATAGTCTTACAAGCCATCCTGAAGTAACTCAAAGAGCTTTTTGGCCAAAATGGTTACAGTGTTATGAACACATGGAACTAAACATCTGCTTAGGAAGGGATGCTCTGCAGAAATGCTGTCCTGTTTATAAAGACTGAAGGACAAAACTGCCGTCTGATGGAATTTTATTTTTAACAGCAATGCAGCAAATGCATAGAACTAAAACAAGCAGACATGACATTGATAACCAATAACTGAATAGAAGAGGCAGCTTTTTCCAAGTTCTGTTTCTACTGTCTACTCTTTAGACTATGCATATGTATTTGCTACCAAAAAATAAAAAAATCAGTTTTGACTGTCAATAGCTTTTCTTTTCTTACCCCTATTAGAGTATACTAGTCAGGCAGCTTGAAGACAAGAGAAAAATTACAGATGTGAGAAAGCACCACTAGAGGGTTTGGAAAGAACTTTTCAAAACTTAAACTCTGGGATCAAACTGAAGTTTAACTGCTGCATGAAAACACAAGCTGTAATACACAAGCTGTAATAACATCTTTGGAATAACAGTACTAAAATCTGTGCATATTTCCACCATGTACTAAAATAAACTAGTTTCTCACCAATGTAATGCAGAAGGTTAATAAATCAATAGTTTTACTTTTTTTATAAAAATGAGTGTTAGAATCCAGTGAATACAGGCAATAAAATGGCACATATCTGTTGTATAAAAGAACAGCATAAAAGGATATCCTAAATTTTCTTTCCCAGAAAAGTGTTGTAAACAAGGGTTTTGGTAGCCCTGGGAGTTTTAATACAATTTTACCTTCTACATGTTTTTCTCTTGTCTGGCTTGGTACATACATTTTCTTCTCCAACTGCAGTGTTAACTGGAAAACAGGAATATAAAATAACTCATTTTTTTATATTCTGTAGTAATAAGCTTTTTTTCTTTTTGTTTGGTTGTTTTCTGGGGTTTTTTATCCTGTGGATGTTCCTCTAAGTATGTGAAGCAATATTGCTTTTTTCTTCACCTCTGTATGGAATGACACATGACAGCATTACACCAAGAAGTTACTGGAAATATCACTCCTCAGAGGCACAATATTGCAATGCTCCAGCATGCTTAAAAATCATCGTTCTTTTACTATTAAAAAAAAAAAGCTTTTTATATGAAAGAAGAAAGTTGTTAGGATCTAGGCTTTGTAGCTTTTTTAAACCAATTTCTGCTGACGCCTTTTGAAGATGAGAGGAAAACTCAAATATTGCCATCAGCAGAGGTGCATAAATGACCTCGTGCAAAGTGCTTTTGTTAGTTCTCCAAGTTCATAAATAGAAACAGGAAAACATGTGGATCTCTGAAGTAAAGCTTGTGTCTTTAGTTTTGAACTATAACTTGGAAGAATCCCACAAGGGGAAAGAAAAAAGAGACTATAATTATTGTGAAAACTTACTAAGAAACACATTTTAGTGGAAAGTATTTCTGTCTTCAGAAACAATAAATATTTGAGGATCTTGTCATAAGAGTAAAATTTATGCATTCAGTGAAACTGAAGCCAGATTGGGTGATACCAGGGATCAGACAAGTATGGTTTTGCTCCAAACAACAGAAGCTCAGGTATTGTAGAGTCTTTTGACTCTTTTTTGTGCTATATATTAGATAATTTGAAGCAGAGAGAAAATATTTGTGCTCTATAGTAGATAATCTAAAGCAGGTTGAGACAGCTGGATAAAATCAAGCACAGAAGTAGAGTATTCCATCATGAGAATTTACCAGGATAAAACTCCATGTAAAGTATGTTTTCATTAATAATTCAATTTCATTTTTTTTTTTTTTAGGAAAAGACTCCTGAAGAAACATTTCTATACAGTAAAGATTTCTCTTGAATAGCTAAAAACCTCTAGAGAGAACCATCAAAATGAAATAATGCTCTTGATTAAAATGAGGTGTAATACCAAATATTGTTCTTCAGGAATATTAACTATTACTGAAAATGGTCAAGAAGTAACAATTGAAATTGCTTCCAAAACATGTTTTCTTGTCTGAAATCCAAAGAAGACAAGCATGTTTAGGCTTTCTTTTTCACCATATAAATGGAATTTTGCCAGTTTTTCTCATTCTCAAAAACCCAGATGTATAAACAAGATTGTTTGGGAAGTTATTGTCAAGAACAGTGCCGGTACTTACCAGAAAAAAAAACATCATGGCAAACTGGTGTGATGCAAGGTAAAAATAAATGTAGGATGACACTGCTTTGACTGCAAGAAAAGTTACTGAGTTTGAAAAAGTAAAAAGAATCCATTAAGAAACGGGAACAAACACATATGGCTAAGTATGGCTATGAAGGAATACTGCAAGCAAAAAGTATTCATTAAAATTCTAATAAGGCAACAGACCTACAAAAGCAGAGTATGAAAAGAATAAATATTATCTAAATGAGTTAAACACAATCAGCTCTGTAGCTGATACAATTAATTATAGGATACTTACGGAAAAGCCCAAGTAATCCCTGGGCTATAAGTGATTATCTTCAAGAGTTCCTGATGCTTTGAAGAATGCTATCGTAAATATTTAAAAATAGGATCAGGAAACATATGAATTAACAACCCCAAGATTCTTGTGCAAATTATTAGGCAATTTATCAGCACCAAAAAGATAGAATAAACAAATAACTTGTGTTTATCCAGAAGATTTTATGAAGAAAATCCCCTAGCAGCAGAGTTTATGTCTTGATTTCAACAAGGCTCTTTTGTCTCTATTATAACACTGGATATGCTAATTTCATACCACCCAGTTTCTGTGTGGGCCCAAGGCAGTTATCTACACAAGTTCTAAGAAGTCAGCAGCTACCTCTTTATCAGAAATTTCTATTAATGTTACAGATAAATGTTATCAAAGTCATGCTACAAGATCTTGCTTCTGTTTTCTTATTTGATTGGCACATTATCACTCACTTTTAGTTCTGATTAATCAAACTTCCCTCTCAATTAATTAAATAATTACTCTGCACAGGCTCAGTGCTAGCCTGTCAGATCTACAATTATGTGTTTGTTAACCTAAATTCTACAAGATTAATGTTTCTCCAGTATATTAAATCTGACTGTATGGGGTACTCCTCTAAATTCCATATCCACCTCATTTGCAGAATATGCACTGAACATATAGGAGAGCAGAATAAGATGCAGTGTATGGTAAAGTGTTAGTTGGAAAATTAATTCAATCACTTTTTTTTTTCCCTTACTTTGAATTTTCATTTTGGTTTATAGTACTGTTGTATTCTGCTTCAGATACCGTGAAACCAGATAGGGAAATAAAATGGACTAGTGGAATCCAAGGCTGAGAAGAGCTTGAATAAATGAGAAAATATTAATAGTATTGGTTATAATGGAGGGAGCCAACATACAGTACGTCTATTTGTACCTGGTGACACTGAAGCTCAGGAGTTCACATTGAAGTCTATATAAGCAAAATAACTAACTAGAAGAGGAATACAATAAATGCAAAAAATCATCCAGATTTACTGCACTTTGATATTATTGGTGTCTAAAGATGTCACAGCATCATACTTGATACCTCCAGTTTAAGGCAGCAACCTTTTATAGTCTTCTGCTGCTCTTCAGTCCTCTCACTGTTACAGTCTGCAGCTGGTTTGAGTTCTCTAGAAGGCCCAAAGTAAGCAAATTGTAATTTCAAAGCTTGTATCATTGATTTTGTTAGTGCTTTCTGTATCATTTGGTTGTTCAGAATTTTCATCCTGAGTAACCTAATTACACAGGTGGAGAACATACACTGTCAAAGGTAAAGAGGAAGTAAATAAGAGCAACATGAGTCTCTGGCCAGAAATTGTTTTTGCTTGGAGTGGTCCATTGTGTCTCATTGCAGGCACAGAGGGAATTAGGAAGGATGAGAAAACAGAACAGCACATTCAGTTGCCAAGATATGGATTATTTTCCAGTTCTGCTGTGCAGCACTAAGTAAACAACTTTTCTTTTTGTGCTATTGCCTTTTGACTTTCTATGTCTCTGGATAATTGAGATGAAGCTGCTTTCACTTCTTAAGAAAATGAAACCTATGCAGCTTTTCTATTTGTCCCTTTGTATGTGTTTTCATAACTTTTCAGCCTATAGACTAAATTCATTCTCACATCTTTCCTGCCTGCAAATATCAAGTCTCAAAGTCTAACAAATTTTGTAGAAATTGGCATCTAAAGAGAGGAGAAAGTACTCCCCACTAAGTGAAAGGTTAACTATTTAAAGCAAAAACAACCCCAAACCCAAACTCCTGGTAAAGGCTGAGTTTAATCAGCACGTGCATACCAGCAAATTGATTAGGACACGGCTAAGGACAGGCAACAGCTGTCCCTTATCAAAGTGGTGGCTACATTAGTTACTAAAAAGATAGGAGGAATGATGCAGGAATCAGGTGTTTTTTTGTAAAAGGGATACAGGACACAAGCCTGTTATAAAGTCATCTTTTGAGTTCAACATATAGGGGCTTACAAACCCCAAGGGTGACGGTACTCCTGTGTTACCAATATGACAGAGGAGGCAGCTCTGCCTGAGGATGTGCGAGCAAAGCTCCAGGAAACACCTGCTGTGACCAAGGCAGGGGGTGACTGACCTGCCTCTGGCTGCTCTGAGCTACTGACCCGTCGGTCCTTGAGGGATATCCCTCAGAGGGAACGGAGCGAAACACGCCGGGTGACCGGAGGGGTAGCGCACAGTGCCAAGGCGTGTGTGTGCTCCCGATCCCAATCCCCCACGGTGGGGTCACACGGGGGGACCGATGAGAGGGAGCNAGCAGCCGCGGTAGCATGAGCGGGGCCGCCGCGAAGCAGCCGCCCGGAGCGGGCGCCGCCGCAGATCCCCCCGCGGAGAAAGCGGCGGCGGCCGCGCCGGACCAGGTGGCGGAGTCGCCGCCGCCGCTGCTGAGCGTGGACGTGACGGGCTTGGTGTCGCAGTTCGCGAGGAGCTTCGTGCTGATCTTCCCCGTGTATGTGCTGGGCTACCTGGGGCTGAGCTTCAGCTGGGTGCTCATCGCCCTGTGCGGGCTCTTCTGGATCCGCAGGCACCGCGGCGGCAAGAGCTCCCGCCTGGGCCGGGCGCTCGCCTTCCTGGAGGACGAGGAGGAGGCGGTGCGGCTCAGCGTGTCCTCCGCGGATCTGCCCGCCTGGGTGAGTGGCCGACAGCCCTCGGCGATGCCCGGAGCGCCCGCCGGGCTGGGCCCTCTCGCTGCCCGGGCTGCGCCACAGGCCCGAGGCCGGAGCCGGCCTGCCCGGCGGGCAGGGAGAGAGGGAGGGTGAGGGTGAGGACACGGCATCTCCCGCGCCCCGTGGCTGCCAGTCCCGGTCCGGAGCCTCCCCCGGGACTCCACGTCCAGCGGGCGGCAGAGTGTGCCTTCCCCGCTTCCTCGACCTGGGGGGGTCCCCGTCCCCGGGGGTGGCCCTGTCCCCGTCCCCCAGCCTGTCCCCGTCCCGGGAGTGGCCTGTCCCTGTCCCCGTCCCCCAGCCTGCCGGGGCTCCCTGGCACGGGCAGAGTTCCCCGCAGTTCGGGGTTCCCCTCGGCTGTCAGAGGGCTCCCTGCAGCACTCGGCGTGTCGCGGCTCGGGCCGCCCCTTGCGAAGTTGCGGTGGGAGAGGCGGGCAGGGCCGGTTCTGGGCGCTGTCAGGGCTTTCATTAAAGCCGTACCTGGTGGGGAGCGACACAGGAGGGAGGTGGTGTTTGCGAGGGGCCTCAGGGCTGTATCTGTGCAGTGATGTGGTGGGGTTTTTAAAAGGCTTTCTATGAGTCTTCCTTGGAAAGTTTCAGGCTTTCTAATAAGTCGTCAGAACTACTGTTATTAGTTTATTTTTTAGCTGAAATCCAGCTTCAAAGTCGACCTGCTTTTCTCTCATTTCCCCTCTGTGGGACTAGCCTTGTGTTTGGTAGGGCCGGTGGCATCGAGGCCTCCGTGTGCCCCACCCTGGCCCCAGGATGTGCTCTGTGGAACTTGCTGCTCCCTTGGTTTCCTTACCTGAGGCGGGAGCGTTTCTGTCAATTCTTTCCGTGCTATTGCTCTGGTGACTGCCCTCTGCTCCTCAGCTGTAGCCCTCCACACCTCTGCTAGGGACTCTTTGCAGTGACTCTGCATCGGGCACTGTTGAGATGATAAAAATCCAGGTAGCTGTTTTCATGTTATCAGATTGCAATACCTGATGTGACCTGTCCTACCTCTGCTAAGGCAGAGACTACAGTGGGTGGGTGTCAGATGGGAGTCTTGAACTCCTGTTTTGTCGTATCTTTCACCAAGTTCTTGTGGAAGATCATGATAAAAGTGAGGACTGCGTAAGAGAGATTAAATAGTTTTTAGTGCTTGGGGATGTCAGTCTCAAATAACGTAGTTAGTAGCTCTTATGTTAGCTCTGTGTTGTGTTTGGTTTCCTTCCCTGTAATCACGCAGCAATGTAGTGGAAGTGTTCTGACTTGGTACATTTAAAATGAATTAGCTGAAGCTAGATCTGTTGTGGAGGGCTGTATATAGTAACTATCTGCTGGTAACTAAGACATAGATATTCAAGCTTAGTGCTGTGCATACATTTTATTTTAAGGCGCAGTTTGTTGCCTTTGATAAAATGGCAATTGATTCATGTCTTGAGCTGTCCAAACAATTAAAGATTGAGAAAGGGGCCTCCTAACTGAAGTCAGAGGCAAAAAAAAATCAGAGAGAGGAATGAGTGCTGGCTGCAAGCACCTACATATTCTGTGGCATTGTGAGAAAGCAACTGATCAATATGCAGGGTTTCCCCAAAAGTGTGAACTTATATCACACCAGCTGGCAGGTGTAAATCACTCTGGGTAGGTTTTGGGTGTAGGGTGGTGGGCTTTTTTTTATTTTTTTGTCCCTCCTGCTCTTAAATTTTAGAGATCTTGGTTCTTTTCTTTCTGCTGACATTAATGAAATATTCTGGAAGCATCATGCTTCCAAATGTAGCATCCAGACGAAATGCAGTCTGGAAAATGAAGACTCCTGAGAACCGAAGGCCTGCTTATATCAAAAGTAGTCTTCAGTGTCTGCTGTCGGAGTCATTAAGGTTTGTGTGAGTCTTTTTGCTGCTTCCATAATGTGTCTTGAAAAACTCCTGGTTTTCTTCCTTTTGCAATCTGTGTGTTGTCTTGGAGATTAGTGGATTTTGTATTTCAAATAAGACCTAATGGCAAATGGAGCCTGACATCTCTTTAATAGGTATTGATGTTATCCATCTTAATGTGAACTGCACACTGAAGTAATGTCCTCTTGGTTTCTGGTCAGGGAATTAAACTTTAAATTGCTTGAGTAGAGCAGTGCTGTTTCAAATGTAGGAAACTCTATTGCTCTTCTGGGATTGAAACTGAGATTTAATAAACCATTTTTCAACTAAAATTGTATGTTATCTCAAACATTTATTTGACATGTGGTGTCTTTCTGGGTCCTTGATTGGAAAAGAGCTTTAGCTTTGTATGTTAGGTGTGATTTCCTTCTATCCCCCTACTCTGGGATTGGCTGCTGCTTTAGTGGTTCATGTTAAGTACTCAGTAACACTGCTTTGAGTTATTTACTTTTAAGAAAATTATTATTTCAGGAGAATTTTTTTCTGCTGGCAATATGCTCAGGTGCAATTTGAGAGTGATACTGGTGTGCTATCACATTAGAGTTTGAAATGTTAATTATTAGTTTCCTAAATTAGATTTACTTTTTCCATAAACAGTTGGTTATACAATAGGAATATTCTGTACTGTGCATGTAAAATGAATTAATTCAGTATGAGTACAAGTCCTGTTTTTTAAAATGTCAACACTGAATTATCTAAAAAATGTGTGTGCAAAAAATAGTGTGATTACTGTCTTAAAAAATAAGATCTGTACTCATAGACTTGCTAACTTGTAGTCAGAGCTCTGCTGTGTGTTTGGAAGATGTCATGGATTATATGGGGTGGGAGGGAGCAGAGGTGGGTGCTTTTCCAAATAATTTAAAACTAGGGAGTAGAACTTAAAATGAGAAAGAATTGGAGATCAAAATGGTCTTTAAATAAAGACATTTCCCCTTTCTTAGCAACATTTTTATGCACTAGATGTATTTTATACTGGAATTAATGTAATTTAGATGCAAACATATGTAAGATAAGTGGCAATTTAAGTATTTCTACTTAGAGGATTGAAGGTAGGAAACAAGGGCTCTAAATTTTTAAAGGCCAGGTATCATGTTGCCTTTTATTTTTAAAACAGTAATGAAATTTCATAGTGTAAGTGGTATAACAAATTTACTTCATTCTTTCTAAAAGCAACCAAAAAAGTAATCTAATTTGCCATTTTGGGGGTTTTGGTTTCTTAATGTGACTTTTAGAACATGCCAACATATCGTGTTTGACATGTTTTTGGGTTAGTGAAACTTTGACTCCTGTTTTCTTCAACATGCAGATAAAAAGCCAAGCTGCATTTGTTTTTCCGAGATTAAATGTAAATTTGGCCTGGTACCAGGAGCTGTATCTGTGTGCAGTCTGTCAGCAATCAGCACGCAACCAAAATAGGAACAAATCTTAGTATTTTTAAAAAATTGATTCTGAGAACAGATTTAGACAATTTTCTTCGTATCCTTAAGCTTGTATTATACAGAAACTGAAATACTGTACATGATTGTAGTAAAAGTAATGCCATGTTAAAACACTACAAGTCTGCTGTGGCATTTTGTGTCCTATAGGTTTGCTTAAGTTTCTGCTCCAGTTTGGAGTGATTTTTAGGGTCTTCTTCCCCTCTTGTTTTGTTTTCTTATCTACTTAAGAAAAAGGAAAAAGCGTATCTAAACCTAAGGAGATGTCTGTTCACCTTTTGAACTAAACTGATTTAGAGTCCTATTGCAAACAAATTTGGTGAATCTTCTTTCTCTTGGGAAGTTGTATGAAATTCTTGCAGACTGTGAGTATTGTGGGTTACCACTGAACTGCTCTACCACCACTACACCTCGAGGGAGGAGATAATGCCAGCATGTACCCTTTTTACTGGGTGCTGATGTATAACTACATAATCAACACAGTAATTATCAGCCCATGTTTCGTTGAGTGTTCTTGTGTTGGTGATGGTCAGTAAAGCATGACTTCAGTCATAGTTGGATGTTTCGCAGTTGAATGTTAGAAAAAAAAGTAGATACATAGTTTTCTCCCCTGCACCAAACTGTTGGTCGAGTCGACTGTTAGTCAAGAATGTTCGGTTGAAATTACGACGGCGTGATTTACAAGAAAAATTACTCCTGTGTACAGTTATTTAATGCCAAACAGGATCTGAGGAGTTTTAGTGGGGGCACTACAGAGAGCTCTGGGCTGCCAGCCTGCATCTGGAAAGTGTGAGGAGGTGTGAGTAAGAACAGAGTATTAACTTGTGAGTACTCAACAGCCAAAGTCCCTGTCCTCCTTCTGTGTGATTATTTTTCACTTTAAACTACCTCCTCCTCTCGGTGGTTCTTGGTGTATGAATATACATACATACATACATGTATTGTGGGTTGTGTGTATTTTTGTGGTTAGGTTTTGTTTTTAAAGAAAGGAGTTTAATTTGGTTCAGTATTAGTTGCTGTAGTTAAGGGTGACTTCCCAAGGGTACCCCATAGTTAGGAGACATGTGAGTGATGGTTTTGGGAATGGAGAACCGGAGGAGAAAAAGGCATGTTGGACAACTGATCATATCTCCCGGTTTCTCAAAGTTTTCAAAATGAGTGTGTTAAAAATGTGCTGAGATGTCCCACAGCACTTTCTCTCATGTATTGCTGTGGTATCAGTACGTGACTCTTATATAAAGATCCTTTTCCAGAATATTTCTGGTCAAAAGCCACATGTTAGATTGATGTTTATGAACATGATATCAAACTACTCAAGAAAAATATTAACCTGAGAGTATTAGTATACCTCTTGAACTGTTTGTAGGTGCCACAGGCCTTCTAAATATGTATGTATCATACATTGTTTTTTCATATAACAAATGGCTGGCTGGGAAATAAAGTTGAATCAGGGTTATTGTCAAAACATTTTCATTGTAGTTTATAATAATGCAAGCCTCTTGTATAAATTTGAAGTATTCAGAACAATTCTTCGGTGTCTTGTTCGTGTTCTTTAAAATTAAAGAAGAGGCGGCATTTTGTTTCTGGTAAGATAAAATTCTTTGACTTAAATAATTTGATTTATATTGAAGTTTATCTTCCAGTTATCAAATCATCACTAGTTCTCTAGTTTCTAAAACTGCCTTTAGCATAACTTCTTTTGAGCTTAACAACAATTTTATGCTGACCATATGCCTGCACTGAATTTGGGGTGTGGGTTTGTGGAAGCTGTTTTTAAAACAATACTAAGTTTTAAAAGAATGCTAATTATTCAATATCTTTTGTAGTGTCTGAAACCAATTTGTCTGAGCCTTATAGTAGCATATCAGATTCTGAAAGTTGTAGTTAATGATTATGAATTGACCTATGCCATTGCTTTGGTATGTTTCAGTGTGAAGTTAAATGGAATTCAATGAAAGAATATAATTCTTCTGGTTTCAATACAGAGTTTTTTGACCTGTGATGTCTTATCTTTCTCTTTACTTTTCCTTATTCTTGGACAATAAAACAAATCTGATACTACCCTTTCCTAAGGAGATTTGGAATGGACACCCCAGCAGCATCTTTGGAGCTTTTCTGTGGCCCAGAGGAGCCAGCTTTCAGGGTTTATGCACCACTGCTGGAAGGCCAGCAGAAATTCAAATGTAGTATGTGTAGAACTGCTTTTGCATACCCAGGGTAAATACTGCACCACTTCAAAAGGGAAAGTTAAATCCTTATCTTTAGCTGCTGTTTGTGAACACTTAATGAAATTAAGATATACAGAGCTGGAGTATTCAACATAGGAATAAATGTGAATAAAAACAGTGGGAAACCAGTATGTTACTAAGAAGAGGGGGGGCTTTTTATTTTAAATAACTGTTTGAATTCAGTACATTATGAAACCAAACTATTTAGAGAGGTCTGGCATTTTATCATTTGTGTAATTTTTGAATCATATGGCACTTTGATATTTCTGGGTAAGTTTTGTTTCAGTTGAATGAGGAGAGAGTTCTGTAAAGTTTGGAAAAAAACTGTTGGATGAGAAATAAGAGGAAAAAATTAAATCAAGAATTTGCTGGAAGTGAGCGTGTGTGAAATTGTGGAAGCCAGATGCCAGATTTATGTGTGTCAGTTTGTAGTTGTCCAAGATGGCATGAACTGACCCAGGACCCTTCTTTGGCCCCATCTGCTGTGCACTAAATGCTTTTCCCATTTTGTAACAAAAAGGAAGAAAGGATCTGCACCACACTTGCATTTCTCAGACAGTCTTAATAAATTTTTTGAGGAGGTCTTGACTTATCACTGGAGGAGACTAAAGTTCTGTTGGGATAAGTAGGAAAAGATAATAGCATAATTGAAGATGTGTGGGTATTTTTTTGAAAATAACCAACTTAACTTTTTTTTCCTGGCATATGCAACTTTCGCTGTCTTTTGATTTCACAGATGTTCCTTTCATTATGTTTTTAAGTAAGTTTTGTGACTTTTCTTAGCTGGCAATGATAGATTGTCAGGCCTGGAAAGTGAGGTTGTACAAACTTGCCCCATCAGCTGGTGAAGTTAACTGATGGCAAGTTTCTTCTCCAGTGAGTAGAATTAGTCCATGTTTAACTTGATTTATAAGGAAGTCTCATTATGGAAGTGAGGTTCAAGAATCCTGAATCCTTCCCTGGCTTTAGAGTCACATGTTAAAACCTGCACGCTGGCCTTGCTAAGTCTATTCTGTTTACCACAGCCTTTCAAGATACTTCTTGAGCCTTTGTTCCTTTCTATAGTCCTGTGCAATCTGCATCTTCATGTCAGGGTTCAGGTGAGAAGCTGTGTTCCATCTCCTCTTGAGTACTGTGATATGTGCCTGGGAGAGGCAGAAAAATAGGTGCTCCTCAGCCTTGCAGAGTCATTTAATCCCCATCCACAACCTACTTCTACTTTTTATTCCCAGTAGCTTCTACCAGGCTTCATCTACCAGTCTTCGTTAGATTGGTGGAGTTCTTCTTTTCTTTGCATTTTAAAAGGTGCAGCCTTTTCCTTTTTTCCCCCCTGTTTGGTTTGATTTTGTTCCCTCTGTGTGTTTCCTGTGATACAGTTAAAAGTTAGGGGAGCAGTGAGAATTTTAAAGCTTTTCCTACTGAAGGTTCCTTATTCATGAGGATTTAAATTTTGTTCATAGGCTTTCCTCTGCATTCATGTATTCTTTCTGCAGAGAGAATCAGAGGGGTTCATAAAGGCACTGATTCTGCAGTTTCAAAATAAAGTAAATGTTCACTCCCAACAAAAAGGATGTTCTGCCATCCAGTTACGCTTTGCTAATGCGCCCTTGTGCCAGCATTAGAAGTTACTTGGCCAAATCATTGTAAGTTTTCTGCCAAGTTTAGTGTTCAGCTGGATCAGTTTCATGAGTTTACTATGTGACCACACAAGTGCCAGTGCCTACAAAAGGGAGGTGGTAGAAGCCCAGGGGCAGGTTTAAAGTGAAATGGAACAATGGCCTGCATAGAGAGGCCCTTCTTGGAAAGAGGTGGCAAATAATGGTGCTGAGGTGTCTTTGTGGGGAACAAAAGTTTGCACTTGAGCTGCTTATAATGTCAAATTGCATATCTGACTTTTTATAATGTTACAACAGACATGTTAACATATCTAATCATCAAACGTATAAATTCTCAGTGTTTTGATTCAGCTTAAAAGTTGGTCCTGTTTCTAGTGCGTGGTTGGATTGGACAAGCTCCAGAAGTCCCTTCCAACCTGAATTATTCTGTCATTTTTCTTTTAATCTGTCATTTAAATTAGCTTTCAGTCTCCAGTTGTGGCTTACAAATGGTAGAAAAATCTTTTCTCCATCAAACACCATTATTTGTTTAAATATTAAATGTACTAACAAAAAATATAAAAAAGGTTATCCTTAGAGAGGTGTTTTATGTGAGATAGTGAGACCTTTTTAAGTCTTTCAGGTACCTCTCAACTAAATAGCTAGTATTAAAATTCTGTGCAGCAAATTGCTAAAACACACAATTTTTAAAATGGAACTCCTGTTATATAAATAACCTTTGGAAGACAAGCATTCCCATATAATGAGTCATTGCACAAAGTTTTGCCTGCTACACCCTGATGCAACTACAACATTCTCCTGAGGAGCTGAAAATCTGAGACAGGACTAGCAGTTTTCAGATGGAGCAATCTGGAATTATGTACCAAGAAGTTGTTACTATACTAGAAATACTAAACTAGTTTTACTTGGCTGAAAATAACTGTCATGTGACAGACAAGGCTTGCATTGTCATTTGGCTGTCCTTATCGTATAGCAGCATGGGTTGAGTTTACATTAGTTCAGTTGCAGCACTTTCACCTGAGAGATTTATATTTGCAGTGTAAATTGCATCACTTTTTGCATCTGTTTTCCTGAAAAATTTAATTGAGAGTCTGGTACAGACTCTTGCACTATTGTTGTCATGACCTTTGTTTGCATTCCTTTAGTTAGATACTGGCTCACGTGAATTACCCAAACCCACTGAAACGGTTTCCTTTGGGAAAATTTTGAAAGGTGCAACACCAAATGTAAAATTAAATGTATTGGCAATCCATTGTCTTGTATTCTGTCACTGACAACCTTAGCAGGAAGGTGAGAAGGCGGCGAGTGAATGTCTAAGAATACAGTGTCTTCCTGTTTCATTTTTAAAAGTAAACACAGGATATGTAGAAGGATGAAGGTAGCTGTAAAACCTTGATTGTTCCATTTTGAATTAATTATGCAGTATTGCGACTCACACTTCTGCTCTTAAAGTTTGTAAGTGATCATTTTTAAAATAGGTTACTATAAAACAATGGATTGTGGGGACATAAACATGGAGAGAACTGAAAGGGAACTCCACAGCTCAGGAAGCTCCCAGTTTGCTTTATATTTAAGCGTTATTACTGCTGCTTTCTACTGCATGGTTCTTCATGCCTTAATTCAGATCTACAAAGCTTGATAGAAAACAACTCTGTATCTGTGCTTTCTCAGATGCTCTTCTTCACGTAGCATATTCTGTAAACTAGTGAATAAGTTTACAGCTTTATATCCTAAAGCTCGACTAGAACTCCTGTGGCATTCTCCTGCAGGGAAGAGTATTAGAAGGCATGTTCTGAGCTGTGAGTTTTTCTGCAGGCTTATAGGGCATACTCTCAGGACTTGCTGGTAGTTTCAAGCAGACTGTTAATGTAATGAATGTATGATACTTCAAATGAGGAAATGGCTTTTTTTAATTTGTATTTTTTCCTAGTGTAGTTAGCTTACTGGTGCTGAGTTTTGAAAGCTTGTAATTTGTTTTGATGCAAGACTTCCCTCTTCCCTCAGGCTGTTGATTCATCATGTTAATTGTTGAACTAGAATGCTAAATTCTCTTGTATGTGTGGCTAGGAAGTTGTCTTAGTCTAGTAATAAATTTTATGATGCAGACTGAATTTGGATTTTAAAATGTGGTGTTCCTTACCCAATGACTTCCTCCTAAAATACTTGAACTAGAAAAGGNCAGCCAGGAAATAATAAGAGAGTGTTTCATGGGGGGAAAAAAACTGTTCAGTCATCTGACTTGAATGTGTTATAAGAATATTTAATAGTGATTGATATATTATTTTAAATTGTAATAATTTCTTGTACTCTATTCCTGATAATCTGTATATTTGTTTGTATTTTAGGGAAAATATTTTGACTTTTGAAAGTGTGTTTCTGTTTTTTCTTTAGGGTATGCTAGGTATGAGTACTGTGTTGATGGGAATGTGCCTAAACTGTCCATGTTCACTTGAAAAAATCACTTTTCTTATTTCTGTAATATTTATGTGAATCTATATAACAGGAATGAATTTTCTATTAAATTTGGCTATGTATAAAGCTTTTTAAAAAGTTACATATAATAAGTGCTTATGTAGTTTTCAGGTCTTGACATAGATGTCTGGTAACAGAAAACATATTTGCCAAGAGTTGTTTTCCAGTTCGTTGGGTTTTGAAAATTTTGCAATTATGGCTGAAGTTTCTTTCCCATGTATGTCCTGTCTTGGATGAGTTCAAGGGAATAACCAAAATGTTGCCTATCTGCTCATTTTGTTACTTTGATTCATCAAAAAAGCCCTAAGGAAGTTTGATCATCTTGGCTCATTAGGGTAATCCATTACACACAGAGGCATAGTAACATCATGAAAGTAGATCTAATTTGGAAGTCATTTTTCAAATGACTTTCTCATATAAAAATATGGAGTTTAATTTTTCTATCTGAGAGATCAGGAACTACAAAAGTATTCTTTTAAACAGTATTTCAGGGTTTACTGATTTGCTTCCAGCACACACTTACTGTTTTTGGTCTACCTGCTTCCTTTTTACTGGACTTTTTAGGTTTCAGGCACAGTTAGTAAGGAAAAGTCAGTTGTACTACTGAGGCCATTACAAAAAATTTAACAAAGCTGTCAATTGAAATACAAGTGTATGTACCTGAAATTAGGTATTTGGCCTCTTTTTAATTTTTTGTTTGTTTTAGTTTTTTTTGCTAGTGCTTAGGGCAGAGGGTCTGCACAGTGTTGCTCTGGATATGATGCAGGAGTGGTAGGCAATTGTAGTTGACAGTTTGGAAATAAATGTGGACAGGACTGTTGATGCCTAATGGACAATTTTTAAAGATGTTCAAACATTTACCTGGGAAACAGGAATAGAAAAACTCGATGGGATACTGGGAGACAGTCTGGTGAGGGACATCTGAACTTCATCTTCAAGTGATTTTGGTAGTTGGAATGTAGAATATTTGGCAGATACTTTGTAAAACTTTTTTTAGGGTAAGAAGTGGAGGTATTTGTGCTAAAGGTGTGTCGCTAAAGTGAACTCTGCTAAGGGGATGGAAGTGATTGTAGCTTTTACTTAGAGTTGCTTTAAAGTGATTGTCCTTGACTGACAAGACTGATTTGCATCTGTGTCCTCAGAGAGCAAGCTGATAAACTGTACAGTATCATTTAAGCTTCAATTTATTGGAAAGCAGAGGAAATGTATCCACTTGCCAGAGTGACACGATTAGTTCATCAAATCTAAAACTAATGGGTTTTAAGCTATGACAAATCGCTTTGGAATTTCCTTTGCTGTAAAGTTCTGATTCTTGATTCCCATGTAACATACAAGCTTCTAGTTTAGTTGTAACCTGTAAGAACATACAAGGTCATTTGATTTCTTGCTGGAGACTTGCAGTGCTTGGGGAAATGGTTTTTCTCTGTGTCAACCCCAGTCGTCTTGCAGGTTTTAATTTGTTCTAGTTTCTTTTTCCAGTAAAGTGATGAACTCCAGCTCTGCTTTCTGCTGCTGTGGTTGTTTGTGTAGCCAGCCACATGGAAATAACAGTTCTGTCTGTCATATTCCAATGGAGAATGCAATGTATAAGTAAAGTTGTTCCATTGTGATCTCCTACTAAGTAAAATGGAAAAAACCTCTGATTTGGAGCAGTTCAGATTAGTCAATGACAAGGGATTTGAGATGTCACTATTTTAAAAGAAAGTAACTATGAGTTCAGGACAACAAAAGAGAATATTGAGGAATGAGACGTTGAAATACATATCTTAAAGAACTTTTTTTTTTTCCCCACCATAGTTTACAAATTAATTTTGACTGTGGTGGTTTGACCCTGGCTGGACACCAGGTGCCCACCAAAGCCACTCTATCCCTCCCTTCCTCAGCTGTACAGGGGAGAGAAATGCAGTGAAAGGCTTGTGGGTTGAGATAAGGACAGGGAGAGATCACTCACCAGTGACCATCCTGGGTAAAAGACTTGACTTTATTTATTACCAATCAAATCAGAGTAGGATAATGAGAAGTAAAACCTTTCCCCTACCCTTCCATCCTTGCCAGGCTTAACTTTATTCCTGATTGTCTCCCTCCCCTTCAGTGGTGCAGGCAGATGGGGGATGGGGGTTACAGTCAGTTTATCACAGGTTGTTTCTGCCACTGCTTTCTCCTCAAGGAGAAGAGTTCTTCTGCTCCAGTGTGGGGTCCTTCCCACAGCAGCCAGTTCTTCATGAACATTTCCGACACGAGTCCTTCCCATGAGCTACAGTTCTTCACAAACTGCTTTATTGTGGGTCCCTTCCACAGGGTCACAAGTCCTACTGTTAAATCTGCTCCAGGTGGGCTCCTCTCTCCATGGGACCACAGGTCCTGCTGGGCCCCTGCTCCAGTGCAGGCTTCCCGTGGGGTCCCAGCCTTGTTTGGGCATCCACCTGCTCCAGTGTGGGACTCCTCCAGGTGCTGCAGGGGAGTCTCATCTCCAGCAGCTGGAGCACCTCCTTCCCCTCCTTCTGTGCTGACCTTGGTGTCTGCAGAGTTGTTTCCCTCATGCATTCTCACTCCCTTCTTACTTGGCTGCCGTTATCTCTGTGCGAGAAGTTTTTAATCCATTCTTCAGTATGTTATCCCAGAGGCACTGCCAATGTCACTGATGGGCTCGGCCTTGCCCTCCTGCAGCTGCCTGGCATTGGCTCTATTGCACACAGGAACCTTCTGGCAGCTTCTCACAAAAGCCACCCCTGCAGGCCCCCCGCTACCAAAACATTGCCACACAAACCCAATGTAATCTTCAATTGCTTAGTTAAAAAAAAGGCTTCAATTTACTTAGTTTAAAAAATTAATGCTAAGCTTGACTATTTCATGTCCTAACAATTTCTCGAATATGTTGAGCAGTCAGGACTGTATCAGATGCAGCAAATCACGTATGGCAACAAGAACGGTAGATTTGACTTCAATATCCCTTTTGATGTTGAAAAGAAATACAATTTTTGGGTTTTTTCTCCTCAGAGGCTTGTTGTACGTGGAAAAGCCTTTATCAAATTCTTGAAAATACTTTTTCTGGCTGGAAAGCTATAGTTGCAGATTAGCTGCTATTTATGCAAATCTCTGAAAATAACTGTGGCATTTTACTCAAGGGGGTTGATTTCATTTTAACTGTCATCACTGCATTCTTCTAAAGTCAAGTGATGTCTTTTGCAAGAAAGCTATTACATGTGATAAAGAGCTGTGTACAGATCTTAGACTGCTGGAAATATCTGGTAGCTGTACAGGGCTGGGATTCAGGCCTAAAACAACACTATCAACTGCAAAAGCTGTAAAACAACCTATGTAAAACAACAAACAATGAAGTTTGCTGTAGCAAACTGAAATTTAGGTACTGAACTTGGGCACCTCCTTTCAGAGATGCATGTGTCTCTCTGCCACCTGTCTTCAGTGAATGGGAAGGGATGAGAGAAAATCTTTGCAAAAAGTCCCTTTTCTCTGTATAGTAAGAACCTACAGTAAAGAGGTCGTAACTTCACTGCCACTTTTTACATGCTTAAATTTAGCAAGGAATAATTTGGGCCACAGCTGTTAGATTTTAATTAATATATGTAGTAAATATTCCATGGTAGAACTTGTAAAAAAATGATTAGCATCTGTTGTAAAATCTGCTGAGAGTTCAGGAGCTGGCAGTGACTTGGCTGCATATATTACTGCCTGCACGAGCACAGACATTAACTTCTCCTCCAAGAGAAATGCAGGCTAAGGAAGGCTCTGCTTGGGAGCAGTCAAATAAAGTGGCATTGCCAAGGGCAAGATTTCTTGAAGCTAGATTTTAGGCAACTAACTGACTACATGGTTTTTGACAGTTCAGGTGGTTGTTTTATAATTGACAGAAGTTTCTTTTCCCTCATAGAATTAATACTCAGTTTGTTTTTAGGCACTTAGAATTTGATGAACCGAAATATAAACATATAGATCCACATTGATTGGAGGTTGTCTTTATGATCAGTGCAGGCACCTCCAGAGGACTGTATCTGACCCTAAAAAAATTTTAAGATGTCAGATATTTCTCCAGAGGCCCTTATTTCTCTTAATGATAAAGCAGGTCCAGAGTGACTTGTTTATTCTTGGACATGTTAAAGACAGAATTTTGAAAATTAGAGAAGAGTAATTCAGCAGTTGCAATTGCCTACTGATTAATAATATTTGGATCTTAAAAGCTGGAAACCTTTGAAATTGTTGTGAAGCCATATGTAGATAAAAAGGGTTGCTGAGATGTAAAAGTAATCTTCCTGTTGTCTTAAACTGCAGCCAGATCTGGTGGGTATGATCTGATTATCACAGTTCCAGTCATGGACTGTGCAAGTATCCAGAGTGGGACAGTAGGTGCAGATTAAAATGCAGAAATCGTGAGCTTAAGTATGAGTTATAAACAACTCAGTCTACAAAGACTCTTAGTTGCTCAATGTTATGATTCAGTTGTAGGCAGTATGTTTATACAGTGACTGACTACTACTGTCGTTAATTAAAGTGGCATTGATGTATGATGGCTACTTTTGCTACTAAATGGGGAGATGAAAGAACATAGCATGTTTGTAATGGTTGAGGTAGGGGCAAACAGTATTCAAGAGGTCCCCAAATGCTTGAGTTATCTTCAACATTGATGGCAATCAGTAATGTGAGAGAAATGACAATTCAGTGCTGTATTTTTGAAAGGAATAATGTATCCAGCTCTTCTTTATTCAGTCTTGCTACCTCTCTATCCTGTCTATCAAACACCCA
Source organism: Campylorhamphus procurvoides (assembly GCA_013396655.1). Lineage (NCBI taxonomy): Eukaryota > Metazoa > Chordata > Aves > Passeriformes > Dendrocolaptidae > Campylorhamphus > Campylorhamphus procurvoides. The sequence continues at coordinate 1,273,862 of WBMV01000085.1, forward strand.
ACAATTCCAGCAGTCTAGTGCTGGAACATTCCTCCTCCATGTCCAAGAAAATCCCAGATCTTAATCATTCAGCTACTTGTTACCCATTGTTTGTTTAAAGACAGAAACTGCCTTTTTACGGGGGCTGATTTCAGGTGTGGGTGAACATCTTCCTCCAAGTGGGTGCTGAGCATAAGCAGTGGCTCTATGTGGAGAAACAAGTCTTTGTCCTTCAGGTCAGCAACTGCACATTGATTGGAAATGGTGTCTGGAAGTGAGCTGATGGTGTTACTGAACATTTTTGGTATGTACTCAAGATAGTAGTTTGTCCACAGTCTGTACTTCCACTGAAGGGCTGGTTTGTAACTGCTTCTGTGAAACCCAGAGTATATTCTTTCAAAAAATATAGGAACTCTAAATATATGCAAATAAAGTAAGTGAAATTGCATTAAAAGCAGAGAAATTAAAATAGAGTATCATTTAAGACGTATATGGCCAAATGCTAAACTTCCCAAAACACAGGGAAAGGCAGATTTTTTTTAGTTTCAAGTATTGTTTTAAAAAAATAGCTTAGTTTAGAAGGGGATTTGCATTTTTTAAAATTTATGATCACTTTCCCTGGTTGTTAAGATGGAAAAGCTCTAACAGAGTCTCAAGGATGTTCTGATGCAGAGCGTTGCAAGACAATTATATCAGAAGACACTATCAGTGATGGCTTGCAGTCATAACGTGAGAGAAAGTGTCTGTGTCTGGGTGAAGCTGCAATCTTGGGGCATGTTTCCTGGCATCAGGGCCTGCAGGAATTTTGGTACGGTGAAGGGAAGCATTGCAAGCTGACTGGACTTCTAATTTTTATTTAGTATTTTTGTATTTACTACTGATCTTGTAAGAGGTGTCACCTTCCTGAAACCTGGTCATTAATTTTTTTTTCAAAGGGTCAAATGTGGGTTTTAAACTCCAGATTTACTACATCGTTTAGCAGTATTTCTTTTTCCCTGGCTTTGTTGATTTGTAAAGGCTTGCATCAGGGACAAGGGGACTGAAAAAATGTTTACAAATGTCAAGTATCAACAGGACTGTCAAATATCTAGGTGTGTTTCAACTAAAATATTACAACATGTAATGTGTGTGTTGAAGAAGAGGTATTGCCTGCTTTTGGCTGCTCATTTACTCACTTGCCTCAGTTCCACTTGAGGGGCTTCATCCTCCTTTTTGCTACGTGTGGACTTTAACACGTTGCAAACTCTGTGTCTGCCAGGCAATGTTCATCTGTTTTGAATGATGATAAATCTTGTAGTGCTGTGGATGGTGTATTTTGGTTTTGAGTTCACTTTCTGGTGAAAATTATATTACAGTTCTAGAGAGACACTGGAAGTGTGGGGGATTTGCACCCTGCTGGATGTTACACCATGCAGATGCTGTTTGTGCCAGCCCAGCAGCACAAGGACACATTTTCCTCAGAGGTTGCAGTTCCAGTAGTGTTCTTTCCTTCTGCAGGTTTGATTTAAGTACACTAACTCTGCTTTTTCTAAAATAGCTTCTTGGATAAGAGGTGCTAAGCTCAGTCATGGGACAGATATTGCAGCTGGAAGAGAGGCTGTCAAAACAGATCCAGGGTTTGTGTGAATACAAGAATTACAATCTGTGGGCGCAGATTGCAAACATGCTTGTAAAATCTTTCAAATATATAATGAAATTACCTTTTCTGCTTCAAAAGCAAGCAATATTACTGGGTGAGGATTTAGTGGGGAGTTTTATTTATGCTGAACATTATCGTCTGTCATTTGTTGAGGACTTTTTTCCTCTAAAGTATTTTTTGTTAGCATATAGAGTCAAAATAGTAAGAATGATATTTAAGACTGAGAATAATAGTTAATTTGGTTGGGAGGCAGTCTGGGTTTTGGTTCCACCTTGTAACTCAAATATACGGTGTAGCATTCCTAAGTTTAGAAACCTGATTTAGCAGGGAGTGCTCCAGTGTCTTTCCTTAGCAACCCAGCCTAGCAAAACACACTAGAGCTGCCCTTCCTGGTCTGTACTGAGCAATGGTCGCAAACTCCATGGTTTTAAGGTGGGGTTTATAAACAGAAATAGAATAATGAGGCCTGCAATTGTCGGGGGTTGGAATTCAGTGGTCAAACTATTTTCCAGTTACGTATTTCATTGGTATTTTCAGCATGATTCTGCATGAGGCTAAGGGCTGTCCTAAGACTCTAGTGCATCAGTTTTGCATTTAGTAAACTTACCTGGTACAAGGGAATTCATAAAATGGAACTGTTTGGGGGATTTTTGTTTTTTTTTTTTTCAGAGCCTGAGCATTTTAGAGGTAGAAAGGGTGAAGGAGAATGGCAGCACCTGCTAAGAGTTACAGACAACAATTGCAGAAAACTGAGGTATTCAGGGAAGGGTAACTCCATAGTACTGTTTTGGTTTTGATTTTTCCTTAGAGATCCCTTCTAATTGCTGTGTTAGCTGCACCTTTGATCTTGTCCTGTGCAGAAATTTCTGTGTTATGTGTTGCCAGGGAAGTGTACGATCTGTTTTGTGAATCTTTTTCTAACAAATAACACTGTTTTGTATTCTGTGCTGAAATACAGTCCATTGAGGGGCACAGAATTGTTTTAGAGAGGATAGAGAACAAATCTCATAAACCTTAGAGATTTTAGTGTGTACCTGATTATTAGAATACTGAGCTTTGTATAAGAACCTGGTAGAAGAATTTGATTAAATGCTTGAATGGAAGAACCAGAAAGAGTTACACATGTAAGCTTGTCATGCAATACCTGATGCTATCAGGTTAACAAGGGCTTTCCTCCCCCCTGTTTGTTGGCACTATGTTAACTGAGACCTAACTTAAACATTGCTGCTCTTTTTGGTTTCACTTTATTAGAATGTTCTGCTTTCTGTTACTTTCTCAATGGAGTTTTATAGTTTCAGAGGTAGTTAATCACTGAATATTTACAGGTTCAACAAAACTGCCAGACTGTCAGTCTGTACTCTTTATCCCCTCTGGATTTTATATAGTGAGTTTCTAGTGTTTCAGCTGGAACTGATACAGAGGGATTTTAAAATGCCTATTATATCTTGCATGCTTTCCGATTATGTTTAAAAAAGGTTTTAATACTAAGAATAAGCTCTGGCTGGATAGTCCTGGATGCCATGCACTATGTGGAAGTTACACACTTTTGCTGATGTTGGGAGTCAGATTCAGTCAAAACAAGAGTGTGCATTTATTTTTTTATTTTTTTAGTGTAAGTACTATATAATAAGAACTGAAGTGCTAATGAGTGTATTCTACAAACTTGCGTGACTTCTCAGGATGCAGGTTAACCCAGCTTTGAATTTGCATGCCCCAATACTGCATTTTAGCTTGGACACCACGAAAAAGTTCTCCATTTTGGTCTTTTGTATTTTCAAATAAAAATTTGCAGTTTGCTCATTCCCAAAACGATAAAAAGTGAATGTTACTTGTCACAGTGCATAGATATGTTTCAAATGTATTGAGAGTTACAGGTCATTTGAGAGTTACAGGTCACATTAAAAACCAAGGTTAGCCTATAAAGTTTGGGCTTCAGTACGTGGAGATTTTTCATGCTAAAGACAGAGAAGATGTAATTTTCTTGATGCACACTTACCTTTCCTGTAAGCTGATGCCCATCTCAGGCCTCACAGAGCCTGCCTGGTTCCCTTGGGGAGGTGAGCTGTGTGATCCTGGGTGTTCACAGGAATACCTTCTCCCTGCTGAAGGAACCTCAGGCTCGGTGAATTACAGCTCCAGACTGCAGGGTCGGGGAAGAGGGTACTGGGTCAGTGGAGTAAAAGGAGAAGAAACCTTCAGCATTTTAGTTTGATGGCAACAGTGAGGGTGGCTGACGATTTGGTGCAGAGCCCAGCACTTCTTTTCATGGCTACAGACAGTTCAGTTCAAAGAGTAGTAAGTTGTGCTGTGACACTGGTTATATAAGCTGTTTTGAAAGCTAATGTTTAGCAGTCCAGAGAGGGAAATCTTTCTTCCACTGACTGTCAAGAAAATAAGACACTCTGGCATGCAGTGGGGTGGGAACATGCCTGGATTCTCAAGGGAACTGAAAAGGAATTTGTTATAGAGACTTGGAAGTACAAAAGAAGTCATATTTTTGAAATGTGACAAATTGAAAATAAGGTGCTAATGCCTTTATAATTTTATTTTAAAACCCAAAAGCTGTTATTTCAAGGTATTGAGACTTTATTTGGAGAAGTAGAAGAAATGAAATTACTCCTGAGAATAAAATGGTAAAGTCAATGTCAAAAAGGAGTACTGTGCAAGTTTTTTCAAGTGGTAAAATGTAGTGAGTCCTTAGAGCTATGGTTCATCCTACCCCTTTTAGCAGTTTAAACATTTAAAATCTGGGTCTCTGCTTTTCAGTAATGATTGCAGTGCTTGTGGAAATTTGGAGATGTGCTAATATGAGCTGTCATTAAATGTTTTCTTTTTTAAACCTTTCACAAGTTGTCTATAACCTGGTGTGAGAACAAGACTTATTAGTATAAATCTAGTTCTTGATGTATTTTGCTTGTATAGAGTGCTTTGCTATTAATTTTTTTGATCTTTAGCTATGCTTGTCCTGGCCTTTTGTTGGACATCAGCGTTTAAGATATAATTGTTACTGCTGTGAATACCTGTTGAAGGTGAGATTAGAAGAGGGCATCCTCTTGTCCAAAGAGTTCATGATGAATTTGGTCCTGTGAATGAGGAAGCAGAGTAGATAAAAACTATTGTAAATGTGGGTAATAGGCAATCAGAGTGTTAAACCTAAGTTCTTACAATTGTCTCACTTTAAGAAGTGCTCAGCAGCTGTGTTAGGTTTGGAAAATATGTCTCTTTCTCTGTCAGGATATCAATCTTCTGTCAGAGGTTCTGGATGTTGATCCCTCAGAAGTAGAAACCATTAAAAGGTTCCTGCAACTTAATGCCCCCATATACTATCTACCTTTTTATTATTATTGTTTTTACTGTCCTGCCTCAGTCCAAACTGATCACTGAGAACTTAAGTCCTTTCTGAGCTGGAAAGTAGAAAAGAAACATGAACACAGCAATCCAGGAAAAATTACAAGATACTAAATTGCAGTGAAATTACTTCTGTTACAGAGTTGACTTCATCTCTATATTGAAGCCTGAGTTATGATATATAGTACTATTATACTAGTACTTGAAGGTAATTCTGAAATTAGGCTGTGCTAGAAGATGAATCTCTAGTGGAGGACTGAAGGCTTCTGTTTAGAAGGAGGTAACAGCTGAGCAAAGAAGACCTATGTGGTCCCTCTGGCACACATATTTTGCTGTGTTTGGGGTAGATTCTGCACCCAGATACAGCAGAAACCTACGCCAATATATTTCCAGATGTTTGGAAGGAAATTGTGTAACCTCTAGAGGTAAAGCAAGGGGTTTTTGTTTCATGTTGTTCTTCATGGGATTAAGCCAGGATGCTTCTGGAGATTAATGATGATCAGTTTTTTAATTTCTAGACTGAACTCTCTTCCTTGAGTTGGGGCTGCAGAGAGTGTGTCAAGCTGGAAATGGGATTTCCCAGCTCTCTTGCTAGCAGACTACTGTTCTGTCACTCTTCCAGAGCAGCTGCTTATAATGCCTATCCCGGAGGATTTTGTTATGGCAAGCTGCTGCTAAGTAGCAGGTTTCTGGTGACTTTCTATTGTGGCATGCTTGCCTCCTCTCAGCAAAAATAAAAGCACTTAAGCAAATTTTATCTAGTTTTTGTTCTGGTGAGTCAAATTGTTGAAAAGTAGTGCAGTTCTTACAAGCCTCACTGCCACAGTGAGCGAAGTACATTTAATAGATGTTGAAGTGAAAGATATGCATGGAAAAATGAAACTGTTGTGCTTGAAATGGCTCAGCATCCTTCAGCTCTTAATTACAGGACTCACTTCTGGGCTCTCAGAGCTCTGAAGCCTCTTTTAGGTAGGGTTTTTCTTTTGCAAATACAACATTATTTTGCATTGCCAAAGACATGATTTGCCATAGAAACTGGGGAGATGTCCAGGTGAGAATATACTGGTTGTGTTGCAGGGCTCCAGGGGGATGGATTCTGAATCCTCAGCTGCCAAAACTTAAAGCTGATGAGGTTTTTGCTGAATTGCTAGCAAACACTGGAGGATTGTTAATTTTCTAAATGCTATTCCAGTGACTTCTGTAATGAGAAGGAAAAGAGGGACTACTTTCTCAATTACAGTCTTATGTATGTATTTCGTTTATCATATATTTTTAAAATAATCTAAGCAAAGTAGCATCTTTGTATTATTTAAATGAGAAATATAGGTATGCTTGTGGTCATTGGTAAAATTTAAAAAAGCATTAAATATTTATAATTTATTTTTATGATTTAATTCTAGCACAGCAGAAGGAGTGGATGTGGGATCCCTCTGGAGTTTGGTCTTTAGTAAGGTTCAAGTCATCTATGTGGGTAACAGTAGCTCTTCTTACAGAGCTGCTGCTGTTGTCTCTCAGATATATTATCTACCAATGCATGTTAGAAAATCTGTCCTTCAGGACATACCAGGATGCTCAAGTGTCTTGTGAATACAAGCCCGTTTATTCAAGGTTTGAGCTGCTCCATATATTAGGCCTTTCTTTTGTAGCAGAAGGCTGCAAGGGAATAAAAATTTCTATACCATATAAAGAACCTCAGTTTTATTACTTGAGGTGTATTAATTTACATGTAGTAGCTTTCCTGTATTAGCACTGAACCCTGGAGGTGCTGAAAAGCCCTTTGTTTCAGAGTTGCTACAAGAGCCAGCTTGTTTTGTGTTTAATTGCTGTGTTGAAGAAATTACTTTTCATCTTGGTGCTCACAGTGACTCTGAAGCAGATAGCTCGGAAGGCAGTGGGGAATATGGGAATGCTCACAGTGGGAACCTGTGCAGAACAGCCATCTGTGGTCTGTTGTGGCACCTCACGGGACTTGCTGAACTGATAGAAGCAGTTCACGTGGGATGGCAGTGTTTGTGCTGGCAGAGTGCTTTAGGAACATTTGGTGGGATACCAACTATGTGTTTCTAATGCCACTCTTGTCTTATAGGTGCAAATCTGACTCGAAGGGCACATAATTACTTTTTTTAATAAAGGATTATTTTGTTTTCCAGTGTGTTGTCCAAACATTTAAATGGCTTATGTTCCAGTTTATAAATAAATGCAGTCCCTAACCTTGCTTGGTGTTACACCTGATTTTTTCATTTAAGTATGTTTCCACTTTTTCCAGTATTTCCATTTTACTTTCAGGGTTTATAGTGATCAGAGAGCCATGGCTGAAACTCTGGGGCCCTTCCTCACCTCCTTTATCGCTCTACCTTACTGTGTGTGTGTAGGGGAGTTGTTTTTTTTTCCCATATCTCTTAATTTTTTGAGGTTTGATTTTTTTTAAAAAAAACATTTTTTTTCTTTGTTTATGGACAATTACTGTCACGTGGATCCTTCTTACTGCTGTTTTGTGAAGTACCCTCTGGACTTTGATGGGGTGTTTGACAAAACTGATTTTCTCTATTCAGTCTGCTTCTGGATCTTCTAGATATTTTTGTTGAAAGACATGGCACGTGCAGATCACCTGTAATGATTCTCAGGGAAACTGCTTCAAGAATTGTTGCTTAATCCCCATACTGAAAACATACAGCTTTTGTAATGCTGAGCATGAATTTTGCTGTGCAAAGGCTAATAATTTTAATGTATTTAAAACAGCAAACACATAACCCATCCCAAAGTATGCTAAATAGAAACAGAATCAGGTTACCAAAAGTAATGGAAATAGCACTTGTTTGTTAATTTATTAGCATAGGCCTTTCGTTGGCTGCAGCATTTTTGAAGGACCCTCATTATTAGCATTTACCCTTCTCTTTCAGGAATACCGAATCCTGCAGTTCTACAACAACATTTTGTGGGATTTTCGTTGCAATACAGAAGATGAGAGCTAGAGTATTTCTGGCATTGACAGAAGTTAGGAAAATTGCTCGGATAACCCTGGAGGTGAATTACTGAAGTGACAGGAGACAGCCTGGCTGCTCTGCTTTCCCTTCCAGCCCCCCTTCTTTACCTCCTATCACAAAGGAGTAGTTGTCCCTCCAGTTTGTGTTTCAGGATGAGCCTCTTCAGGTTGTGTCAGGTAGCAGAAGACTCTGTGTCTATATTCCTCTGTGGAGAGGAACAAATAGTTCACCTACTGCTGCTCCTTGTTTTCTCAGAGAGGGAGAGAGAGGGGATTGCTGGCTGGAATACATGGGATTAAGCCATTAGCCCTGCTCTGCTCTGTTTTACCTAAAATGTCCTTAGGCCAGCCTGCTTTACCAACTGGAAAACACTGGAGTGCATAGCTGTTAAATTGAGCTTGAAGATCACTATATGATGCTATTTATTCTACCCATGCTGGGATTCTTCCTAATTATTTTACTAAATTTCTCTGGCCCTTTTGAGTTACAAGTGCAGTGAATTTAGACAAATTAAGCTGTCAGCTATAATTCAAAGGATAATTTAATTGTGGTGTCTGTTGTTTTTTTGCCACACCACCTGGCTCTAGGCTTAATAGTTAAATAACTGCTTATGCTGTGCATTCAGAAGGGGTTTTAGAGCACCTAAACTGGGCTTCTGTCCTGAATTTCCTTGTGTGGGATGCTTTCCCTCTCCACTGATGGTGCATGAAGAGGCTATGAAAACTTGCTGTGCTACCCTTTAATATCTTTACATTTAAACTAGAAAAGGGTGCTTTTGATAGAGAAGAGGATTTTTGTATGTAATTTTAGCTTTCTGAAATAAGCAGAAGGGTTTGATATCTGATATAGGAGATATTTGTGAAATAGCTGGAAAACTGTTCAAGAATACTTAGCTGCATTGTAACTATATCAAGAATCTTGGTTATATTGTGTGACCTTATAGTTGATAAAAAAGTTACTGGTATAGTTTAAGATTTACATCTGGAGCAGTAAATAAGAAGTGCAAATGGAAGGAATGAGATGTAACGCTGACCCAGATAAGTGCCTGTTAAACAGAGCTATTATAACACGTTATTTTTAATGTGGAACATGCTGACTTGGAAGGGACCCATCAGGATCACAGAGTCCAGCTCCTGGCCCTACAAAGGACACCCTAACAAAACACCATGTGCCTGAGAGTGTTGTAATTCTTACCTCTAGTCCTTGAGCGTGAGGGGAATAGAAGAGAAAAAACCCAATATACAGTGGTGTGGCTGTTTTGTTTGGGGCTTTTTATTTCTTAATTTCCTTAAATATAATTTGATTTTATTGCTTCCTTTTCCTACATTGCAGTAATACACAATTCCTGAGAAAACGTTAGGTTTGTAGCCAAATAATTTTTCGTTTTATGGAATGCTCTGGTCAATACCAGTAGTATTCTGTGTCTAGTCTTGTTTCCTTGGAAAGATGCAGATGATAGCCTGGGCAGAAAACGGAGTCAATTTAGGAAATATGAAGAGTATGTAGGGAGTGCAAAAATAAAATAATTGTGGGTAAGAAATGTTTCTCCTTTATTATGGTTATTGTTAGTAGTTTTCTTCTGTTGTTGTTTTGTTGTCTTCTGGGACAGAATAAGGAACTGCATTCCTTGGGCTCTTTCTGGTATTTTACTGATAATTACAAAAAATAATGTGATCTGAATTTATTTTTTGACAGGGCAGGATATGAACATATAAGAACTAGGCAGTAGATGTGAAAGTTGTTTAGAGCTGAGCACAAGCAGTTGTGTGAGAAAGCCAAATCATGTATTTTTATTGTGCAGAAGCACATCATCTGAACACTTCCAAGTATTCTGCAAGGTAACATTTAATAATAGAACATTCCTGGAACACATAATATTATGGTGTTTTTGGACTTGAACATGGTCATTAGGGTATTTCTTGCAACAGTTCTCTCTTGTTATACTTTGCTTTGAATAATAAAATACTACACCAGGTGGCTGAAATGAGACAGTCCTGCCAAGTCTGCATGAGCAATTTAATAACAGAAGCCAAGTGGAAAATGTTTTTAGTCTTTAACTGCCTTTGCTGGAATCTTGACTTCTGTCTCTTTCTGTCATGCTCATCAATAGATTTTATACAAGAATTAACAGATTTTGCACATCAGTTAGTCTGATTATTGCTTCTGGGCATAAAATGTTTGTGTAGTTGCCTTGATGCTCTTGTGTCACTCCTGACTGATCCAGAGTACCAACTTCCATCCCTGAGGCTTTCTCCTGTTGTTTATGCATAAGATTGTGTTTGATACCAACAACTCTTAAAGTGAAACAGTATTTTGCCACTAATATTGCAGTCTGACATAGTAGGCTAAAAATGGAATTATAGATTGGTAAATATTTATTCTTTGTTTTCTGACAACTTGGTTTTAGAGCATCTAAAGATAAAATAAGGCTCAACTTTTGATTCAAGGTTGTCTGGATTGAAAATCTCAGAGTCTTGAAGATGGAAAGTTTTATTCTCTGCTGTCTTTTGAGTGTCAGAATAGATATTTAATAAAATTGAATTATGTTAAAAGCTGAGTGAGCAGAAATGCAAGGATGAAAAAGGGATGGGAAACAGAAATGGAAGATATAACTCACTGTATTATTTGTTGCCTATTATCACATGGAACTGCAGAAGTAAACTAGGCTTATATAATCAAGGAGTTGGCTTAGTACCAACTCACAGAACAGTAGGAGCATGATAGGTGTGGCACAATAAAGGACAAATAACTATTAAATATGTGGAAAAATTAAGAACCATGTCCTGTTAAGCAAGGTCTTAATAAAGACTGTACAGTAGATAAAATTCAAAATTAATAAATTAGCATATATGGCCAGATATTAGTACCTGTCACCTCTGGCTTGTTTCCCAGCCAATCTCAAGTGTTTCTGCATAATTCCAGACTGAATATGAAGGGTGCTTGATAGGTGCAAGAGAGAGAGATATTGCCTCTTGTCCTCTTTGCAGGCAGATGTGCTGGATGTCAGCTGTGTGCTCGGTGCAGGGAATGTGGCCTGTGCCTTAGGGAGTTTATACCCTTAATGTGGGAAGTTGGATCACCCTGTGAAAGAAAGTGAATTTCGTCTGGGCTGGGGTTATATTTAGAATGGGAAGCCTCTCTCAGTCCAGTGTGTCTCTTCTCTTGAGTGTCAGCTGGATACCTGTACAGAAGACTAAAAATTAGTTGTGAACATGCAAACTGCTATATCTTGCATTACTCACAGCAGACAGGTTTCCTTTTGCCATTTCTGTGAATTTTCTTTTCCTTTCCTCATCTTTGTGTTTAATTTGTTGTTTCTTTTGATTTGTTGCCTTAAGGAAAGGGGGAAAAAAACTTTCCAAGACAACTTTATATGGGTAAAGCAGAGAAGAGTTCTTTTACTTATAGGGTTTTAGGGTACAGAATATAAAGGAGTATAAAAGAGTATGTAAAGTATGAAAAGTATAAAAGAGTACAACACGTGTTGATAAGTAACAGATAGAACAGACCAGTGCTAGGATGAACTCAAGGCCTCGGGAATACCATGTGAGCTCTTCTCCAAGCACCACCGCTTCAAAACATGCAGAGTAAATCCAAAAGGCATCCCTTTCATTTAATTCCCGGCTGTTTCCAGCCAAACCCCCTGAGCCACTCTGTCATGTCTTACCGAAGCAGACGAGGGACAACCCGTCCCTCCTAGGTGAAAAACCTCTTCACCCAACAGGCTGGGAACATGACTCTTGCAACATCTGGGCCCAAGTCATTTCACCTCCCAACCCACAATAAACCAGGGAGAAACTCCCTTTTGCAGCTGCATCCCTGCAGCTCAGCTATCCCAGCTCTTGCTGGTACCCAGTTCCCATTACCAGTCTCGTCTTTCTTCAAGCAGGACTTGAGGTTCCCGAGATCCAGTCCGAGAGAACAAGGGAAGGGAAACATCTTCCCCCCCCACCTCAGGAGAGCAAGAGAGGGAAACCCCCCCAATTGCAAGCAGAGCTCCTCTGAGCTCTTTCCCCCCCCCACTTTCGGCTGAGCAGCAGAGTGTATATGTGTGTGTGTGTGAGAGAGAGAAAATATCAATAAAGTGTAGGAGAGCTGGAGAAAGCAGAAAAGCTCTCTTCTACGTGGCAGCATACTCATTTTGTAACCCTACTCAATTATCATATCTAAAAGTCCTATCCAATCTAAGATATGTTCATGCCCAGAACTTCCCTTGGTTCCGCCTCATGGCACGCCTCTCTTAGAATTGAGTTGGAGGTCTTAAGACCCCTTTGCCTTATTGGAGCTCCTCCAGCGTTGCTAACATGGTATCTAGTTGCCTTAGCTCTGGTACATGTTTTCTTAGCACAGTGTTCCAGCTATTATCTGACCCTTAAGACAGCTAACACAGGGTTAGAGGTTGTTAGCTACGCTATATGTGAGAAGTATACCTAGAAGTATGAAAATCTACAAATTCATGAAAACCCTAAGGCAACAATTTTATTTCGTTGCTGTTCTTTACAATGGCTGTAGAATCATGGAATCATTTAGCTTGGAAAAAACCTCTAAGATTGAGTCCAACTGTTAACTCAGCACTGCCAGAGCCACTCAACCATATCCATAAGTCCCACAGCTGCATTTTTTTTTTAATCCCTCCAGGGATGGTGACTCCACCACTTCCCTGCACAGCCTGTTCCAATGCTCTGCTTTCAGGTGGTTGTGGAGAACAGTAAAGTGTCTGCTGAGTCTCCTTTTCTCCGAGCTAGACATCCCCAGCTCCTTCAGCTGCTCCTTCTAATACTTTTGCTCCAGGCCTTCTCCAGCTTTGTTGCCCTTCTCTGAACATGCTCCAGCACCTGAATGTCCTTCTTGAAGTGAGAGGCTCAAAACTGGACACAGCATTTGAGGTGCAGCCTCACCGGTGCCCAGTACAGGGGTAGAATCACTGCCCTGGTCCTGCTGGCCAAATTACTTCTGATACAAGCCAGGATGCCATTGGCCTTCTGGGCCACCTGAGCACACCCTGGTCCATGTTCTGCTGCTGTCAGCCCACACCCCCAGGGCCTTTCCCACTGGGCAGCTTCCCAGCCGCTCTGCCCCAGCCTGTAGCACTGCAGGGGGTTGTTGGACCCAAGTGAAGGACTGGGCACTTGACCTGGTTGGATCTCGCACCATTGGGCTCAGTCCGTTGATCCAGCATGTCCAGATCCCTCTGTAGAGCCTTCCCACCCTCCAGCAGATCAACACTCCCACCCAATTTGGTGTCATCTGCAAACTGAGTGACAGTGCCCTCATTCTCCTCCTCCAGATCATCAGTAAAGATATTAAGCAGAACTGTCCCCAGCACTGAGCCCTGGGGAACACACTTGTGGCCAGTCACCAGGTGGATGTTACGCTACCCACCACCACTCTGGTGTCAAAGGCCTTACTGAAGTCTTGGTAGACGCATCCACAGCCTGTCCCTTGTACGCTAAGTGGGTCACAGTGTCATTGGAGGAGATCAGCTCCATGACCTTCCCTGGCACCAAAGTCAGAGTGACAGGCCTGTGGTTTCCAGCATCCGGGGTTACATTTGCTGATTCCAGTCAGCTGGGACCTTCCCGCTTGGCCAAGACTGCTGGTAAATAATGGAAAGTGGCTCAATGAGAACTTTGTCCGGCTCCCTGGGTACCCTTGGGTGAATCCCACCCAGCCACAGAGACCTGTGTGTGTCTGAGTGTGTGTCTGACCATTTCTTCTTGGATCACATAATTCTTGGTTCTCCTCAGAGTGGAACAGCTCCTCAGGTCCCACCCTGTGAGCATCACTGCTTGCTCTCCTGAGTAAATCAGAATGAAATATTCATGTTGAGCCAACATCATGCATAAGTGATTAAGTCTTTATTGAAAAGTGGCATGTTTTCTGTCTGCAGATTCAGAAGGCAAACATTTCAGAAGAAAGATCAAAATGTAACTTACTAACATTGGAGTTAATAGTGTTGATTTTTTTTTTTGGTTCTTTTAACTTTTTGACCACTGGAAGCAACTTGAGAACCCTTCAAGACAAAAGCTGAGTGTAAGCTCAGTTCAGCTCTAAGGTCATGCACATGCAGTAACTGCTTGTGGTGCAAATGCAAAAAAATTAAGTATTTTTTGTTGAAAAAAAGAAATCCACAAGACCCTCTATGTACAGAGTCCTGACATTCTGGTCACCATAATTTTCTAGGAAATTAATACTAAATAAAATATAATAACAATATTCCAAAACTGCTCCATCTGTTATTAATAATTCTATTCTTTGAACTTAGTAAAATAAATCACACTGGTTTTTGTTACAGTGAAGCAGAACACTGGATTTTTTTTGCTTCATTTGTAATGGTTTGATAGATATGTGATATACTTGAAAAATGTAATTTAAAAAGGATGCCAAGAGCCTCTCTTGACAGTGAAAGACAACATAATTTGTAATTCTCTAAGAATCTGTCGAAACATATGGATTACCTTTGTTATGGACTTGGGAATATTGGAAAAAAGCCAGACTAGAGGAATAACTGACAATATTGATAATGCTGCAGAGGCCAATCCTCCCGTGTAGCTAAAACATGGATACTTACATGAAATTAAGGACTGCTCTGAAGGTAAATTGAGTATATTGAATAAAAACTAAATTGAATAAAAACTGTAAAAAGAAGTCATTAATGGGGCTTGCCTTCAAATTGGTTTTGTTGAAAATACATTTTAAAAAAGTAGGTATTTCCCTGACTGTTCACATTTGGGATATGCATAATAAAAATCACTGCTGTGAAAGCCAGTGTACAATCTGTTATGCTACAAAGAGATTAAGACTATGCAATTCAGTTAAATAGAGGCATCGCTTCACCAAAGTCACTATATGTAGGTCATGGTTTTTAGCATGTTCAAAGGCTCTTTGTGTTTGAGAATTGTGATCTGCATCTCATTGAGGGAGCTGTTAGGTTCTAAAGAAATGTTTGTTACCTTCTATTGAGGTGCTTCAGGTTTGGGGTTTTCTTTTTGTAGGTGTGAAATGTAAAACTACAAGCTGTGCTCTCCTTCTGTGTCTGGAAAACTGTGTCTGATCTTCCATTATTTTATTGATGTTTTCCTATTGTGAGGTTACTTTCTGTCACATGTATATACCATCACACTGCTGTCTCTTAGGGGTTTCTGCAGTTGTCTCGTACTGATTTTTGCAGTTGTTTAAGTAAAAAAGTCACTAAAAATATCTTTCAAAGGGCTTCGGACCTTAAATCCAGATTGCAGAGCTTCAGCTTCACTGATGAAATATTTCTAGCCATGATTTATTGAAGTTGCAAAAGGTCTGGGGTGAATGAAAGGAAGGGAAAGACTGCCAGTTGTGTGTCATGTTAAAAGCCTCTGAAACATAAGAGGTAAATTTGGTTTGTACAAGCTGTGTCAACTGTGTTTGCTCTTATTTTTGCCCTTTTTTTTTAGCTTGTTTATGGTGTTACAGCAATATTCTATTCTAGATGCTACTATGAGATACAAGTCCAAGCATATATTTATGTGGTTCAGAAAATAAGTTCATATTTTAATCTGCTTAAATTCTAATACTCAAGAATGTTAACTTCTTAATATGTTATTCAGTGTCTGCATTGCTGAGGGAGATCCCTAGGCTTTCCTGTATTCTAAATGTCTGGACACAATTAACTAAAAAATTATTTGTATTAATTGTTTTTTGTTTGTTTGCTTAGGTCCATTTTCCAGACACAGAGAGGGCAGAATGGCTCAACAAGGTAAGAGTTTAGACATTAGCATTGCTTCCAAATGGGCAAATGGGCAGGAGGGAAATCTGAGATGAAAATAAAAGATGAGGCAAGAGTCAGAGAAATGAGTAGTTTTAACTTTATGTGCTCTTTATACACTTGAAGTTTCTGGTTATTGATCCAGTTAGTCACAGAAAACATGAAATCTATTTTTATGGTCTTGAAGTTGTGAGTTGTGTAAATGATTTGAAGTAGCAGTACAGTAATGACAGCTGTAATTGTGTGGAAGTCACAGCAGCTGTAAACAGTCTTTAATTTTCTACTTGTCTGGGATACTTTCCAGTTACTGTAGGTTCCTAACCTACAATCTAAAAATAAATGAAACTTGCAGTTTTGACTTGTGTGTGTGATAATCTAAGATACAGATCTATGTAGCTTGTTTTTTTTTAAATTGCCTTTCATTCAAAGTGCATAGAAGAACAGGAGTTAATTAAAAGTTTTTTATATTTAGTCAAATTTTTTATATTTATAGATATTATGCATGTAGTTAAGGGCTGTGCTTAACCCTTTTTTTCCTATTCCTCTTTACATGCAAATAACCAACTCTCCCTATCCTTCATCTTAACATTCAGCATCAGTGCTGAATGAATATGTATTTGTGGGATAAAAGAAGAAAATTTTTAATATTATTTTCCTCCTATTCCAGTGCTCCAGATTTGTGTAAATGTATAAAATACACAAATTGAGAATTCATAAAGGTTTCCTGCATGTAAAAAGGAACCAGTTTTTACATCTGTAGTGAAATGTATGGCAAACTCATATGTTTAAAATTAATACAAAAATTCTTACATATACCTTAAAGAAGATTTTTTTAGTTATGTGTGAGGTTGTGTTCCATGTAGGTTTTTTTTTTCTCCTTAGACTGTAAAACAGATGTGGCCTTTCATTTGCCAATTCATCGAGAAACTCTTCCGAGAGACCATAGAACCAGCAGTAAGAGGAGCAAACAACCACCTCAGTACCTTCAGCTTTACAAAGATTGATATTGGTCATCAGGTCAGTGTCTGGTGAAGTTTTTCTAAGAGGCCCTGTTGTACGTACCATTGGCATGTAACTTGTTCAAATCTACACAGACATATTTCTTAGTGACCCTTGGTCATAAGCCTGATTCTGGTTTCTGCTGAGCTGTAGTTTAACAGCTTTTTGTGTGAAGTTGTCTTTTTTTGTCCCTGTTGCTTATCATAAATGGAAGTTCATATAAGGATTTAAAAAACAACACCACCATACCTCCCCCAAAGGTTAGGAAACCTGAAGTTAAATTTCAGGTGTGATAGGAGGGAATTGTTTTTTTCTCTTTGTAATTCTTATTTCATGTATATTACAATTCATTATATTTTACTGCAGCTTTTGTGTGTTGGGGTTATTTATTATTTTCTTTTAATTGTAAATCTTTTTATGCAGTGTCTCTGTCCTGCCCTAGATATTACTTGTATTACAGACTGTAGCATTCCTTTTAAGTCCTAGCAGGGTTTAAATGAGCTCCCAAACCTCTGTATGCTTCTGCAGCTGGACCGAGTTATCTCGGACATGACAAACAACTATTCTTATTTTATATTGCAGCCTGGAGTGAGTTGCATCCTATGAGCTGCACAGTGGGAATCTGACAGTAGTTAGAGTTTGATTTCATTTAGATTACTAAAATGGTGTAAAAAGAAATATGACAATTTTTCCAGAAAGGAAAAACTCAAAAGTGAGGTCATGGGTCATCGTCTCCTGCCTAGAGTTTGATGAATGCTTGAGGCTTGGGAATGTTTGATTGATATGTGTTGGTTTTGTATGAGGAAAGGAGAGAGGGAGATCAGGGACAGAATTTAGAGAGAGAGCACAAAGTGGTTGACATAACTTTTTGTGGTAATTATGGATTCTTTTCTATACATTCTCATAAAATTCCACTTATGGCAACTACATTTTTGTGAATTAAATTTAGCTTGTTCCAGTTTCACAGAAAAGAATGCTTTGGGAGTATTAGACATACACTTGTAAAGAGAAATTAGATGTTTATTGGGGGAGTAGGGAAAGCTTGATATTAAATGTTTTGAAAATCTTGAGATCTAGTGGTCTAGACCCAGGATAATTGCCCGAACAGTTGTGTTTAAGTGGATCCCAGCAAGGAAATTTTTACCCTTGAAATAACAATTTGGGCTAAATTGGTAGCTTTGCTTCACACATTTTAATAATGATTATAGTAGATTTTTAACTTGAGGCATGAATGTTTCTATATTCATCTTTATTTCATAGTTAGGAGTTTAGTATTTTATAGTTTAGTAGAAGAATCCAACTTTCACTTTCTTCATTGTTTCAGCCTCTGCGGATAAATGGTGTAAAAGTCTACACTGAAAACGTGGACAAGAGACAGATCATTTTGGATCTGCAAATCAGGTAAACTTTATTACCGTTTTACAGTGGTGTCCAAGCTTTATAATATGTGGTTGGTTTGATTTGGCAGTTATGTTGGCCTGAAAGGAGAATTGCTTCATTAGACAAATGTAGTTAGTTCTGATTATATATGAATGGAGGAAGGAACTGCATGCTGTAAATAGCATTTATCTGAGGGAAATGGAATATCAACTCAGTGTGACTGCATCATTAAAGTCACATTGGTTAATAAAAAAATACTTTCTAAAGAGAAAGCACTATCTTTGAATTCAAGTTCTTTGATTTTCTTTTTTTCCTAGTGTATCTTTGCCATTAAATTTAGTCTAAAATTCAGGGTATAAGATTTTTGTGATTTTTTTTTTGTTTTTCTCAGTTACTTGGATTTTTTTTTATACACACAGTATTAGACAAGATGATAACTACAGAAATACTTTTGCTCATACCACTAACCAAGGTAAATCCATGTATTATAAAATGCCTGAATGACTGTTCTCCATTGCTTCAGGTTTCTTTGCCATTTCATTGTGACCCCTTTTATTTAGGTTTCTGAATAGATCTACCCCATGTTTACCCTACAGTGACAGGAGAAGATGCTGCTGGGTCCTTCCCTGGATGTCAGATTGGCGTGGGGGCTACATCTGTGAGCAGGGCCCAGTCTTTATTGAATCATATTGCTTTGTTTCTGTAGGAAAGAGACAGCTGTCCCAGTCAGGGATTGGTATTGCTGGACAAAACACTGCAGGCTTGACTCTTGAGAGCTTATTTCACTGGATGGATGTGGTAGCCCGAATGGAGAAATTGCCTTCCGTTTTCTCTTTGCTGCCACTTTTGATAGCAGTGTGAGAGCAGCCTCACCTCTTCAGAATGTAAGCCCTGAGGAAAAGTCTTGGCTGACCACTGTGGACACTGCACGGCAGTGGTTTTGAGACATTAGGTGGGCCAAGTCTTCCAAGACCATTTCTTCCCTGTAAAGCAGAATTATTCCCATGGGAGGACAGGGTAGGCCAGTAGGTTTGTACAAAAATGTCAGGAATAATGTGCTGTTACCTAGACATGTCTCATTACATTAAATTACAATCTCCTTAGAGAAGTAGATTCTGCTGCAGCTGCAGTAGAATCCAATCTAAGGCTGAAATAAGTTCCTTGAAGTGGTTTAAATAACAGTTGTAGCGCTGAGCCAAACAGCCTGCCCCTCCTGCTGGTGGCATAGGCTTCCAGGAAGAGAATGGAAACCAGAGCTCTGAAGTGACTATCACAGCTTCCAGGAACTAAGGCTTAGACAAAACCACTATCAGAGGAAGTCCTGCTTCATATTTAAGCCTTCTGCTTCTTCTTGACACCTCGTTTGGAAAGGGCCCTTTTTTCTAAGGCTTTTATTAAGACAACACCCCAGTATTGATTAATACTCTTTGCTGTTTGGGTTTTTTTTAATTTATTTTCTGTATCCTCTGGGGGTCCGTCACTGTGATTGTTTCAGTAGTAACAGGGAGAATAAGTGTCTCTGTAATAAGTGTTCTTTGCATGTTTAGACAGAGTTATGTACAGATACCAAACCTAAACTATGTGTTAGGGAATCAACTTCATTGCAGTTTTGTGAGATTATAAAGAACAGTCTCACTGCTGGAGAAAAGTCCATCCTTTGGAGCATTTATCCCTGTAGATTTTCATCTCCAGTTAAATTATTGTGTTATAATTTTAATTTATTTCTAAGTTTAAAGTTAAGTTTAAAGCTTTCTATAAACCTTCGTTCCCTAAATAGAGTTGAGGAGGGAAACAATCTCTAAGCATTCATTAGAATAGTTGTAGGAAGCCAAGCTCTGTGGGGAGTGTTGCAGGAGAAGGAAAGATTTTATTTTATTCATATTTTAATTTTTTTAAAGTATGTTAATTCTTTTAATCCTTTTAAAAGAAGGATTTTTATCTTTTATCCTGCGGTTTCACTGTTGTGGTTTCCTTTAGCCCTTTCTGCTGTCAGTCGTTTGTGGTGGGGTATGTGCATTTGCTTTGGACCTTCTGTACAGTACATTTAAGTAGTTTCAATGTGTCTCTAGAACATTTGAGTATTTTTTGTATCATCCTTGAGGGTTTTTTTGGGCTTTTTGTTCTGCTTTTAATTTTAATTGCAAAATGAGTTTGTTTTGGTTTAGTTTTTAATGTTTCTGCAAGGGTATTAAGTGCATTATGATCATTGCTTCAGAGTATTTTTCAGAACCTTTTGAAACAGGTTCTGTGCATCGCTCAGGATCCAATTAAGAACTTCACTCTTGTAAGCAAATCAAATAGCTACTCCTGAAGGTACTCACTGAAAAATGTCTTTAAAGGTTCAATTTCTGGATGATGTTTGCAAAGGGAACACTTTAGCTTTCTCTTACTGTGGAGTTTGTGTTAAAAAATTCATAAAATCTCAGAATTAGTTTTGAAAAGACCTGTGAGATCATCAAGTCCAACCTGTGACCCAATGCCACTGAGTGCCACTCCAGTCTTTCCTTAAACACCTCCAGGGATAGTGACTCCACCACCTCCCTGGGCAGCCCATTCCAATGTCTGAGCACCCTTTCTGTGACAAAGTTCCTCCTAATGTCCAACTTACACCTCATTTGGCCAACTTGAAGCTACATCCTCTGTTCTTGTCACTGATTGCCTGGGAAAAGAGACTAACCCTCATCTGGCTACACCCTCCTCTCAGGTGGTTGTAGAGTGCAGTAAGGTCTCCCTGAGCCTCCTTTTCTCCAGGCTAAACACCCCCAGCTGCTCCTCATAGGGCTTGTGCTCCTTCACCAGCTTCCTTGCTCTTCTCTGGACTTGCTCCAGCACCTCAATGTCCTTCCTGAATTCAGGGGCCCAGAACTGGACACAGGATTTGAGGTGCTGAGTACAGGGGAGGAATAATTGTTGAAACTCATGTTACAATTTAAAAGTCTAGTTCTTGGTGAAAAGGATGGGCAAGGGAAAAAATTATATCTACTTGAGCAAATAAAGATAAAGTCTAAATAAAGTGTTAATAAAAAGAAATCTTACATTTCCTAAAGTGCATGAATGTAGTAAATGCTTGGGTAAGGTTAAAGGTTATCTTATTTTTTGTTGATCCATAGACTGTCAAATTAAATGTGAACTATAGTAAAGAAAGTGAAAAAAGATTGAGAGATTGAAGAAATAATTGTTAATGGCATGCAACTGACACAAAAAAAAAATCAAGGCACTAAAACAAAGTTTTATGCTGCAGATTTAAACAAATGGAAATAATATTTTTTTCCTGTGGCATACTTGAAGGGAGAAACTCACTACCATTGTACTGGCAGGAGACAGATGTAAAAATAGGGTCTGAATACCTTCTAAAAATAATTATTTAAGATAGTCCAGTGTACAGAATCACATGTTATTGTATTATGGGAAACACTTTTGTGTTTCATTGGGGTTTTTGGGGGGTTTTAATATTTTTTTAATTCTGTGGATTTTCCATGGGCTACAATGATCAGATGCAGTATATTGTGCTTCTGATTTGATTCACTACAGCTGCTGTTATATTCCTATGAGAGTGTCCTCATTAAACTGTAATCTATCTCAGTGTTCTGTACCTTACAGGGGTCATAAATATTTCTGGGTTATTACGATCTGAATGTACAGAATTTGCTTACTAAATAAGCCTTCAAGTTGTATGTTATATTACAGTGAAATTGTGTATGGCATCAACTGTTAATGGACCCTGCCAGGGATAAAACCATATTTAGCTTTATTATAAGGTTAAAAGTTGTTGACTTATTACCCTCAAATGCAGTTTGTTACTATTTTTACTTCAATTTGTCATCATGTTGTTATGGATTTTCAAAAGAGCATATTACTTCCCAGTCTTCATAACACAAATAGTTGTGATGATACAGTGTCGAGATTGAGGTTTCAGTTGCAGGTTTTAGTTGACCTTGCTTTTCTGTGCACTGTTGTTATGCAATGATATATATTTATGTGGAAGTGTATCTATATATATCTCTACTAGCTCTATATATAGGTAGATACGTTAAAAATAGAAATTACTTAGTTTTAAATGGTGCATTAAAAAGTTATCTACCTATTTTTAAACTGTACAGTCACACTACATTCTTTCCAAGGAAAGCAACTGTCACCTTCCTTTGACATAGACCCCATCATGTTGTTGTCTTCCACTTTCCCAAACTGGTCAATAAAACAAAAAGGATTCTGCATAGTGTTATCTTTTGAGTTGTCAAAAATGAATTCCAGTGTTGGATTTTTAGAAGAAAGTCTCTGTGCTATTACTTATTTTTGTTTAAGGGATTGCTAAGATTTGTATTTGTTGAAATCCCACAAGACAGCACCTCCACACACAGGGCAGAGGAGGCTGCAGATGATTTCGGTAATGGATATCCGAAATGTGGCAACTCTCATCATTCTGATGATTCCTCATGGCCATCAGGTGTCAGGGGAGGGAGCAGGAATTCTGCTTTTACTGGGAGAGCAGTTTCTGTTATCTTGACTTGATCCTAAAATGGCCCATGAGGAGAGCAACTCCATTTTGTTCACAATTCCCCAGACATTTTTGTAGTAAGGTTCCATCATAGTCCTGAACGCAACTGAGCAGTGTTTCACTTTACAGGCTGGGCCTGAGGACCCTCCTGTGCAGAAACCTGGGCTCTGCTGCCCAATCTAGAACAGGATGCCCTATAGAAGGAAGAACTTCCCCCTGGCTTTGTTTAAGCTGCCTGATACCCATTTCACTTGGTTCCTTCTTTGTTTTTGTAACTGGGCAGTCTGTTCAGAAAGCTCTTCATATTTTATTTGTCCTTCTGTTAAAACCTATAACTTCTTAGCTAGTCCTGTCACCCAGCTGGTCTCTCCCTAACTGTGGCATGGTATTCAGTCTGTCGGGTTTTGCTTTTAGCTCTCATCCTATGGAGGCATTGACCAGCTCCTTTGCTAATCAGTCTCAGTCTTTCTTCCTGCATTCCGTCTTGAGTGTCAGGATTGGTTTGTTTTCAGAACCATTGTGTCTCACAGCACCAGCAGTTCTTGGAAAAGACTTGCTCTACTCTGCCCATAAATGCGCAATTTCGATGGAGCTTCAGGAAAAGCAGCTAAAAATCCAAACCTGAGTTGTATGTAAATAATCTTTGAGCCTTGTAATGTGATCAAAATAGATGAGACTTCTTTTATCCTCTTCTACGAATCTGAGATACAGGGCAACATCTGCAGAATTTCAATCATTTGACCTTGCATGCCCAAAAATGGGATGCAAGAACCATTCAAGGAAAAACGTACATCATTTGTAATATATTATTCTCTAATTTGCTTTCTGCATTCTCCCGCTTCAGAAAGGGCTCAACTATCTTGTGCTTAAAACTCACCTAAAGGATCATTCAGCTCAGCATACCCAGCTTACTGAAATTCTAAATATGATTGGTTTTTGCAAGTCTATGAATATTTCAGACAACTTTCATTTTTAGCAGAACCACCGTCTCTGTCTAGTGCTTCTCTGTATGAGGTGAGAGTGGATTTGGGTACATGTACTATCAGTGAGATCTATGGAGAGTTGCTTGAAATGGAGTATGAATTCTGTGTCTGTTATTTCTCAAAAGTAAGGCCACTTGTGTGCTTTCTCCTATGCAACCTCTGGATATAACATACCTAGGTAGTAATTTCAGTGATTCTGATGACAGTGGTGACCTATTCAAGGGGATGTTTTTACAAACTTGACTTTATGTTCTGATGTTTCAATGTGCATTTGTTGTGCATAGACTGAGATACAAAATATGTTGCCATGACAGTGTTAAACAGAAGTAACGGTGTACTTTAGTCCATGAACGTGAAATGTATACTTTCTTTTTTGGTTTAGTTTTGTTGGAAACTGTGAAATTGATTTGGAGATCAAGAGATACTTCTGCAGAGCTGGTGTGAAAAGTATACAGGTAAATTTAATGTTTTTATTTTGATATCACCGAATCATTTTCTGATGAAATCAGTTATAAGAAAGAACCAGTAATTGTGTAGTTTTGTTGCTTACAATTTTCGTCTCAATGGAGAAGATACTTCTTATCAATGGAAGTGTTGATATTGCATAATAATTTCAGTAATGTGACTTAGCTGAAAGGATAAACTCCTCTAACACGTAGAATTATTTTATATATATAGCCCTTTTTACAGGTACAGAAAATAAATTTTATTTAAAACTTGAACTAAAGTCAATTCCATTGTCTTTTTTCCCTCTCCTTTGACAGATCCATGGCACCATGAGGGTTATCCTGGAACCACTAATTGGAGACATGCCCCTAATTGGAGCGCTATCCCTTTTTTTCCTTAGGAAACCTGTAAGCACTTTTATCTCTTTCTACATTTTTTAGAATGCTGGTTACAGCATTCAGAAAATAATGGAGTGAGAATTAAGCAGCAAAAGGAAAACTCACTGCCATTTGGTTAAATTTTTCCAGATAAATAGTGGACAGGTTTACCAGTACTAGGAAAAAGCAAGATGGATGATAATTATTTTGGAATTTGGAAGTGCTTTTTGTCAAAGCTGTCAAACTTTTCTTACAAGTCTTTTGCATAAGGAAAGGTCAATATCAATAGATACTATCTAGATTTCTTCTAAAAAAAGCTTTTTTGGCTGTTCTCATGACAGTCTGCAGGTAACCTGGTCTAAGTTAAGCTTTCACAAAACCTGTGCAAGATTGTTTTGAAAACCATGCTGGTGTTATAGCAAATTAAATTTAGAATGTTTTTTTTTGAAATTACCCCACCTGCCATGTAGTTTTGGTTAAAATTAAACATTGTATGTGGTAAAGATTTAACAGTTTCAGACTGCTAGATCATAAATTACAGGTATATGGGTTTAGACACTTTGAAGCATCTCAAATTGATGAACAGGTTCCTCAGCAACTCTGAAAAGTTCATTTACTTTTCAAGGTTTTGGGGGTGGGAGTGAATTCTTTACTTCAGCAGCTTTGGAAGGTGTATTTTTTGGGTTTTTTTTTCAAAGAAATCACATTCTTGTAACAGTTCTTTTGAGCAAATGTCCTATGATAAATTTTTTGCTACCTTGTTGAAAAGATGGGTTTGTCTGGGTGTTTCTGTATGGCCTAGGAAAAGCTGGTGGTGTCACTTGCATCACTTACCTCTGTCCAGAGAAACCATGTGTGCTTGGGCAGAGGGAATGTAGACTTAAATCTTAGTAAAATATGCAAGAATTTGGAAATATCTTGTGCCTAATTTAGTGAGATTTTTTTTGTAAAAGTGAATCAGTTCATGCAAAGCTGATAAAACATCCTTGCTCTTATTTGGAAATAGTTGGGGAGGTACATTTGGGATAAGCCAAATTTGGATTTCCACACATTTCTTTGAAGCGAGTCTAAACATTATGAGATGTCTGCTTAAGTTTTATCTCATTTTTACCCTCTGGCTGAGCAGGATGAGTGTAGGGCATCTGTTCATGGTCATGTTTATATTAACAAACTAAGCATGGCCCTGACAAGGACTGAGTGCTGCCTTATGCTGATTTGTTCTGTGTAATTGTTAGTGTACTCTCTGATATTATTTTGCTATTTAGTGCTCTCCCAAACAATTTCCAGACTCAGTACAGCTCCCAGCTCATCGCAGGGACCATCCAATAAACAACATAAATGCAAACATTCTGTTTCAGAGGAGCGGGGGGAAAGAGTTAGCTGTGTGGACAGAGGCTTGCTTTTTTTTTTTTCCTGTGGGAACATGTTCTAGATATGGTTTGTGTTGTCTCTCTCAGTCCTGTTTTGTGTTCATCCAGAAAGTGAATACAGTGTGGAGTCCTGCAGAGGCCATTGTGACACACTCAGTGCTGGAGCCGTGTCTGCACCACTTCCCTGGGGCACCTCCGGCAGCTGCTCCTGCTTTGGTGCTTCCTGGGGGAGAAGCAGGAGAGCTGGAAGGGAGGGAGTAGCAGCAGGTGTGCTTGTAAGCAGTGCCTAACCCTTCTCTGCTTCCCATTGTCATGCTCTGGTAGCATGGTATCCAAACCCCACCCTTGTGCTACTCCCAGAGCTCACCAGGAGATTTTCACTCTGGTACATTTCTGGCAGCCCAGTCTGTTCTGTCCCTGATGCACTTTGTGTCATGCATCTGCAAAGTGCTTAACTAGGACAACTTGCACCTGCGTTAATAAACTGAAAATATATCAAATGAAACACATCTCATTTGTGATCAGTTTCTGAACTTTGGGAAATATTTTGTGCATAGTGATTTTGTGTTTAGTCCTACCCCCATGACACTTCATTAGGTATTTGGTTGATCTAGTGGGACAAAAAAGGATGGGAAGTAGACTGGAGTATCGCTTTGGACTATTCAAAAGTTGAGCCCTCCCCCAAAGTATTCAGTTACAAAAATATTAAAAGTATTATTTACCCTCCTTTCATTTACAAACTAAGTTAGAGGTCAAGGTCTGAGTAAACCTAAGGGTGAATGGTTCAAAAGATAATCTAAGTTATCCCAAAATTTTTACAGTGATACATGGCTGCTCAGCTTTTTCCAAGCAGACATCTGTCCTCACTGCAGTGTGTTTTCTTGGTGTTTATTTGTCTAACTTCTGTAGAAAAATGCAAAATAGTGCTTATTATAGCAGTGCCCAAATTCTGTCCTCTTACTAGAGAGCAAGTGGCTGCAGCCCAGGAAAGCTTTTCTTAACTATTTTTGTTAGAAGAGAAGAGGAATGAGTTGGCAGCTAGCATTAGATTTTGTTCTCATATTTTCCAGTCTAAAGTAACTGGCAACAATTCCTCTTGCTCTGTATCATCTGTTTGCTGGCCTTAATGACTATATAAGGCAACATGGCCTAAATAATAGTTCTGAGCATACTTGTTTAATGAGTTTACCAGTCTCATTTTTCTGAGTAATGCATGAACTTTCTGATGCTTCAAGAGTTCTTACATTGTATGAAACTTTTTATATACTGTATTTTGTTGTTATTGTGAAAAGGGTACTAAAACTTCCATAAGCTTCATATGTCCAAATATGTAGGAGTGCTCAAGGGAAGAAGATATGTGCATTCTAATGTTTGAAGTAGTCTTTTAAATCTCTGAGTGTCAATGCTGAAGAGGAGGTAGCACTGTATAAACAGTCAGGATTTGTAAGGCTGTTCACATACTTCTCATTATGTTAACATTGGTATATTTACCAGGTATTTGCCTTATGAAAGTTTTAGTTATCTTTTCTTTTTAGGACAAATAAATACATAGTTACTTTGATTTTTGGTTCAGTTATAGAAGTGTATATGGCTCATGGTTATACTGCAAATTGGTAATTGTCACAAGCTTGTTCAGTGACGCGCTCAATATTGAAGGTGTGTCCTAACGCAAACTTTTTCTCTAAAAAAAAAAAACCAAACCAACACCCTTCCAAAAAAATAAACACATGAAAATACTAATACTATTGTTCTAAAAAGAACAATGGCTGGAAAACAGAATGTCTTCCAGGAAAAGTGGGCAGCTCTTCTAAAATTCTCATTTTCAGATTTGCAGTTTTGCCTTCCCACTTGTTGACTTAAGCACTACTCTCCCTCTACTCAATTTACAGATGAGTTCTGTCCTGTAGTTTTATTTTAATACTGGTTTAGTTTCATTTAATATTGGCTGGATATTACTTCCAAAATTAAAAGTATTTATGAAAATTAGATTGAAAAGGGGTGCTTGTGGCAAGAATGAATCCTAGTGAAATGGCTGGAGAAACCATAAACTGGTTATGTAGAATGCAAAAGAACGTTGTTTTGGCTTGCTTTTATTGATCAGGAATGCCTTCACTTCAAAACTCTATAACCTCTTTTTAAAGGCATTTGTGAAAGACCTCTTCCTGTGCAGAGACATGCTGTTTTCTATAGAACTGCTGAAATACTTCCTAAATACTGTGTAGTCAAACCTTATTTGAGAGGCTGGGTTTATTATATACTTACTGGGGAGATATACTGGGTAATGTTACTTACTAAATTATTACAATACTGTTAGCACTGAGGGTTGCAGTGGTAATGGGTGATGCTCTATTAACAGACAAATTGTATTGCGTCTCTCCATGACCATTCACAAGTAACAGGAAAGGGCATATTAATGCCTTTCTTATAATAAATTTCTGAGAAAAATCACAATTTATCCCACGGAATTGTGTCATTGTCCCCTGTGGTAGAGTTTAAATTTTTCTTGCAGAAGTCTTATGCTTCCATAACTTGATTAGTAGGAAGCTGTTAATCAGCATTTTGAAATACTCTTTGGCTTCTCTTCTGAGACAGTAGTAGTGCTTATGGCAGCCAAATCAAGCCACAAGGCTGGCAGTGTTAGAAGCTGCCTTTTGTGTGACTGTGAATTTTATTTATGGCCCAGTGTATTCTATGTTCCAGTACATATTTTTCCCTTTGTAAAGGTTTCTAGGGTATTGAGAACACCCAATATTGTATAAAGCTCGTCAGTTTTTAGTCTTTTCTTACAGGCTGCAGGGGTTTATTTTTTTAAACTCTTCTCAGTTTATGTGTTGCATTAGTTCTCAGCACAGAGCCTTGATAAGACATGAATTTCTTGGTTTTCAGGGAGGAAACATAATTTGTTTTCACTTCTCTGAGCAGCAGAAGAATTGAGTAACAAGACAAACGTGCTACTTCATTGGAAAGTGTAACTGGTGTCTGAAATCCCACTCCAGGCCAGTGAGCTGGCTGGGGAGAGTGAGTCCCTGCAAGGCATAGCACCTCTCTGCAATGTGTTGTGGAAAGACACTACCTCGTTTCTGGCTTCTGGCAGAATTTCACTTGGTGACAAATCCTGAACACAGTCTTTCCAGTGCCCTGTTTTTATTGCTGCAGAGAACCAGCTGGCATTCCCTGAATTTAGCTAAGAGAACTATGCATTGCTCAAAGCGGTCAGAGAAGGAAATTATATTGTTAAGCTATTTTTTAAATATGGACTCTTTTTATACTCAGTGCTTCATAAAAGTCTCATCAGTCTTTTGCTTACTCCCTTTTCATCTGTGGGGCTCTTCAGTTAGTTATGATGGTGACATTGGTTTAAATTGCTGTCAGAATCACAGGCTGGGACATCATCTCCTCCAGCAAGTCATGGCATGGCAATGCCCAAGATGTGGAATGAAAATCCTTCTTACTTGGTTTGACTGTGGCTAGAAGGGCTCCCTCCTGCATAGCAAGCAATTCCGTAGATTTGCCTCCATTTCTTAGTCTACTGTGAGTTTGCCTGCTGCCAGTGCTATTTCTGTTCAGTGCAGGTATGAGAAATTTTGTCTGAGTTGGTGTTGCCTTTTGGAAAACTCGTATTTTCTTATATTCCAAAAGGTGTATCTTATGCTGGTTTGATTGTGTTTAAAAGCCAAGAGCAGAACTGAAACAACCTTATTGAAAGGAATGTTGGGGTGATGGCAGGGAGAGATAGAGCACTAAAACTTTAAAAAAACCTCAAAAGACAAAGGAGAAAAAAATAAGAAAAGAAAAAAGCTTTTGTCACTAGTACCTGTAGATTTCAGATTACAGTGTGTGTTCCTGCTAGGTGCTTCTGGTACAACTGGAAAGGAAGCTCTGTGGTAACAAATCCTGTCTGCAAGGAGAACTTACCTTTCAAGGCCAAATAGTGAAAGCTTGACTTATGCCAGGAGCTTGAAGGTTCATATTCTTTCTAAAACATTTAATGGCTTAAGATTTATTTGCAAAGCTTTCTAATAATCCTGTAAAGTGCTTAGCCTTCGTAATGTTTTTTAATTTCTGATCTTCAGCTCTGACTGGGAAAGGATTTGTCTTTAACATTTCTGAAATTGGCCTTTGTATTTATTCCTGTATAATTAAGTGAATGAAGAGAATTGCTGATATTATATGCCCTAATTGCATTTCTTGTCTAAATGACCATTCTTACTAACACTGTGTTTTCAGGTTTTTTGTGTAATTATTTTTTACACTCTTCATGCTCTAGGGACTGATGTCAGAATGAGTTGGTAGCTGTGTTTTTGAGAAGAGGTGTGTAATAATCAAAGTATTGACAGTGAGGTTGTTCTGTAGGCACTGTATGTGTTTCCCAACCTTTTGAAATGTTTTTTAGTCCTACCAGTGGAAAATGTTTCAGTTCTCAGTGGCATCTCTTAGGTAGTTCTTGGTTTTGTTTTGGATTGTGACAGTTAATGCAGAAACCGCTATGACACGTGTTGGAGTCGAGCGTAGGAGATGTTTCTCAATGCTGAATTTCAACATGCATTATGTTGCTCAATGCATTTAGTGGGTTAGGTCTGTTTAGGAGACAGCACAGGGCTTTGCTGTGTTCATTGCCATATGCAGTACACTAAACAGAACATGAGAAGAAAAGGAAATGCAAACAGTTTCTCATTTGCTATTTAGCCTGAAAGCATCATTACGTAAAACTGTTAAATATGTGGTGCAGATACAAACACCTTGGGGTAGGGACCACTTTTTGGAGGTATTTATGGTGTGCGTTTGCCTTATATTTTGCCTATGAATAATGAAAAAAATAATAAATCGTATAATAAACTGTGTTCTTTGTCTAAAACCAGTATAAAATTGTTTCTTCCAGATCCTTGGTAGACTGCATAGATTTTTAACTTGTGACATAATGTACAGTTAAAACTTTTGATTAGAATAAGAGAATTAGTCTGAAAACTCAAGTTGTGGTTATTCTTATCACCTGCTACCTGCTTGTTTGCTGTGTTACTTAAACATCTGTGGGTTTGCAGGATTGAGGAAGCAGTACAAAACTGAAGTGATTCACATCAAGTTGGACTTTTTGTCCTGGTGCAGTTACGCCTTTTTTTTTGTTTTTTTTTTTGTATTTAGGATGAGGAAGAGATTGGAGAACATATACTGATAATTTGCACTACTAATTTTCAAAGAAGAATGTACTGAAGTTATCTTAGTTTTCCTAAATATCAATGTTCTGTGCTCTGGTTCACAGTTTGTTATTGTAGAACTGTACAGCTAAAGCTTGCATACCAATGAAAAGAACCCATTTTATAACAAATTGTTTCTAATAGTTTTTTTTTTAATTTTGAAATTAAACCCCTCAGTTTTAAATTGGTAATCCTGTAGAAAAGAAATTATAACATGTTAAAAAGATAAAGAAAAAAAGAAGAAAAAGACTGCTCAGTGTATCATGTGAGTTTTAGCTAAGATCTTATCCTCTTCTGGAAGATATTACTGCCAATTAGCCTTGCTAGCATTCCATAAATAGATGTGCCTTAGCCTTTTCTGACTAAAATAATCCTGCTAGCATTTCAATAGAAAGTGGGCAAAAGTAGTTGTAAATGAGATACTTGAAAAGAGTCATTGAATACAAAGTTTGTGGCAAAGGTGTGTTGCTGGCCCATGTAGATTCTTGCAGTATGTCCCATGATAGGTCTTGCTTTTTGTTTTGGAATATCTGGTTATTACATCTTACTACCTTTTTTGTTGAAAGGATAATGATTTTTTTTCTGCTAAATTATTTGTTCTAGGTAGGCCAGGTAATGTTGTTTATAGGTAACATTGTTGAAATATTTTGCCACCATTACAGAAGTATATGAAGTAACAGTGCTCCTTATGTGAGTAAATGTGTGGCGTTATCTTTAGTGGAAGTATTCACAAAGGCAATCACTCATTATGCCATCAATAGACCCTTTGTAAAAGAAAGGTATGTGCTATTTTAAAAAAAAGTGAATGTAGGGTGGTGATTTCCTGTCTGTTTGTGGAAATAGGCAACATATGTTCTTGCAGAGATTTGTTGTTTTGTTTTCAGCATGTAGCTGAATTACCACAATTCGTCTCTTAACTGAGGAATCTCAAAATCCTTTTTTCATGCAGTTGTGGTTAGATTGGGTTACTTGGATTTGGAAACTTGGTAGTAACTGGGTGGCTTTGGATTTATTTGTCTACTTATATATTCAGTTGACTTCTGTGCAGTTAATAGAAAGCATTGAGTGACAAGGGAAATAAGGAAACTCGGGTCTTTTGTTATCTAGAATTAGAATATTATAGGATTGAAAAGGACATTTTATATTAGTTGTTGAAACAGAATAGGTATCTTTATACGGCATAATATTCAGTAAAGATATTCAGTAAGGAAAGTATATATAATCTAGCAATGAGTTATTTCTATTAATTATTTCTGAGGATTTTTCTCACTTTGGTACTCGATTCTGTTGATACCTTTCTTTTTTAGTGCATCAGTGCTAGAGTGAATTTGTCTCTTTTTCATTGAAAACAGCCTTCTTCATGTTTGCAAGCTGTTGTCATGTCCTCCTTCCACCTTCTTAATTCCAATCCTTCATTCTTTCTGTTGGTCATGTCTTCTAGATATCTTACTTTCCTGGTCTCACATGGGATTCTTCATCAATTTATTACACTTTTGCGAATTTATATTAATGACTGTTCATCTGTAACAGGTCTATGGTGATTCCAAAAATATTTCTCCAGAAAATAGGACCACATTTTGTTATTCTGTGTTGGTTGTATGGAGCAGATCCTGTGTACATGTGTATGATGTGTGTAAGGGTGGATAAGAGGATGGTGAGTTTTTATAACTGTTTTAAAATATATGTCTAAAAGGTACTTAGAATGGAAAAGGGTTTGTTGATTTGTTTAAGAAAATCCTGGAAACTGGTTATTAACTTTCCACAGATCAGAATCTGTAGCGATGGGGTTTATTTCTTCAGTGTTATGAATTCTAAATTGCTTTTCTTTTTTTCTTTTTTTTCCTCCCTCTTTTCATGAAATTGACAGCTTTTGGAAATTAACTGGACTGGACTGACCAATCTTCTGGATGTTCCAGGACTGAAGTGAGTATACCTAAAGCAGTGTTTGATATATCTGCACCCTACTAAACACAGAAAATCTGAAGGCCATCAATTAAATCAGTTTTAGGTTAGATGACTCTGAGCAGTTATCTCACAATGTACAATTGTAGGAAATTGCTTGATTTGCAGAAGGTAGTGATTTCACTACAAGTCACAGTATGTAAAAAGTTTATCTACTAGGTCATGGTAACAATATTTTGAAAATATAGTTTTTCATCTGCTTTCTTTAGTGTTTTCAGTCTTTCCAGATCTCTAGAATCTTGTGAATTTCCCATCTGCCAGCTCCTAGGACAGCAGAAAGACAAAGCCCTTTTTATCATGCCAGTGAGTTCACAACATCTTGACTCCTGTCGTTGTATGCCAGTCTGTCTCTATTTGCTTGTGTAAACTACTTTAGAAATACCTGAAGACTGGACTCAAATTAAATAAACTTTCTAAAAATCTTTCTAAGTACCTAATTTGAAAGCTTTCAATTTATTATGTGAAGATCAAATGGAGTAGCAAAAATATTGACCATATATAGCTATAAGAAATGCTTAGCTTATGGGGAGCTTTTCATTATACCACATGATAAAACCCCAAAGAAAAAAGCATCAACAGAGGCGAAAATGAAGCTGCTTTGAATCCTTGCAATCCTGATAAAGTTAAATCCATGAATATATTCGTAATTATCAAGTTGTAATAGATACCCAGGGGCTTTTTAATATGGAGACAATGGCTAAGGAGATAATGGAGGATCTGATACCCGCCTGTACTTTGTGATTGCTCTTTTTATTAGATCCCATACTCTCAAGAGTTGACTGACTCTAGAATTATTTTTTATTGTTTAAAAACAGGGTTTGAATTAGGTATTAAATTAATCCTTTAGTGCTCAATTTTGTGAGCAAAGCAGATTTTGCTTTACTTAGACACGAGAAGCCATTGCATGGAATCCCAGTTGAACAGTTTGAAATTAGAACTTGCATTAAGTAGGTTAACGGGTGCAGGAATTGCTCATGTGTCAAGCCTGCTTAAGGCTGCCTCTGAGGAAAGAGATTTTCTTCATGAGTGAGAGAAAATGGCTTCCAAAATACAGCTCCTCAGCAATAATTCACTCTTTTGATATAACAGGACTAAATTTACATTTAGTACTTAAGCTTACTAGGCTCCTGAGATTCATATCCTGCTGCATATTTGCCTGGCTGCAAACACAAAGCCTCAGATGTAAACAAAGTCTCGCAAAATACCTCAAGTTGGTGGTTTCCAGAGCAACCAAACTTGGCCACAGATGCACCAAGTGGTGCCATGTAGATGTGGTATGGTTTCTATAGTAACTGTGACTGCAGTGACTCATACTCCCTCTACCTTGCCAGGGTTTCTTTAGTGCACTGTTTGTTTTCCTTATCTCTATAGGTGAGTTGTGTATTTTGGTATGACAACTGGACATGTTGTAGTTGTTATAAACAATGATGAACAAGAGATTGCTGCTGCCACAGGTACCTCTTTAGTGCTGTGGCTCTTGGCTGCACACTGAGCTACTTGTTCACACTCTGCAAATGTCTTCTTCTAATTGAATTTCTGTGTGTGCTGCTGGAAGCTTCCCTGTGAGCTGTTAACAACTTCCATTTCTCTTCTGGTGTGACTTCCACATGGAAAAGAATACAGAAGTAATTCATATTCCACCATTAGTATAGCTTAGAAGTAGAATTAAAATCTCTATGTGGGGAGGAGCCAGGCTGTGGGAATACTCAAGTGCTGTCAGGAGGAGATGTGGATGATGGGATGATGTTATTGTTGCCTGAGATGCAGTGAGAGATGTGCTGTGTCTGCAGTATGAATAAAGACAGCACAGGAAAAATACATAGCTGCCTATTGTGTAGTAAATATTAGGTAGAGCTAAACAGAGAACAATACAAGAGTAGGTAACTGCCAATTATTTTTCTGCAATGAAACTGAGCTTTTAAAGACACAGTCTAATAAACTTTGTGAAATATTTCACATTTCTCTCATTATTATGAACTGAAAAAATAGTTGTACTTAGAACCAATAACAGTTAGAGTTTTATGATCTTAGGAAGCTGTCAATGATGCATCAACCTAAGTGTTGAAATCGGTACATCTTTCTCTATTGCTTGATTAGTGTTTTGTCTCTGTTATCTATAGATCAGACCTCTTAAGTAACAAAATAATGAAAAATATTGTCATTTTTACCTTGTATTCATGAAGAGTGTTTTGTATCTGGGAGCATTCCAACTGGCTAATACTAGATAAGTTTTAAACAGCTTGAAACCATCATGGTGTTTTAGAATTCATTGAATCCATTAGTTAGTTACGGTTGTCAGTGTTCTTTTTCAGCTCTATATTTATGAAGACAGGATATCTGCTTCCTTCTAGGAGTCTGGTTTCTTTGTGTAAAACTCGGTGAAATTTCAATAATGCTGGCTCTTTTTCTCAGGTGTTTTAGTGAAATTCAAGCATTTATGTTGGGATAAAATTATGGCATCACAGAGTTGGGGTTTGCTCCAGGCAGAAAGGATTGTGAATCCTCCCAGTGACTGGGCTGTGTTGTGTTTCTGGCTTTCTTTCTCTTCTTTAAGGAGACTTGTAGTAGCTTTATTTGAACATTAGTCAATCTCTGAACCTTTTGCTAGTCTAGAGTTGGTTTATTTATGCCTGTAGCTAATTTCGTACTGTCTGTGATCTTAATTAAATACTAGAGAAGAGCATGACAACCTTTCTTTCCAGTTGACTCTCTTGCACTGTTCCTTTGCTTTCGCTGACTTAGGTCAGTTAATTTTCTCCATTAATCATCTGCTCTTAAACACTGAGCATAAAAGGCAGTTTTCTCTTCTTGCCAGGTAAGGACACTAACAAAAGCAGGAACAGAACAGACTTATCTGATCTTTCTACTGAAGTTTTGCCCTCAGACTTGTATTTTTAGAAGTGTGATTATTGCCTGTCAAGGTATCATCACCTCAGCCTTTTTTTTGCCTTTTAATGGTAAGACTGGTTGAGATGTTTATCTTCAATTTATCTTCAATGTTTATGTCAACTCTAACAAAATAATGAGTTCCATGTTCTTGGCTTGTTTCAGAGAAAGTTTAGCACACGTAAATTGAAAACAAAATTTTAGCAAAATGGAACTGAAAAAGTTTGAAAGCAACATGTTAAAATGTTGACTAAAGGAAGCTATTTTTCAGATAACATGATTATCTTCTGGTAGTAGTTGTCTTAACAATTACTGCAACTATGAATTTCTGGGGTGCATGTAGAATGAAAATCTTTGTAAGTATGATTGGATAAGCTCTATATGAAGAGGAATGAAGGCTCCTTTTTAGGGCACATGTGAATTAACTCAGAGGAGTGGGTTGGAGACTTTTCCTCTGAGCAGTATCTCTAACATTACCCACTGTTGCTTCTTTCTAACCACAGGTCTGCACAGACCTGTCCACTGATCTGGATGCAGCCTTGAGCTCCTTGTGTTCCTGTTGTACAGGATACCATGGAAAAGTCAGCCATGTTCTATCAACTTAGCAAACGTTGTCTGCATCTTGATTGCACAGACTGTAGTAAGGGAATCATGAAGTGTATTTAGGAGGAGAAATCATTCACCTCTGAAGCAGTTCTACCAGCTTTTGTGAGAGTTCACCTGCAGTTCAGATATCTGAAGCGTTCCTAAAATTTTCTCCCTGAGCCTTTGTCCATCTCTGAAATCTTCTGGATTGTTTTCCCTGGTGCACTGTGCCCCTGCAGCTCTGCTTTTTGCCCCTGCAGGCAGCGTGTGCAGCCAGTGCTGTGGGTCTGAAACCGAACTGATTTGTTGTCAGTTCAGACCCAAACTGAGTGAACCTGCACTTAGGAAATCGTTCTTTTCTGTGTTTGTGGAAGGGCGAGGGCTTGGGTTTTTAAATGATTCATTGCCAGAGCGATTGCACTGCCACTCCCTTTTCACAGAACAAAACCTGTTTTACTTCCCTAGGCTACATTTTACTCAGCCATGAGCTTTTTTTCAGCGTGTCTCTGGTTTTAATGAGAGTCCTCCCAGCTCAAGAGGACAACTGGTTTCATAACAATTCAGGAATGAGCAGCCAAACTTCAGGGATAGTTAAATAATTCTTGAAATACAAAAGGAAATAAACAGCTACCATCTGCTTAGTTATATGCAATGCAGGCAAGAAACCTTATGCAATTGCTTTTTACCCTGGCTGGTTTTAAAAGGTGGGGGTGAGGGGGGAATTTGTCTGTGGTGGGGAAATGGGAACTTTGTATTCATCCCTGTGGCTTCTGCTATTCAGTGTCAGCTGCTTCCACCTGGTGGTCATTTGGGCAAGAATCCTGTATTTAAAAAAATTATTTAAAGACCAGATGTGTTTTTCACCCCCCAGGAAAAGCAAATATTTTCTCCATTTATGATTTTAAGCAGCAAAAGGAGTATATTGGTGTGACATAAGCTCTTTAAGTAACTGAGGATTCTTTTCTCCAACAGCGGCTTATCAGATACAATAATACTGGATATAATATCCAACTACTTGGTCCTTCCAAACAGAATTACAGTTCCCCTTGTCAGCGAAGTGCAGATTGCTCAGCTGCGGTTTCCTATACCAAAGGTAAGCGTGTTTCTGTGAACACTAATAATTTGGCATTTGGGTTTTGCTGTAGTGGTAACTGTTAAAGAAACACGTGAATTTCTAAATAGGGTTACTGCAGTAGTGCAAGTTACTGTGACTCCAGTCACTGAAAAGAATTGATTTAATTTATAAGCAATTTCTGTGGAGTTAATGTTTCATAAGAACACCAAGAAAGATTTTTTCCTGTTTTGCTAGAATCTTAAAGATATTATTTGCTGAAATACAGTTCAACTGTATAGACTAAAAATTAAGTAGCATATGGTTTGTATTTTCACTGTATATTACTGTTAGTGTGCTTCACTTAAAAGTTGTTACTATTTATTGCTACTCACTTCCAGTAGCGTGGTATTTCTTGATATAACTGGCATGTTTCTGATGGTTGATGACAGTTTTTCTTTCCAGGAATCTCTTGAGTGCTAAGAATATTTGTGTGTGGATCATTGCTGATAGCCCTCTATTTACAGTATGTCCATGTTAAGGAAATGCAGTGGAAATTATAAACCATACATTACATAAATAGTGATGGCATTGAAGCTTTCAGATTACTACACAGACACATCTTTTCCTTTTTCAGGGTGTTCTAAGGATACACTTTATTGAAGCTCAGGACCTGGAGGGGAAGGATACTTACCTAAAAGGGATTGTCAAAGGAAAGTCAGATCCTTATGGAATTATCCGTGTGGGCAACCAGATTTTCCAAAGCAAGGTCATCAAAGAAAATCTCAATCCAAAATGGAATGAAGTTTATGAGGTATAACCAGTACAAATACATTGTTGTATGTTCTATAAGGTTGTCTACTGTTCCTCTGCCATCAGACCAAGCTAGTTTAACCACTGACAATGCCACCTCACTGTACTTCCAGGCCTTAGTATATGAACATCCAGGACAGGAGCTGGAGATTGAGCTCTTTGATGAAGACCCAGATAAAGATGACTTCCTGGGAAGGTAAATGTTATGGAGAAAATGTTTGTAGGGATTGAAAAGAGGTGAAATATTGTGATGTAGTCTTTTTATTATTTTTATTTTATTGCAGTCGTGGTTCTGCTATATAATTGTATTTATAAATCAATTATCTTTTCAAAATTATGGTAGTAATTAGTTCCCTAATTACTTTATATACATAAAATATATATTTGTATTAAAATGTGTTTGTCTGTGTATATGTTTACATAATTTTTTTAAAAAAAAGGTAAGTATTGTGGGTACCCAGAATTGTACTGTAATAGCTGTTTGTTTGTCAGCTAGCACTAAGTCTTTATTTCTTCAGGCAAAGTTAATATAGTTTTATAACTGTTTATCTTTTTCATCTTCATAGCTTTGAAATTACTGTCTCAAGCTTATTTTTCTCTGAGAGCTGATCTTAACTATTTGAGTAAAGAAAAAATTTTTCTGTAATGCTTTTGCAAACATGAGTCACTCTAGGATTCCATAGGCCATAGGTGTTTACCCATAAACATTTCAGGGGTTTAGTCAGCTACTTTCTCCAGTAACTTGTCACCTTTATTTCTTGAAGAGTTTTGGAGCTTCCCATTGTTGCTTTCCATACAGAGTAGAACTCCCTTATCTTTCCAGCTCCTTCTCTTAACAGGAGCAACAGTACCTACTTCTCATTAAAATAAAGAAGTAGGTAGTACAAAGGCTTCTTTTTCTTTGCACTTCCCTAAATCTTACACTGAAGTGGTGGCGGGGGGGAAAGTGACATAATGTGTACATCAGTACTGATAAAATAAAAAGCCAGACAAATGTTCATGCACTGGTATGCAGTTGTCTGTGTCCTTACTTTTTAGCAGATTCATTCCCTGGTACATTTTTAGCTTGTATGGACTAGCACTGTCCCAGACACTGCCAAAGCATGAATTTGGTCACAGCAGATGTTCAGGTGCTGCTTCCAGTGGTAGTTTGGACGTGGGCTCTCTTTTGAGATTTTGGCCATATATGTGTGAGCCATATTGTGCCAATTGCTCTGGTAGCTACAAAATGGGCTCTAGTATAGCCATATTTTCTGTTATCCTGCACGCATCTTTGTTCAGCCATTTCGTTCCCTACTTCTTCACTTAGGGACTAAAAGAATAGTATTCTGCTCTTTTGATCTCAGTGGAAGCCTGGATACTCAGCAAACACAGGGTGGGGTTTGAATTCTGTATTAAATCTTTTGCTTCTTGGCTAAAATACTAATTTCTTCCCCCTTTTTACTAGTTTGATGATAGATTTAATTGAAGTTGAAAAGGAACGTCTTCTAGATGAGGTAAGTTTAGGGAGTTCTGATTTAAAAAGACTCCTGTGTTGTATGTGTAGTTGTTCTTGCATTATTTTTTCCTGGGTATAGTTCCTGTATGTGCAAAAATAACCTTAATGGTATAGAAATAGATCCGTGATGATCCATACAGTGGTTTAAGGAGTAACTGAATTGGTGAAATCTGAAAAATAATGCCATTCCTTGCCTTTCTTGAGGTTTTAAGATTGTTACTGTGTAAATGCAAAAAATAGTAACTTGTATTTGGTGAGAGTTTTTTTCTTTCAAGAGAACAGTTAATTGCCCAGTTTATAACCATTATTAGATTTAGCAGAGTAATTCATAAGAGAGGTTTTTATCGTAACATTATGCAGGGTTTGTATTCCCAGAACATCTTTACAGAACTTAAAGAATTCCCTTGGTATTTTAAACATGCTTTTACTGTATGATATAGTTATATAGTTAGATTTATCTGGCTGTTTTTGTTAGTCTGTGTTATAATATTTTATATGAATTTCAAAGAAAGAATCAGATCTTTTCAGTTTACGCAGAGTTCAGCTCTAAGAGATTTCTAGTAGAGCTTAGTGTTTCCTAAATCTCCTGAAGAACCAATTGCAATCGTGTATTTATTTGGTGTCAGATTATTTCACATGACTTTGCTTAATTTTCAGTGGTTTACTTTGGATGAAGTGTCCAAAGGAAAGTTGCATTTGAAACTGGAATGGCTCACATTGATGCCAACTGCTGACAATCTAGACAAGGTATTAAAGGAATGCATTTCTTTTATTCTAATCTTATTTGTTGTGAGGTGATTTTGTTGTGATTTTTTTTTGTTAAACACTTAAGTAATTTGATTCTCTAGCTGTTGTGAATTTGGATAAATCTGTAACTTTATTCTAAGCTGTCTGTCTTCAGAAATCTCAAACCATTCATAAATGTCCATTTACTATTGTGGCATGAGATTTTAAAATGCCTTTGTCATTTTCTTCTTTTCTCTAATGCTGTTTGAGAATAGCAGCTGATGTTTCCTGAGCCTGGCCCATAAAGCTGGATATGATATTATAATCTGTCCAATCTAAAAAAAAAATAAAAAAGAAAATTAGGAAATGGGGTGGAAATTCCCATTAAAATTGTTTTGAAATATATATATGGATCTTGAAAACTTACTTTTTATGCTTCATGGGGTGAATTTGTGAATATTTACATTTTGGGAGATGTTTTTGAAATATTTTTCAGAAATGCCCCAGAAATAGTAGTACTTGGTTTTCAGCAAGGCTTACAGTGTGCTTTTGGTTTAGGTGCTGACAAGCATTAGAGCTGATAAAGACCAAGCCAATGACGGGCTCTCATCTGCTTTGCTTATCCTCTACTTGGACTCAGCAAGAAACCTGCCCGTAAGTTCTGTTCTGATGGCTCCCCTCTTGTCATGGATAGCTCTTGCTACTTCAGCATGTCCTGCTTGGTAGGATGACACACTGCTTTACTAACACACATTATGCCATGGATTCTATAATTTCTCTCCTTTCAAAACGTGTAATGTAAGGTCCACTATTTTTAGTAGTGCAGTATTACAGCTATATATTTAATAAAATTTTACTCTTTAATCAGTGTGATTTTTCTTTAAAGAATGCTCCTTTCCTGGACTTGAAAGGCTGCATGCTTTTATTACACAGTGTTTTCCATAAATAGGATGGGATTAGCATGAGGAATTTTAAGGAACTAACTGGGAAAAGACTCACTTCCCTGAGTTCAGGTAAACTTGCTTGCTTTGGTGTAGGGTTTTGCTGGAGGTTTGAAGGTGCTGATGTCCTCCTCATCATGAAATCAGCACGCTCCAGTGGCAGAACACTTGTAGGAGATTTGTATCAGATTGTTATTTGGAGGAGTGTTTATTTGCTTGTGCAAAACATTAAAAAAAAAAAAAAGATTCTGTCCCATTATCCTATGGGACTGTGAAATAGCTTGTTTTGGAATTTATTTCAGGATGGTTCCTAGTTGTAAATGATAGCAGTATTAAAGTAAACCCTACCATAAATACCTATGTGAAGCTTACCATTGAATTTCGCTGGTTTTCAGCATTGCTATTATACGAGAAGTTCTGGAAGTGATGACTAAAATACTGATCGGGGAATATAGTTTTCAAGCCTTGGATTTTTTTGCATGCATTTTGCAAATTTATCTGCTGGATTTTAAGTTAAAATGCTGTATCAGAGTGGTAACAAATTAAATCTTAGTAGCCCAAACAATTTATATCACTGACTAGTGATGTCATGGTTGTTCCAGGGTGTACAGAGAAGAGTTTGGAAGTAGTATTTCTAAGCTATTTTAAAAGGTAAAAAGCTCATTTGGAATAGATCCCAGCATTATTTTTTAACGTCACTTTATTGAATTCTGGTGAACTCTGTAACGCAGCAGAAAAAGGATAGAATTACTCCAGGATAGAGAAAGCAATAATAGGATAGAATTATGGTGTGCTGAGCATAAATCGCAGAATACTGCAACACCCAGAAAAGGCTGTCTGCTTTGTGCACTAGAGTCAATTGAACCAATATCTGTATTTTTTTGTTCTACTACTGAATAAGCAAATGTAATATATTTGTTAAAATACACTAGAGCCTCTTACTGAAAATAAATGATTTAAAGTTCTCCCATCCACAATTTCCAATCTTCTCCATACAACCCTGCTTCTCTGTATTAGATTAACTTCTCCAGCAAATACTGAGAGGCTGTGTCATAAGTTAATTTTTTTCCCTTCCTGTTTTAAACAAACACTCTTTGTCTCTCTCCTTGAAAGGTTAGGTTGCAAGTCTTGAATTCTACCTACCTTTGGGGACAGTACTTTAATTTCAGTACTTCTAATCAGTAGAT
Organism: Campylorhamphus procurvoides; assembly: GCA_013396655.1. Taxonomy (NCBI): domain Eukaryota; kingdom Metazoa; phylum Chordata; class Aves; order Passeriformes; family Dendrocolaptidae; genus Campylorhamphus; species Campylorhamphus procurvoides. The sequence goes on from WBMV01000085.1 coordinate 1,316,445, forward strand.
CTCTAACTCTTATAGGGCACAGAAGGAGGAAGTTCTGTTCACAAAGCTGACGAGTTAGGAAATTTGGGAGCAGGATCCCAGATTTCTTATTGCCCATCTGATGTTCTCTCTAGAGTACAAGATTGCCTGGATGGGTTGAGAGTGATGGTCATGATGTGGGACCTGTTTAACCCTCTTATTTTTTCCTTACTCTACCAGCCCAGAAAAGCAGTTGCTACAGCTGACTCAGTATTTAACTTCAAATCATTTCCTTTCCAGTATTACAAAGCATATCACAGAAAGTAACATGGAACACTTGAAAATTCCATGTACAAGTTTACAACGATAAAATAATATGGTACTGTGTTAAATTAAAGTTTTCCAAAACTGGGTACAAAAAAGCTTCACAGTTAGGTTGAGGGAAAATAGCACGGGAAGACCTTTTCATGCAGGAGAACCAGAGAGATTCCTGAACGTTCTATAAAGACAATGTCATGGAGCTGCTGCATAAACTGCAGTGAATTATAGTAAATACAGCTTTTTTATGTCCATAGGATTCTAATATGGAACAACATATACAACACATGAAAGTCTTCTGGTTTCTCACATTTTGTTCATATTCAGTGTCAGGGGTTGTGTAGAGTAATAGCAAAAAGTCACTCTCTTGAATTACTTTTATTTATGGGGAAGAGAAAATTCAAAGAGCATGAAGGGTTAAAATGACACTGACCCCTATTAATAGTTTGGAAAACTTGTGCACAACTTCAGTGTTATAGCTGAAATGTTTTCTAGGTGAATAAGTACTCTTTCTTACTTTGAAGATTGCTTTAAGTTAATGCTTACCACTGGTACATTTTAGATCATGTCTTCAGCCTTGTTTTGTTTGAGTTACACCATTGAGTTACCCCAACACAGGCATTTCTTTTGCACAGGCACATCATAGTTGTGGGGTTTTGAGACACTGGGACAGTTCGTCTGAAAAAGAAATAGAAACAGTGTAGAAGGCTGGTCTCTGAGTTTACTTAGTTGGATCTGCCTTATAAATCTGAACTACCAGGAGTGAACTTGGAAAGTGGGTTAATATATTTGAATAATTAACAAAAAATAAAATTCAAAAAGCATTTCACATTGCTGTGCTACAGAAAGTCATTTAACAGATGAAACTATTTGTAATGACAAATATTTACTTTTTGTTATCTGCTGTTTTCTCTGGTATCCTTTGACTGTTTTCCTTAACTTTTTTGTGTAGTAAAGCTGCTTATGCATTCATTCTGCCACAATCCCATCACTCTGCTTTCTCCTTCCATTTCCATCTTCCTAAGAGTATCTACGAGGGAAACTTTGGGTGTGGATACTTAAAAGAGAGGAGAGCATCGGGACTAGTCTTTTGTGAAAACACTACCTCACTCTATAGAGCACTATTTGTGAGTTCTCTGGTATTGTTTGTATTGTACCTTTTCTCTGCCAGAGTGTGGATTAGTGCTACTAAAGCCACTCACTCTAGTGGAATGAGAGCATGCAATTTGTTTTCCTGCATGGTTTCAACAAGTGTGCATTGTTTTTGTGCTATTTTTATTGCATTTTAAAGGCTACTTAAATTTCATTGATCAGCATATCATTGGGTAAGTAATTAACCTTTTATGATAAAAACCCAAGATAAGTTTGTTGAAAAAACTCTTACGTTTAACTTAAATTGCTGATTCATTGAGAAACAAAATGCATACTGTACTAGCACTTTGTATGCTGCTGAATTGTTGGCTTTCATTGCAAAGAAACTAAGCTAATAAATACTGTAGCCAACATCCCTGTAGTTTCTTTAAAAGGTGATGCACTCAATGTTTGTAAGAACTTGCAACCTCTCCACCCTGGTTCAAGTACTGCTTTAAAAATGGGTGTAGCTTTTTCTGCTCCCCAAACTATTAATTCCCTTGTAAATTCTATTTCACTCCATGATGCTCCTTGTTTTGCAAATTCCCAAGCTCCTTTTCTTATTTTCAAATTAGTCTGTAGTGAGGAAAATCCAGGCTAAGGTCAACCATCAAGTAATATTTTTTGCTTGAGTTTAATGTTATGAAATTATTACAAACTGATGACCCTCTGAATACCTTACACTTAAATCTGTAAACACAACCTTGGTGTCTTCAAAAACACTGAGAATCTATTCAGAATAAGAACTCTCTTGCCAGAGGGAAGTGGTTATTCCTTCACGGATTGCGCAGATAAATTTTTTACTGTTTGGCTACCTCATAATCCTTGATGTAAAAACACCTTTCCCAGTGTTCCTGGCACCGGGAACTGCCGGGCTCTGCATCCCTCGGGTGCTGATGTGCAGGAGGCACGGGGCTAGGGGTTGTGGCTGGAGGCTGGAGAGAGCAGGACTGTCGTAGCCCTGAGATAATAACAGCTTCAGCAGGCATAAACTGCTGTTTTCAGGGCATCTTTAAACACAAGGGATTATGCAAACACACATCTACAAGTTCAGTATCTAATTAACATGTAACACGACTTAATGGGGGAGGGAAGTGTTAAAAATTTAAAAAGGGAGCTCACTGTATATAGGGAGAGGAAAATCCCAAGTGCTCCCTGTTTCTTTTTACAGTGTGACTGCTGCAAGTCTACATTTGTGACACCAAATTCAGACATACACCCTTCTAGATCTGATTTATTTGAAGTTAAGGAGTATGAAGAGTGTTCTTAGTATAATTTCTGGAAGTAACGCTAATTTTATGATAATCAGTTAATAACAATTTTGGTGTCTATATAACATAAAAATTTTCCATATTTTAAATGAGCACCTACAGATCAGTGACTGTCTTCTAGTTATCAGTTGAGGATGCATTCACAGATTGAGGAACTTCTAAAGCTCCATTTTAACCCTAAGCAAGTAAAGAGTCATACTCCAGAGCATACTGAATTAGGATCTGGCTTAATAACAAACCAGTTTGTTGTATTATATATGGGTTTGTTATTAGGATTTACTGTTAGAGAATTTCAGTGTATCGGTTGTCCATACAGTTCTTAGATACCCATCCTCTTTTCCTACAACTGCAGACACTCAGAGCTGTGGCAAGACAGTTTTGTCACCCAAGGCGAGATTTTGCTTGGCTTTTTATATTGAATATTCCCATTTCTTCTCCCAGTCTCCTTCCTCCCAGCCTTTCAGCCACGGTCCTCGTGGACTTGCAGCTCCTTCCCCTGAAACCTGGCTTCAACATATTTGCCCCAGCTAATGTCCCTCTTGGCCTATCCTTGCTGTGATTCCAGAGGAATTGAGATATCTTCCATATCCAGCAAATTGGTTGCCTGCTTTTATAATTGATTACATAGGTTTGGGTTTGATTTTTAAAACTCTTTGAAATAATAATATAGGGGGAAAGGGTTATGTGTTGAACATGCAGGTGCAAATGTGAAGGAAAAATGCCCAGTAAGTTGAGGGGCAGTGTAAAATTCAAAATTCTGCTTCCCTGGAGAGGACAGTCATTGCATCCTTATAAATGTGGAATTGAAGCAGTTGTCTGAAGGATAGCCCTACAGAAACAGATATGTAGGTGTGCCATATCATGTTGGTGTACCAGACAAACACCATACTGTGTGTAGAAAAGAGGGGTGTAGTCTGTAAGATGTGTGAACTAATCCTTCTGTCCTGCTTAGCCATTGATAAGGCCCTGATTGTGGCCGTGGCCATTGGAGACCTGGAGGACAGCACTGGTGATGAGAAAGCCAGTAAATGTGATTAGCAGGGGAAGTGAGGTTAGCCTTAGGAAGTAAATCATAGACCCATAGCACAGTTTGGGTTGGAGGAGTGGAGAGAAATGATGCAAGACTGCTGCAAACAAAGTTCCCTGAAAACAGGGAACAGTGCTTAAACACCAGCAGAGAATGTGCCTGCTGGGCATTTAAAAATTTCTAATGAAAAACAGTTTAGCATTAGGTTTGATGTGTCCCGGGATAGTGTGCAGTCTCCATCTCTGAAGTACAGTATTAAGTTCCTGATGTATCAGAGAAATAACTGCAGATGATTCCTTAATTTTACTTTAAGAAAAAAATAATGTTTAAGAAAAGTATCCCACAAAACTATCCAAACCTTATTTCTGGTTCTCTCCAGTTTAATCATATTGTATGTTCATTCTGAAATAGAAATTTTCAAGCAGGATACCAGGAATCTTGTTGAATACATTGGCCCACTTGAGGATATGACATCCCAAAAGAAGATGTAGAAAAGCTTTTCTGCATAAAGGTTTAATATCTCTTCAAATTTTAGTCACTTGGATTTTCATTTCAGAAAGGCATTTCTTTCAGCAGAGCATTAATAATATCATGCTGTTCGTAAACCAGCATGTTTTAAAAGGCCATTATCAGGTTTTTTTATTGCCACACACTACAGCTTCTAAAGTAGAATGCTCTTGAAACAAAAATGGGTGCTTAAAGAAAAGGCCAGCCATAAGTATACTAATTTGAAGTCTGTTTCATTTCAAAATCTTACCTGCTGAAATGATTTCTTGAGTTGAATGCAAATTTTCTGTGACATTATTGTACTTTACATGTGTCACTTAAGGAACAGTATATTAATTTTAAAATAAAACTTAAATGTTTCCTTAATTAATGGAAAGTAGTCAGAGGTTCTGTCCTGCTAAGTCAGTTCAGGTTCCTATTGCTGGTGTATTTGCATGTCTTCATTCAATTGAGTAAAGCAGGAGATCTTCATTCTAGGCAGCCTGTGGTGTTTGCATCATTTATCTGAAGAGGCATAAACAACTTTGACTTTTATAATGATCCAAGTCCCTATCAAAGCTTTAGGTCTTGTAATTTCTCCCATAAGGGGACTGCTTCACTTATCAGCAGTGAAGCTTCTGTGTTATGGGAATATGCTTAACCAAATTTTAAAAAGGTTCATTCATAAGGCAGTTCATAGGGCATCAGGCATTAAATAAAAACTATTTTGTGAATTATCTTTGTTACGGTAAAAAAAAATGACAATAAGGGAAATATAAGCAGACTGAAAGTGGGTATATTACTTTTAAAGCAGAATACAAACATTCAGAGGAGAAGAGGGGAAAAAAAAAGTTTTGTCAGGCGTTGTTGTTGTGGTGGTCCTACATTGTTTTGTTTGAAAGATGTTTGGTTTGTTTTAGGCTGATTCCTTTTTTTTCCCCTGCTTTGTTCTATGTTGTCATGTCATAATTAATTAACCTAGTGAAATTGCTTCATCGCATGATTTATTAACCCTTCCTATGTTCATTCTCTCCTGACTTAAAAGAATAATCCGTTAGAATTTAACCCTGATGGCTTGAAGAAGGCTGCTGTTCAGAAAGCCCTAAAGGTAAAACTAATATAGTTGTCCATTTAAGGTCACAAACTAATAGGAAATGCACAAATGCCTCCAACACTTCTCTACAAACGCTGGATGGAATTTCTGTTGCCAGATATATATTTAGTGCAATTCCATTTTACTTACATTTGATTTCAAGACATTGGTAAAATACTGTGGTCTGTGGTAATTTGAGCTTTAGATGAGTTTAGTGAGCATGAACTGCTTCAGAAGATTGTGGAGACAGTCCTGCTGAGAGCTAATTTATAGCAGTAACTAAAGAATAAAGCTGACATGAAAGCTAAGACATCTTTTACATACTTTATCAGTCAACCCTGAATGACTGTTTTGAAATAATCTTGTTCCTGCTAGATGCTTTTAGAAGCTTTTACATCTTTTATATAAATGCTGAACAAATTTAGCCCAGCTTTTTGATAGGCAAATTTGGAAGGCATAAGCCAAATTCTCAGCTGGAGGAACCTGGACAAGGGACAGTCTTTAATCGACTATCAACAATGAGTCTGTCAGGAGCAGGTGTTAGAGGTGCATTTTATGTGGGTGTACATATTGCTACCTATTTAGGATGAATTAAACGATCTGTATTTACATACCAGCATAAGCAACAGGGCGTTTTTACCCACTCCTGCAGTTTCATCATTTTATGAAGAGAGTTTCAGGCATTGTTTTATGGACAAAGAAAAAAATGAAAAACATTACCTACTATTTTAAAACACCATCAGCTGCAGTGTAATATGACTTTCTTTCTGTTCTGTAAGCCTTTGTATTCTGTTTTCCTTGAGAGCTAAATAGTTTCTTAATTAGAAATCATAAAAATAAATGCAGCATTCAGCCAAGAAAGGAGTGCTTTCTTACCAGCTTTATTGCTAAAGGAAAGGATGGTTATAAGCAGTATGTCACATCAAAGTCTAGTAATATTAGTGAAAGTATGACGTACAAAATGTAAGTTCAGATCCCAAAAATGTCTAAACTATGCACTTTCTTGATTCAAAAGTATAAAATATTTGAATCACTTGGCTGTAATTGTGACCTTACATGCATTAAGTAGATTTTAACTAACTTTCTGTTGACATACCTGATCTTTACATTTCCTACAGGGTAGAACTCGAAGTATATTATTAACCATGTATCCTACATTTTCTAGGCCTTTTAAACTTTATTAACACCTGCCTGTGATGATTAACTTTCATGTCTACATTTTTTTTTAACTTTTTGTTAGGTTAAATTGAAATTTGTGAAAGAAATGTAGTTGGAAATGTTCCTTTGCAAATAATTTGTTTCTAAACTGATGTTTATTTTCACAGTTTGATGTAATGCTATACAGCTGGTGAGCAAGGCTCAGATATGGCAGATGGTTGATTCTCTAATAAAGAGTATTTGGTAAACTGTAGAAATATCCCTCAGGTACTTTATAGTGAATCTTCTTTCTCCCCAAACTGAAGAGGAGGGAATACCAATGTTCTGGTATCACATCCAATTTAATAGCACTAGAGCAATGTATAGAAAGTTCCTGAGTTTGTGCTTTCTTCACATCTCCCATCTGCATGAAATACTCATTTTGCAATTTTAACTATGCTTCATTAGCTTTGGGGATTGTAATGCTCATTAAAAGAGAAGAATTTGCACCATTCAAAGAAAATGGAAAGCAATCTAAAGCTCCTGCTTATTTGCAGCATTTTGCTTCAGCATATTTAGGGTGGTTGGGTGCCTTCATGTTGATCTGTTCACCAGCTATTAGCCAATCTGCCATTCAAGCCAGCTGAATAAAATACTGAGAATAACAGATAAACATAGACTAGAATGCATATGATTGGCTTTTTTAAGGTGCAGTCATTAAGTTTCAGCGGAGAGAGGTTCTGCTTTATTCTGAAGGCAAAGTTTTTGCTTTTTCTTTACCAGTCAGGAAAGAAAATAAACAGCAATCCCAACCCGCTTGTTTTGCTGTCAGTTGGACACAAGGCACAGGAAAGTAAGGTAAGTTCCTACTCTTGGCTCTGTCTGCAACTGTTTGGTGGCTCTGTGGGCTTGGCACTTGGCTGTGAAGCCATCGAGCACATACACTGCACTAAATTACCCCCAGAACTGAAATTGCCAGCAAGCAGCCAAAGATTGAGTGGGTGCTTGCTCAGTTTAAACGGTCTGTCAGTAGAGATGGGATTTTTAGCCATTTGGTGAAGTGCTTCCATGGTGGTGCTTTCCTGGCAAACATGAGTAGCTGAAGCTCTCAGTGAGAACCTTGTTCTGCAGACCAGAGGCAGCTTTGAGTTATCAGAAGGTGTCATCATCCGTGTCTCATTCCTGACTGAGTGGCCTGTAACAGATGCCTGTTGTGAGATTGATATTGGTGGTGATCCCTCTGATTCTGACCCAAGGCATTCTCCATACCTGTCATCCTGTCCACAACGAAACTCTCTGCAGTCAGACATCTTCGGAAAATAAACTGGCAGCAGCAAAGTGATTCCTAGATAGAAAGACATGCAATATGGATATGACTTTTTTTAAAAGTAGAAGTGTCAGTGAGCCAAAGGGAGAGGACATCTAATTTGGCTTCTTCATGCCACAAAGCCTAAAGAATATCTTACATACAGTCTTGGTTTTGACATGTACTAGAGAATGAAGATAATAATCCGAGACCTTTGCTCCTGTAGGAAGCTTTTTTTAATGAGCAGTTATTTCTTTCTCCCCACTCTGCCCCCGCCCGCATTAATGGATTGCAGAAAATAGTGAGAACAGTGCAGTGAAATCTTCCACGTGGCTAATTGGAGATAAGAAGGAAAAATACTATTTTCTAGCAGTTTCACTGAGTTATTTAAGACCTTATAAGAAATTTCTGAAGAGAGAATGTGCAAGTCTGAAGACCTTGCATTCATTCATAGGCTGGTGTGAAGTTCATGAAGAGCATATTCTACTGCACATCCTCATGTAATTTTATATGTGATATTATATATGCCATGGGTGGGTGGATCCCACTGGCCTTTTTTTACATATGTCAAGTTTCAGACATAAGTTTTGGAACACCACAGTGAAAAAGGTACTCAACTTCTTGACACCAACTTTGAACTGTTTTATAATTTGTGTGCTTCCTGTTCTCTGACTTTAGATTCGATACAAGACCAATGAACCAGTATGGGAGGAAAACTTCACTTTCTTTGTACACAATCCCAGAAGACAAGATCTTGAAGTCGAGGTATGTTGTCTCGCTCTCTTTAGGTACCTTTCTTTCCTAAGTCATTGTAGTAGTAACATTCAGACATTAAAGGCTGTTATGAAGTGAGACTGGATATATTGTGAATACCATTAAAATTATACTTAAGGGTTTTTTTTTTAAGACCAGGCAATGAAATGCTTATTTGCATTTACTACTGAAAGGAAGAAAGACTATAACCAAACTCTAATTAAAAGAACATAGTTAATGGAGGTCCCCTCTGAAAAAGAAACCCAACCCCCCTACCAAAAAAAAAAAAAGAAACCTAAACCCCAGGTAAATTATGGATACCTGTTTTAAACTAGCGGTCTTAATTGCTAGCAGGAATTGCTGTTACATGTGGCTGATTTGTTTGCTTTGTCACAGCAGGGAAGCATTTGCTTTATCTAAATACTGTATCCTTTTACACTGCTGACATGTCATTTACATAGCTCAGAGACTGAAGTGTAAATGAGGGCTGTCTTAGCTGCTCTTCCTCTAGCAGTTGTGAAAATTCATTTTCACAGAGAGTTTGGAAATCACGTAGTTCTTTTGATTGTGGATCAGGGAGATGTAGATGCAATGGTTGGTTTTCTGTCTTTTGCTGTAGGTCTGGTTAAAGAAACTTAGTATTGAATGTATTTGCGTTGATCTTCTCCATTGTAAGGTATCTTAAAATCAAGGAAATCTGGTTTAAGAACAAACTACAACATTGTTTGTTTCTTTTTTTTTAAAATAAAAATGCCACTTGCAGATGATGCAAAATGACTTGGGTTTTGTGTTCCTTCAGGTGAGGGATGAACAGCACCAGTGTTCTTTGGGGAACTTCAAGCTGCCTCTAAGCCAGTTGCTAGAGAGTGAAGACTTAACTATGCATCAGCGGTTCCACTTGAGCAACTCTGGTCCAAACAGCACTATAAACATGAAGATTGCACTCAGGGTACTCTAAAACCTTTCCCATTGTAAATATCTCAATATTTAAGGCTCTTGTGACTCCTGGGCTGTCTGCTCTTTGAAGAAGACAGTACATTTTCTTTGATGTTACATACCAAGTGTCCTTAGTTGTTGCCATGCTATCAGTACACAAAGATAACCTTTAATTTAAATACATTCTGTTTCAAAACCAGACAATGCTTCAAACAAAACAGTGTCAGCTGCGTTAATTAAGACTGAGGTTCCCTGTGGTTTTAGGTTTGGCAATCAAATTTGGAATCTGAATTCCTTCAAATCTCCTATGACTCACTAGACTAGAGATCAGAAATCATGTTTATCTGGAAATGGAGCTGAGGTCTTGAGGATTTAAAAGAAAAGTTTATAGGTAAAGGAAGTACCTTCATAGTACTGGAAAAATTCAAACCATCTTTCAAGCACATTGGAGTTTTGAAGACAAAACTTGCATACTTGAAAGTTGGTTTTCTTTTTCCGCAGCTAAATCCTTTGATTTAATAAGGTAGTATATCTCTTTGCAAACACTGCAAAACTTACTTTTTCTTTTCTAAAGCACTTTGTTGCTTACGTGTCATTAAGAAAGTAAAATAACCTATAAAAGAGAAAGTAAGGACAATGAGTGAGAAGAAACTGTGATATAACATTAAATTTAAAAAAACTAGAAGAATTTCCAGATTGCTAGAGCTACAATGGAAATAGCACTTGCATCAGAAGCACATAGAATATGGGAAGGGAATAAGGAGGAGAATAACTCTAAATGAATGGAGAATTTCACACTGTTTCAAAGTTACTGCAGTTGCCATGAAGGAGGTGGAGCTGTGCTTTGCCTTGCAAAAATATTTCCTGTTGTAGAGTGAATAAATGTGAATATTTTTGGATCTGAACTTTACAACTTGTCACTAACCAGCACTCATGTAGAAACAAATTTGTTCCTGTGTTTTATACTACAGCATAGTAATAGTATATGTATTTTTACTGGATCTAGGTCCTTTCTCTTGAAAAGCAAGCAAGATCTCCAGATCATCAACACTCAGCTCAAGTAAAAAGGCCATCTCTTTCCAAAGATGCAAGAAAATCATCTTTTAAGCCTCAGGTTCCCATCTCACCAAAACCTGATTCCAGCAAGCCCGTTCCAGCTTCCCCAGTGACTGACAGTGATAAAAAGACTGATGCAGCTGAAAAAAGTCAGCCTCCCAGTGCCAGCCCGCAGTGGCCCACAGATCTCAGCCGAAGTTCCTCCAGTCTCCACACCTCCAACTTCTCCTATTCCCCCAGCCACCTCTCGGTCAAAGAGCCCACGCCCAGCATCGCCTCAGACATCTCTCTGCCCATCGCCACGCAGGAGCTGCGCCAGAGGCTGCGACAGCTCGAGAAGTACGGCCTTGGTCTCTTGGGTTTGCAGCACATCTAAGCTCACTTACCAAAATGTCACCAGTGCAGCCAGAGGAGCAGTGCTTAGTTCACATCACAGTAATATTTTTTACTGTTCAGTCATTGTGATTTTTTTGCATGTTCCCAGTACCTCAGTTAGATTCTGCAATTAGAAGTTAACTTGCCACGGTCATCTGAAAGATAAAGTCCGCCTTGTTCTCATAGCTGCACTCCTTAGTTCCATGGCAATAGTTACCTGTTTCCACTGAATCCTATTAGCATTAATTAAGCCAATTAAGGTGAATATAGCTCGTGTTTTTTAATTACCTAGAGGGATAGTTGACTCCAAAGAATGTTAAATGAATAGTCAGTTACTATTCAGTCAGTGAGGATTGCTGCAACCATGTTTCCTTAAATTCTTGATGGGGTTTTTTTTGTGCACTTGCCTGAGTGGCTACACATACCAAGTACCGACAGCTGAATAGGAGCCTGAAACCCATTCACACCCTATTCCTGTAGCTTCCCTGTAAATCTAAGTAGAGAGATTTTATTTGTTAGGGAATGAACTGATTCATCTTCTTCTGTATCAGAGTTCACAGAATCAATACAATAGTATAGGTTGGATGGAAGCTCTGGAGGTTGGTCAGCCCTCTGCTCAAAGCAAATCTCTCTTCCTAGTTAGATCAGGTTTCTTGGGCTTGTCTAAACAAGTTTTTAATATCTTCAAGGATGGAGTTTCTATAAATCTCAGCAGCTCTGGTGCTTAACCACTCCACTGTGAAAACATTTCTCCTTATTTCTGTTGAAATCTTGCTGCAACTTGACTGTGATCTCTTGTTATTTTACTGTGTACAGCCATGAGGAGTCTGACTTGGTCTTCTCTAGAATGTCTGTTTTAAGTAATGAAAGGCTGCAGTTGAGTCTGCTGTTAGCTGTCCCTTCAGTTTGTACAAATCCACTACCTGCTTATGTGCTCCAGACCCCCGTTTATCTTCATGGTCCTCTGCTGACTTGTCTTCATTTTGTCAGTCTCTCTTCTGGCCCAGAAATGAGTTAGACTTTGTAATTATGATAAATACTGAAATACTATTCCTCATTTAATACACAAATGTCATAATTTCTCATTTCATGAGAGCAGTAAAGCTCCAAGGAGGTAATTTGTTGCAGGCCACATGTTTTTAGGTGCTCTGATTATTATTAGGTTTTTTGCAGTAAGAACATTCTGAAATTAAATGCTTCATTCTAGTTTTGAAATTGGGAATTTAAAAAGAGCAGTCATGCTGTAATAGGTATTCACAAGAGGTACACCTCTCCTTTGAAGTTGAGATATCGTTCAGGTGGCTGAAAAGTGCCAAATATGCCATATACTGTCCTGTGCAATATGGAAAATACCTAAAGTCAGATTACACAAACTAAAATGGGAATTTGTGGACATGAGGGAACTCTGCAATTATTGGCCATTCTGTAAAACACAAATTCTTAGATACAGTTCTTGCTTTTTATTTAAGCATGACCTATAAATTGGCTCTGTTCTGATTTTCACTGATACGCGCTATAGAAAAGTGAAACGGTTGTGTTTATACTGTGATTTGAGCTTTAAGACAATAAATGAGTTTAAGTATCACTGTCTTAATCCCAAGAATATCTGTATTGCTATGATATAGAATTTAGAGAAGAATGAGCTGGTTTTCTGGTTGGCTCCTGGCTGTAGGTAGGAGTGGCCCATCACTGAGGTTTTCATTGCAGTTTGCACCACTATTCTTCCCAATTTCCTGGCCACTGCTTTAATGATTGTTTTAGGGTAAACAAGTTCTTTACTGATCATGGTTTTAAAGGTCACCTGCCCCTCTGTACTTTGAAACTGACAAGAATACCTGGCTTCTTTATGAGAGCAGAGTTGTTGAACATGGAACTGAAGTACCTAGAACTGATGAGGATATGCTCACGTGCTTATGTGTGCTCTCCTCTTTCACACTGGTTTAGAGAAAAATTAAATGGATAATACATGATTTCTGGGGAACTACTCAGCATATCTTTCAGTTGGGTCTTACTTTTAATAAGCATTTTAAAAACTAAGTATAATGTTCTGCTTTTTCCTGCAGTGGAACAACTCTGGGTCAGTCTCCACTAGGACAGATTCAGCTAACAATTCGTCATAGTTCACAAAGAAACAAACTGATTGTGGTAGTGCATTCCTGCAGGTGAGCACAAAATGCCCAATTTAATTTCTGGGCATATTTACTTGTAAACTTTGTCATAGCTTATCTTACTTTTAAATTGATTGTCTCATTGATCTTCGTTATTTTTAAGGTAACGTATCTGCAAACATAAAAACATACAGAGCTATGCTCAGAATCACTAAAATTTTGGTTGATGATTTTGCTGTGACTTTCAATTTGTCTATTACATCTCTGTCAGATTTTAAATGAAACTGACATGTAGATTTTTATCAGCAGTGTGAAATTTGTCTCTAAGAGACTAAATTTCGCACAGAATGACAAAAACACGATTTTTTTTGTAAGCATATCTAAACTTCGAATTGGAATTTAGGAAACATTGTGTTCTCACCTCTGCTGTCTGCTTACCATTCCTCTGGTCTTGAACAAGTCACTGCTTGGCATTTTTTTGAGTTTCTGTTTTCCACTGCTGTTACCCGTGTGCTGTATCCTGCACATCATACTTCGTGCAGGATGTTCCAGAACTGCTTCATGTGCTAAATTAAGTGGTAGTAGTGTAGACACTTACATTCAGCAATGTCCCGTTGATGTTCTAAGTGTTTTTCCTTGTGTTTCTCTGGCCACAGAAACCTAATTGCATTCTCAGAGGAAGGATCTGACCCTTACGTGCGAATGTATTTACTGCCCGATAAGAGACGATCGGGAAGAAGAAAAACACATGTATCAAAGAAGACATTAAACCCAGTGTTTGATCAAACGTATGTTCTAAACTATGTAGAACTTAGTAGTTCCATATCATGTAATTATAAAGCTGTCACATCAGGGTTTCTGAGTGGGTGAGCTATTGGCACTTTTAGTTGTCACCATCAGACTTGATCATACCTTTCTTGTCTGCTGTAATAGCTCTTACTATCCTTCTATTCCCTGTTATCACTCCAGTCCTTCTTCCTGTTAACAGCCACTTCTCTCCTTCCTGTCTTATCCTGCTCCACTTACATGCCCCTTGTGCTGGTGGCTAAGCAGCAGCGTGCACTCTTCTGGCAGGTGGTCAGAACATGAGGGCCTTCAGCTGCCCAGTGCTGTTGGTGTGCCTTCCTGCCAGGAGGCATGTTTGGCTGCTTGCCTGGCTGATGCTGCCTTCTCAGGGGGCCTGGCCACTGTCTCTTCATGGGCAGATTGCTCAGTCAGTCTATTTGGCAGCACTTTTCAGCATCCAGAGAGTCAGGAAATTTCCTCATAGATTATATCCTGGCCTATATGTTGGAAGTTTTACAAGCTTGTGCAACATTGTATTGCAGAAAAAGACTGCTCCTTGCACTCTGTTTTTTAATGGTAGTTTCCCACTCACCTTTTGGAGAACACTGAAACTGTGAGCTGTCAGAGTATTATTGACTTTTCCCTTGTTTTGTTTTGTGTGTTTGCTTTGTTTTACCAGTGCCTTCTAGAGACCAAAGGTGACATAAGCCTCAAACATTTGATGCTGACATTGATCATAGTGTGGAAGGAAAATCTTAGGCAAAATATTGGGATTTCTTCATTTGTCTCAAACCTCATTTTTTTTTTATTTGGAGAGGGCGATGGTTCAGTTTTGATTTGAATTGCTATTTAGCTGTAGGAGCTGAACTTGCACCTCAGGTACAGAATTCCCTCTAAAGCAGCACTTTGCTTTCTAGATTTGATTTCAGTGTTTCCCTGCCTGAAGTACAGAGAAGAACACTAGATGTAGCAGTGAAGAACAGCGGTGGATTCTTGTCCAAAGATAAAGGGCTGCTTGGCAAAGTAAGTTGACAATAAGTGAATTCTGTTAATACAGCATGTTATTATGCAATACTAAAATCCTTCTGAGGTATGAGCTTGTTAGTGTTGATTGAAGCACCTGAGTCAGGTATGAGGTTTTCAAAAATTACAGATGCCTTAGATGTCAGGCTTCAGTAAGGCAAGGAACAAACTGCAGAGCAGATGTAAAACGAGGCAGTAATCTCTTCTAGAGAAGAGTGGTAAGTTCACAGTAACAGAAGGAATATGCTTGTCTGACTTAATAATCATACCATCAGAGAAAGGAAATAACCAGTAGAAACCAAGTGATATCTCAGAAAGTGCTGAGACAAAACTGGAAGGAGAAGGAAGAGAACTTAGAGAAACACAGAAGAAATTAAAATTCCAGTTTGTACAATCCATAGGAAAGAACTATTGGAGACATTCCCAGTATCAACACCAGCTGTTGTGTTTATAACTTCAGTGTTCTATAGGCACACATTACATCACCCCATTTTCTACATCCGTGATTTGGAGCATGAAAAAGGAATAGTAAATTCCTACTCCCTTGCAAATTGCCATATTTGAACTCTGAAGAGGACGAGAGATCCAGTATCATGGTCAGTTCATGGCAAAGTGTCCACAATTTTCCTGCTTCCCAGCAAGGCTGTTAGTATGGACACATCCTGTGATTGCCATTGGCATGCTGGGAGGTGCTCTGGGGCTGTGCCTCTGAAGGGTGTGCATTTTAAGGTTGGGCAGATAGCAGAGAGCTGTGATGACAAGGATGTAAAATACATGGTTTACTAGTGGCATGGTTTACACTGTAGTTTACGGGACTGTCAGATTTGATCTTTAAAAGACATAGAATAAAAGGCACATACAATGCATTGATTGATAATTTAACTCTCCACAGTTATTAATACCTCTGGCATCTGAAGAACTTGCTAAAGGGTGGACCCAGTGGTAAGTAGAATCGTTCCTTTATTAATAAAAATGCTACATACTAATAACTGCTGTGTTAATAATAGATTTAATAATACATGCTAAATGTAAAAAAAATGTAACATTCCTTGGGTTTTTTTTCATTTTTAGGTATGATTTAACAGAAGATGGTACAAGGCCACATGGTGCAAGTTAGGCCCACGGATACTGGGAATTCCTGATGCATAATTTTGCCAACCTTTCTATATTTTTAACGCATTGTTTTCACAGATGTACCAATATTATTTTTATAGCTTTACTGATTTAGTTCTTAGACACATCCCCAATAATTTTATAACACTTGGTCATTTTATGTAGACATAGCCTTTCTCATTGTTAAACTTTGTATTTTATTTTGCTAAACAGTTCTGTGTTACTGCAATGTGCAATAGTACAGTAAAGTAACCTTTTGTGTTTAAATTGATCTTTATGATGGCTGCACCTATTAGAAAGTGAAAAGAACATGTTCTGCTGTTTTC
The DNA here is from genome assembly GCA_013396655.1 of Campylorhamphus procurvoides. Taxonomy (NCBI): domain Eukaryota; kingdom Metazoa; phylum Chordata; class Aves; order Passeriformes; family Dendrocolaptidae; genus Campylorhamphus; species Campylorhamphus procurvoides. Next base: position 1,332,648 of record WBMV01000085.1, read on the forward strand.
CTGCCTTGTTTTATATCTCACCAAGGTATACTGTACCATGTAAATATATACTATTTTTTTATAATTCTTTCATGCTGGTTTGAATTCAGAAGAAAATCAGATAAAGGATATAGTTATTTTCTTCTAAATGCATGTTAATTTCTTCAGATGAATCTCTTTTGTCTTTGCAGCACAATGGTCTTAATCATTTTGTGATACTCTGCAAAAACAAACTGCAGAACAACATTTTTACTTTATTGTGTTTCTGGCCCGGTGTGGCTGGCTTAAAATGTACAAAACATAAACATTTTAATATTTATATATAAATGTATTATTGGAAAATCATGCTATAGAATATTATAAATAAAAATGAGAGTTCTATAAGTATTGTATAAATAGAGGATGAGGTTCACGAGTCACAGTTTCTAAATCTGAGTTTTCATTTAATGGAGTAAACATAACAAACAGAACAGTTTTGCTATACAGGTTCACTTGGATTTTGTTATTTATTCCTGTACTCTAGAGTACTAGACATGTGACCTTTTGAAGGTATGAGGACATGGGTTTTTCTGTATTATAAAGAAAATCTCTAACCCCTTTGCACTGTCCTTACCACCATGTTTCACTGATTTATAAGGCAGACAAATCAGCTTGCAATGTAAGTTCATATAGTAGGCATATGTGCAAGACATATGTTATTTTTATTATACAATACTATGCTAAAATAGTATGTTATGTGATACCTTCTGTAACACTCAAATGAACACCAACAGGCAAGAAAGTGGGAAACTGAGATGAAACTGACTTTCTCAGTTGCTTCATTGCTACTCAGTGTGTTTGGTGCATGAACAAAATGCACTTCCATGGTCCACGCAAGTTTCCTGAGCAATTCTGGCATTCCCCTGGCACTGCCTTGGGCTGGGCCAGACTGCAGCAGGGACCCCCTTAGCACAGCGTGATCCGAGCAGGCAGTCGAGAGCTGAAGGGGGAGTATCAGCCCAAACAGCTGAGCTCATAACGCTACTTTTATGGATTATAGGGAACTTTTTATTTTATTCAGAATGATTTTTCTTTTTTTGGCAAGTTTTCTCGACTGTTAGAAGAATGCACATTAAGAATCCAAGAGAACAATTTGGCTCTTTCAGAGCCAGTGCCCTCATCCTTGGATAAGTATGCAATTAAACAAAGTATATTATTTAGCTAAGATTCTAGAATGATCTCTCAGCCAAGAAAGAATTTTAAAGCAAAATGATGAACTCCTGAAATTAGCTTTATTGTAAGACTACTGACAAACCTTAACTCTAGATGTAGATACATGCCTACATTACTAGATGTACCAAAGTGCCTACCATAGATGTAGCTTTTTGTTTTTTTCAAGTCTAAGAATTTGAGTATGCCTAAATTCAGTTTAACAGGAACATTTGTCATGGATGTGTGTGCCACACACCCATACACCTCTATACAGTGATGGCCTTCTCCTTGCCACGTTTTATATAGACAATTTTATCAAACAATCTTTCATTGTAAATTGTACTGTCAGTGCTGTTACTGGACTGGGCAATAGGGATTCTTTGTAAGAAAACATTTCCATTTGAAGGCTTCACTCTATATTGGAATGTATGAGTATATATATTCACTCACTTCTTCATATAAAATATATTATTAAATACATATTTTCTTTGCTAGTTCTCAGTTAAAAAACTGTTAAGAATGGAAAGACAGAGAATTGTTGTAAATGCCGTGAAAATGTAGAAACTGAAAGCTGATCTAAATAAAGGAGGTCCAAGAGCAGCTGCTCAGCGTAATTCTCTTGCCTTGCTTCAGTCTGAGGTGGAAGGACTTTTGCTTTGCATCTTGGCCAGTGACTCCACAGAGAGTTTGATCCGTAGCCAACAGCTAGGCATTTCAAACTGGTTTGGTGTTTCAAGTCTTAAGTGAAGTATGGGGACAGAAAACTCTGGACTTCAACAAAAAAGTAGACATTCCGACATTTAAAGTTTCAAGGAGGAAAATAATGCCATATTTGGGTAAATGTGAGATGATAGTACAAAGTGAGCAACTGAATAAAGTATATAGAACAGGTGTCCAAAATAGCTCACTACCTAAAATTAGGGATAGGCTCTTAGAAAGCTCATTTTCCATTCTGGAATCTGAAATTAGGAGAATGAATTGGCATTGCAGTTCAGCAGCTAAGTCCCATTGTTTGTAATCAGTCCTGGATGCCAGACTCTTCAGAATGGTCTCCTGAGTGAATTTGGATCAGCCTATGACTGCCTAGATGAGATTAATTTGTTTGATAGTGGATGCAACTTCCATATTAAACTTACCAAATTCTGATTGTTCTGTTTATATGGAAGTAGGAAGGACAATTTTGCCTCTGGGCAAAAATTGCACCTCATATCAAGTCATTTATTCAATATCAACTGATAGCTTTTCATGTAGTTCTTGTTTATCCTGTGCCTTAAAATATGAACATACGAAGATGTTTAAGAAATGGTTAAAAATAAGCTTTGTTACCTGTATGTACCAACACATGTTCTCTACTCTTGAAACTGTTTTTGGAATTACTCTGCTTCACTGACAGGAAAACCAGCTTTCTGAACTACAGCAGTTGTGTAACCTGGACTCAAATCAGCATGCATATCACTTGGAGTTGGACTAAACGAGTTTTCATTTTCTGTCTTGAATCTTTTATCAGAGCTGCAGCAAATAGTGAGAGTTGAAATGAGAACAAAGGGTAATCAATTTTGTACAGATTGCCTTTTTTGCTCATGTGATTCTACATTATGATGCATGTATTTATTCAATAAATGGTTCTTATGGAAGTCAGTGTCTTGCGTCCCTCTATACACAGACAGTCCCTTTTGCAAATCCCTGTCCTAATTGGTAATAGGATGAGGTGAATTTTTAAAATAGCTATGCATGCTGACTCCTCTAACCTGGGGAGCCTTATTGTAAGGTCTGTAGGCAGATTTTTGGGTCTTACCTGAGAGAAAACAGTGAAAAGTACAGGATACTTTATGGGGGATTCTGTGCTTCTTGTTCTGGAGCAGATTCACACACATGAATTAGTAGGTCCTTTGTTCAACTCAGGTGTCTATTTTTTTTTCTCCTAAAAGGATTGATTGAACAAACTGTCATGAAAAAGAACTAATTAATTGTCACTAATTATGTTTTCAAAAGGACCTAGAATTGTGTGTAAGTGCCTTAGATTTAGAATCAGCAGATTTTTACCAGTGGCATTCTTTCCTATCCTTTTACCTGCTTGGTAAGGCAGATATTGATGGAAAATGTAATCATGTACTGGATAAATAAGAAAAGGGGTTTTGGAGCCTCCATTACAGAAAAACTGCCATAGAAATTATGCTGTTTGCATTAAACATTAACGTATAATTCATTATGATACTATAATTAATTACAATAGCTCTTCCCTTAAACAGCTACAACTTGGCTGAATTCCTAATACTCAGTCTGTTTGCATCAACCATAAATAAAAGCTGAAATTCCTCACCCAGTCACCATTCCAGTTAGAAGGGACCCCACTGGGTAAGTTCAGTTTTGGTTTGTTTGTGGTTTTTCCTAGGGGAGATGTCTCTCTTTTCAGCAGAATAAAGTGCTTCTGCTAATCCATAGGGAGGGAGCTAAAGCCAGGGAGAAGCATGCCCGTCTCCCTGACTTGCTCATGGCAAGGTGCTCCTGGATGGCACACTTCCTGGCAGTGCAAGTCCTCACCAGGTGTCAGCATTTTCCTGACTTGGGTCAAACCCAAACCTTTGATTCAGTCCTGCAGGACAGGTGGTACTTGATCAGCACTGCCTGTGCATTCATAAGATCTTGTTAGAGAGCAGTGGTAACTGTGCAAAACACTCTTCCAGATGACTTTGATACTAATTTGATGGGCTCACACAAGCCTAGGCTTTTTGTTAACATTTGCTGTACTGTTTAGACTGGTTTGGGGTTTTAGTTCATCCAGTCTCTCTCCAGCAGCAGTGTTTGCCAATTCGGTTACCAATGTGGCTGTTTTGGGTATTTTCTCAGCTAAGAGCAGAATACAAAATTGGATTTCCTATGAAGTATTTATTTTAATCAATTATTTATATTTTTCCCAAAAAAAACCCTGAATGTTGGATGGTAGCATTGACATTTGGTAGAAAGAACCAAGGCCCAAACCTGGTTGTGGTTGGTTGTAGCTGGTTGCTGAAGGATTCAGGCTATTTAATCCCAAATGATGTTTTTATCTGTCTTAAAGTATCTTAATTGTTATATGCTCCCCTGATTTCTAAGGCTGTCAGGCTCTCAACAATATTCTCAGCCACCTTCTGGAACATGTTTTATGAAAAATGCCAAAATCCACTGGTGTTTCTTTCAGAGTTATGCAGTGAATTTAGCTGCTAGAGTAGATGGCAGCTCTGGGAGAAAGTTCTCTAATCTGTATTCATGAGCTAGAGGTGATGCTCTCTGTTCCCAACGTCTGCAGGGAATATTGCTTGCCACTCATCTCCAATGGAATCCAGTTTGAGCAGGCTCCTGCATCTCTTTTTTCCTCAGATACCACCACAGTGAAGACAACCTGTCTTCCACTTTTGTTAATCTTTGAGTCTTCAGTAGCTATAAACTTTATGGCAAATGAATTAAGGCTTAATAGTGATCGTTCTTCCCTATAAGATCCATAAGGTGCCAGGACAAACAAAGCCAGGCAAGACTCCAACATTCCACACCCAGGCTGTGGTAAGGCTGGTTCCTTGCCTGGAGACAGTGTGGTCCATTCCCACCAGAACTTGGTAACCCAACTGCCCTCAGAGCTGGGCATGGAGCACCTCGGCCTCCACACAAGAAAGGATGTACAGCAGAAAGCTGGGATGTCCCAGCACCCAGATGTGATTGCACTCATTGCTGGGTGGTAAGAATCTAATTACCAGTCAATTTTATTTATTAATTATCTAAGCAGAGTAGCTCCTTTCTGCAGGAGGTTGTACTACATGGCCTGCTGAGATCCCTTCCAGCCTGAATTTCTTCAATGACTCTCAAGTGTACTTCATTAAATATTAAGGTAAGCTCAGTAAATGTACTGCACTCTTGGGTCTTTGCAATAGGTCTTCCTGGGCATTTTGTTTCCTGAGCCCAAGATCTCAGGGATGGGCACATGGCAACTCTGGCTGGGCAGAAAAAAAGAGGCACACAGCTGGAAGTTGAAAGCTTTAAGTTAGGATGCTAAAATTTATGGCAATTAAAAAGACATTAATCTATGCATAGAACTTTGAGTAATGTAGATAGTGGTAGCAAAGTGATAATTATCTGTAGGTACTGACTGAAGGTCATTCATTTTACTGGAGAACTGGGATGAGACTCCTAAAACAAAAAATGGTGTACGCATTTAATGGAGGTTGTGTCCAGCATGGAATTTTGAATAAGTTTTTTTATTCTTTAGTTAAATTTGCAAGCTAGCATGTTATTCTGCAAACTCTGAGACTGACACTTGGAGTTACCAAGCATTTCACAATGATTAATAATTTAACAAAATACTCTGCAAGACAGTTCCATGCAAACTTTAACATGGGAGAAATACTTCAGCTGATAGGTTGAAATCCCTGGCATATTTTGTGTTTGTCAGTGCTAGCTGTGAGTTTATTTCAGGCTGCTGTGTTGCAATGTTTTCCACCTAGAATTTATGGGAGCATTTACCTGGTTTTGCATGACTCATGAAATGTTCTTTGAGCTAAAGGAACTATAACCATTGAGGGGTGCTCTGTTGTGGCCTTCAGCTCGGAGTCCACCTGGATACATTTGATGAACTGACAGCAGCATCGAAACAAAGACCTTGGATCGTCTCTGGAGCTGTCATTTATCCAGGTGATGACAATGAAATGAAGGGTAAAAATGGGTTAATGCAAATGTTGTTCATGACTTGGGAATGGTATTGGTAGCAATGCTGGCACTTTGTTTTACTTGGTAAATCATAATTTGCACGTAAAATAAGTTGGAATTGAAAATTTAAAATACTAAGATGAGCTTTCTGAAAAGAGGTGTCAATCTTGGAGTTTTAGGCAACTTTGTTCTAGGTCATATTTTTTTATTTAGTATGTTTTTCCAAGTTCAGATTATTGAAGATGTTAAAATTGCTTATTTCTAACATTTTATGAAGAATATTAATTTTGCTTTTTCTGCTTTTCACAATGTGACTTTAAAGTTTTTGGATCATTACTGCCCAAATTTTTATTTCTGAAGGCAATGTTATATTACGCTAGATGGCAGTGTAGACCCTATTCTCAAAATCCTTTTCTACTTCCTGTGCACTTCATTTCTTGTACAATAAGGAAGTGCTCTGGATTTCAGGCATCTTTGGGAGAGGAGCCTCAAATCATCCTGGCTTAAAAGCAGTGAACAACAGGCATGGTCCCCACCGTTCTCTGCTCTTCTCCTTTGCTCTGGGGCACTAGTGATGCTAAAAGAATCGAATTCCATAATGGGGGATTCAATTTGCCAAAATGATTTTGTAAGAGTATTTGGTCATGAGGCATGGACAGAAAAACTGGTCCATGATGTGAGGAGACAGGAACTTCTGAAAGATTAAAGTTCTAAATTCAGGAATTTAGGAGAAATTTAGCATGCCACTGTCAGCAATTTGCCATAGGTGTTTTGTGCCTTAAGGTACCAAATTAGATTTTATTCTAGAACTCCCTCAAATTGCTGACAGAACTTTGTTAAGATTAGGTGCAAAAAGCTGAAATTAATCAGAGGCAGACAGAAGTGAAATTACAGTTTAAGACACAGAAAAGGGCCTTGACCAGCCCATTTGAAACATCACTGTTCTCTAAGTATTTGCTGTTGATTCAAGCATACAGCTAGAAACTCAGGCTATCTAACAATGAAATCCATCATGGAGCAGTACAATGCCTGTTACAGCACAGGGGGACCCACTATTCTCTGATTATGGCCATCAGCAGAGATGAATATCATGAGGCCTTGTGTGTGAACTGTCCTGGTGCTTCCCCAGGGGGAGTTACCACAGATGAGTCATTTGTGTAAGGACAGAAACACCACCCAGCCCGCAGCCCAAGGTGGCAGGTGTGCACACCCTCAACACCTGCACTGCCAGAGTCATCAGCACTCCAGTCTTTCACACTTCTGGATATATTCTTCTAGGATAATAGTGCCACAGTCTAAATTAGTAGGCATATTTGGGGAAAAGAGAAAAGAAAAGGTGGATACCAAAATTTCTGTTTAGCCCAGGACACATGTATATAAACATATATATATATAAATTAATATGGATGAACAAATCATGCCCATTCTGATACTTACACAGTATTTCCATGTTTCATATTAGACAGATGGAACAGAGATGGTGTCATATCTAGATGACGCGTGTCTCTCACAATGAAACCTCTAAGAGCACTTGTACAATTAATAACAGCATTTTTGTAGTTTAGAAACAATTCTTCTCTTAAAGACTAAAATAGAAGGAAAGCTGCGAGGAGACTGGACACTTACAAGAGCTGTAAATCTCTATCAGAATGCAACATTTAATAGAATTAGCATCACACAGACATGGCATTTGTAACTGGAGTGTTTTATATTTCAAACAAATTAACGGCCAAACTAGTACAATAAATTTACTCAGTGATACATAATATTCTGAAAGATGACAATGACTTTATACTAGAAAATGTTTGCTGTAGTTATGAAAAAATGGTACTCCTTTTATTTACAGTGGGATGGATTCATCTATGCAAATACTGTTATTGTAATTTCTTTTTGTGAGCATTTTATAATATTTCAGAAATCCTTCCATTTTCATGATACTAACAGCAGAGAAAAATTACTGTGATTTGTAACACTGTCTATAAGGAATGAGTGATAACAGTAAGGACGTAATAACACAGAAAATAATCATAGGATTATTTCGTTAGGGTTGGAAGGGACCCTAAAGATCATCTCGTTACAACCTCCCTGCCCTTCCACTACACTGGGTTCCTCAGAGCCCCATCCAACCTGGCCTTGAACACTTCCAGGGGTGGGGCATCCACAACTTCTCTGGGTAATCTGCGCCAGCGCCTCACCACCCTCAGGAAAGAGTATCTTCCTGATATTTACTCTAAACCTGCCTTCTTTCAGTTTAAAGCCATTCCCCGCTGTCCTGTCACTCCATGCCCTTGTGAAAAGTCCCTCTCCAGCTCTCCTGTAGCCCCTTTTTAGGCACTGAACACCTCCAACTCTCTCAGCCTGTCCCATGCCAGAGGTGCTCCGGCCCTGTGATCAACTTTGTGATAAAATAAAATGAAATTAAAAAAGCTTAACTGTTTTCTCAGCTGGAATTCCCCTGGGCGTGGATCCCTGCGGACTGCCGGCAGTACCGGGGAGCTCCCACGGGGAGGCAGCTCAGGACTTCACAACATCCACAGCCACTCCAGGGAGTGGCTCTCCGGAACAGCTTCTGCACTCCCTCTGCCCATTTTATTTCCTTATTTTTGTGCGAGTGAACAAGGATATTTTTTTTCTTATGTAGTGAATTTTTTTTCTACTTAATCTCTTAAACTCCAAAATTGATTCGTGTTAATATTAATAATTTAAGGGAAATAAGCCGTTTCACGGTCTAATCACACCAGCATTGAGAAGTGACAGCTGCCTCTGAATAAAGGATGGCATGATTGGCAGGATTACCTTCAGGCAAGGGGAGATCTGGAGAAGTGGAATAGTGTGAAACTTCATCCCTCTCCCATGCTGTTCGGATTATTTATCAAAGTATGTGCAGATCAAAAAAAATGGAAAAAATCAAGGGAAATGCACGCATGTAAATTATTAACAGCCTGCCTCAGAGGATGAGCAGATTTTGTTCATACTGTATTAACTATAACAAATTTTATCACATATTCAGAGCAAAAGAAATAGGAGTTACAATTCTAACATAGTGTAGATAATCTGTACAATAATCTCACCAGAAACTATTATCTAGAAAATAACACTGTAAATATATAAAAAAATATTAAGCGTCAAGAAAGCACCTGACATTCAGGGAATTACTTGTTTATTTTTTATTTACCATGTTGACTCCTATAGGTTAAAATGGAATACTTGCTCTAGCCCAAATGACAATATTCTGAGGCAAGCCATTTGTAATTGAGATCTCTTATACAGGCCACCAGCAAGAATAAAGACCAGTTCAGGATGTGGTAGCACAACAGCAAATCTTTATTTGCTGTTGCTCAGCAACCATGTGCAAAAGGCCCATTTTTCATTTTTGCCTTAACTTGACTTGACAGGAAAATGATAATAAATATGAGATTATTATCACAGGGTATAGATTATTTTGAACAGATGAACAGATATGTCAAAGAGAGGCATGTAATTTAGTACTCTTGAAAGGGAGAACATTAGAGAAACTGAAAATAGAGTTGTAGGTTCATTACCAGCTTGCAGTTCATGCACAATTCTTGGAAAAAACCTACGAAATGTTATTCTGCCACTCTGGTTTCTCTATGTGGTCCTTTAAAATGAATCACTTGATGTTATTCAGCCTGTTGTTATCTGTGTCAACTTCCTGTTTCAATACTATGTAAAAAATCATTCTGTGGTTGCCATGCAACAGAAATTAAAAGCTAAAATATGTTTTAGTTCGTTTGCTAAATGGATATGTGCCTGACTAAATAAACAGTAACCAGGTGACTAATGTAGCATCTAATTAAAAGACCAATCAAGGTATTAAATGAAATATTCTGCCTACACAAGTCATGATAAATAAATCCATCAGTTTAGATCTAAAATGGCAAAGATTTTTAATATATGCAGAAATTATTTAATACATGCAGACATTAGCACAATATATAAATGTCTTTTTTTTATACTTTATTTGTCGATGCTATTCTACAGGTGTGCTGATGGCTTGTACAACTTACTTTAAGCAAACTGTTTCACAGGCTCCTTGCACTTGGCTGAATACCTGACTTCAGAATTAAAGACAGGTCCATAGGATCTGAAACAAACTTGGTTCTTCATCCTTACTGCAGCAAAGTGCTCCTCCTTTCCTCTGGGAGTCTGCTTCTGGATGTCAGTGCCTGCCAGCTGTGACACTGTGGGAATTAGGGCTGGAGGGCACATGTTATTTCAAGTGATTGTCCAGGGATCTGTCCCTTCCTGGGTTCCCTTTTCCTCACTACAAAGGAGACAGACCTTGGTCTGTATGCAAATGTGGTCTGAGGAGGTCTGTGTGTTTTAAACCCCAGTTATTTCAGATGTTTCACATGGACTCAGTTGATCGTTCAGGTATTTAAACAGTTTTTGTTTTCAGTAACTTTAGTCCTGTTATATATGTTTTTTAAAGCAATACAGAATAGCATTATTTATAAAGGATAAGGCTATATAAATATATATAATAGTATAATAAACTCTTTTCCTCCTATAGTCTGTAAAACCAAGTAGATGGTTTACTCAAGAATGTTAAAAAGTAAATCAGGAAAAGTCTGTAAGTCAAATATAAATGGCAGAAAGTGTGACAAGTCTTAATTCTGAATATAAACCAATACTGTGAAAGGTAGGATGATTAAAGAAGATTCTATGTTAAAAATTAAAGTATTAGCAGAAGATGTAAATATTACTTTAAAAAGTGGATTTTTATATATGCTGTGAAATAAAATCTGAATTACATCGTATTTTTCTAAATTAAAATGCTGAAAAGTCCAACCAGCTGTGAGAACTTGTATGGAAATTATAGGTGGTTTTGTTTGTTTGCACAGTGAGGCAGCACATGCTGTGGTGCTCCAACAGAATGAAAATAAATTACTTCAGTCACGCACCTCTCTCTTCTGAGCAACCAATAACAGAGAAACACTGTGCCACTGCAAATGCAAAAGGGAAATTAAGTCCTTAACATTGTCTGGTTTTGGTTTGCAGGAGAGCTCAAGGAAATGGAATGGGGAATATGAGAGAATTGAAGGATCCAAGTCCAACTATTTCCAAACACTGCAAAGTTTGAGAAGAAACAGGAAGTATTGTTTGCTAACAGAGTAAAAAAAATAATAATACTTTGTTGTCAAAGTGTAAATATAATCTGGCCTGCATAGTCTCTGATAAATTCTGGTGAGTAGCCTGTTCAACTCTTCACCATGAAATTCACATGTTGTTTAGGCTTGTAAAGGTGTGGGTGTCAGCAGCAGCAATAGAAACATTATAGCGAAAAAAGCCACCAGTGTAAATAAACGGGTGATGTTTTGGTCAGAGCAGCATGCCGGCATTACCGGAGGTCCTTGCAAGAAGGCACATCGCTCCTGAAGTGTGGACATGAATGGAACTCAGTGCGAGTCCCGCACACACCGCCCCCCCCGCCATGCCCGAGCGCGCTCCCGAACACACCGCCCCCCCCATTCCCGAGCGCGCTCCCGCACACACCGCCTCCCCGCCGTGCCCGAGCGCGCTCCCGCACACACCGCCCGTCCCATTCCCGAGCGCGCTCCCGCACACACCGCCTCCCCGCCGTGCCCGAGCGCGCTCCCGCACACACCGCCCGTCCCATTCCCGAGCGCGCTCCCGCACACACCGCCTCCCCGCCGTGCCCGAGCGCGCTCCCGCACACACCGCCCCCTCACTCCCGAGCGCGCTCCCGCACACACCGCCATCCCCCCCCGCCCTCAGCGGGGCCGCGCGCGGGAACGGCCGCGCTCTCGCGAGACCGGGCGGGAACCGCGCGCGGGACGGTTCGAACGGCGGCGGGACGGGGAGGGACAGGGCGGGGGCCCGAGTGTCCCACGGTGCCCCTCGAGTGTCTCCACGGTATCCTCAGGGTGTCCCCACAGTGCCCCACGGTGTCCCCGCGCCTCCCGGGGCCGGTGGAGTCGCTGCCGGGCGGTGAGGGTCCCTCTGCTGCGCCGCGCCCTGCGGATTCATGAGGGCTCCGCCGCTCTGAGGGAGCCCCAGGTAAGCGGCCCTCACAGCTCGTCCCTGACCAGCGGCCCCCCCCGGGGCCTCACACGCTCTGAAGGCTGGGTAAATGGGTCTCGCAAAAGGTAAGGGCGTCAGGAATCACCTGGCACGCAGGGAATGCTCAGGTGCGCAAATGAAGGTCTTGGGATCAAAAAGTGGCCTTGCCACTTTCCCGAAGTTTTCACTTCGCAGGAGAGGAAATGAGATGGTTTTACTAGCCCTCAGTATTTCCACACAAGTAGTGCTGTTGTCGGAAGCGGTGGCCAGCTTAAACAGGGGGTATGTGCCGCATAATACACTGCTTTTTAAAAATCAAAGTATCCCTAAAAGTTCTATTTTAAGACTTATTAAAGAAAATAACTAAAAAGAAAGCTTACAAACCCTGCAGCCTGATGGTGTGCATCTAAATGCTGATTCAGATAACTGTAAAGTGTTTTAGAGGGGAAAACTTCTATAATTATGTAATATATATATATATAACTACTGAAATATATAACATATAATTGCTATATATATGTGACTGATACATAACTGAGACCAAAATGGCACCTTGTCTAATACTTTGTTTCTTTTATAGACCAAGGAAAAACACGATGAAACGTGAAGCATTTCTGCAGGTTGTGTCTAAAGAGTCCATTGAAGACTTCTTGCGTTACACTCAGAATGCTGTGAGTAAGGCAATGTTCACATGTATCCCTAAGGAAATCAGGAATTGTGTGTCAGAGGGACAGAAAGTATGTTTTTGGTACTTGCAGATGTGCCAGAATTATTGCTGTAGAAAGTAAGTTCAAATGACACTTAAGGGAACATAGGCTGAAAAAGTTGTAGAATTTGAAAGGGTGCTGTTTATAAACCAGCTGATTGTTTTGACATTTGGTTGTTTTGTGTACAGTTTACTTTTTCAAACAATAAATTATTAGTACTGTGCTAATCCTAGAAAACCCCAACAACTAGTTTGATGTTGATGAAGTGTTGTATTTTTAAATTTCAACATATGTGAGTGTTTATTGGTATGTAACGAGTATTAGTAAATATACGAACATAGCAGAGGCATGTTTCACTAGTCTTGGTTCATTCATTTGATAGTGTAGGCTGTCCTTTTGTTGTTTGGCCCACGTTTAATTTGCTCTCTCTAGATGCAGTGTGGAGAGAAGTGGGAGGAACAACAAAACTTTTTTTGTGTTTTCCACTAAGTTCAATCTGTCTGCTATTAAGATACACCTGATTTCTTCTAAATATCTTTTGCTTGCCTTTCTAAAGGGTATCGTCAAGTTAGTTTCCTAAGCTTTCTAATCAGTATTTTTATAATGTTTGTATCAGGATAAAGTGGAGCAGTTGACCTCTCTGCCTGCAGAGGCATGAAGTAATTTATTAGTGCAACAAATGTATTAAACCTACAATCACATTCTGTATAATAAGCTTAGAATAAGTTTTTCTCCCAAACATCACTGAATCTCTCCAAGTAATTTGTTATTTCTTCCACTTACGTGCATGCGTTTAATTAGAGATGACAACTTTGTTACCAGTTTGCCTTTGCTTAAAGTCTCCTTTCCATTTCTCCCCAAATCTAACCACTTTAACAAGAAACTGTTCCACTTAGGACAACATACGGGATTTGCAGTGTTTCCTTTTCGATTGATTTGGTTGTGTTGTTTCTGCCATCTGCATTCAGTAATTTATCTTCACATATTTTGGCCTACTTGGATTAAAACTTTTCTATTTTTCATCACCAATTCACAAGAGTTTTCTTGCAATAGTTTTTAGCTGTTGCCAAATTCTCTGGAAACTTTATGTCACCAGATATAATGAGAGTATCAATTAAAACTGTTTTCATGCCTTTGAAACATAAGGGAAGATGAATATCCAGATTATTTTTTGGTTGTTCAAGAGACCTGAGTTACTGTATTAATTTCCTTTTGAAACCCTCAGATGGAGAGTGTGTGACTATGTTTTATCTTAGTATGGGGATTCTCCTTTTAGGATCTTGCTTGAAAAGTTCATGAGTGCTTCTCTAGAGGAGGCTGTGGCTGTGTATTCCATCCTTTAGAAGAGGATATACAAATGTAGAAAGAAACAGAAAGCATGGTTAGAGCCTCACTGGTGTCCTTAGTTTTTGTATTATATTTCCCCTCCTTTTTTAATTATTTGGTGCTTTAGCCTTAGAATTTGTTTTTCAAACTTTTTTAAAAGTTCTGTTCTTACCATCACTACTGCTTTTAATGTCTGATTTCTAAACACACACACCCCACCCATCTTAAATTTTTCTTTTCCTTCCTCTGAATGTTTTGTTTTATTTGTCTCTTACAAAAATTCCTGGGGTTTGCTAATTTTCCTTCAAGGTTTGTCCTGGGCTTTTTGCTTTTCTTTTTGTGTAATCTTTAAAAATATTATCGTATTGTGGTACTGCTCATTGAGGTCTTTATCAGGTGCTGTTAATTATTTCCACTAAATCCTGTTCCCATTCAAGAACATACATTATTAGACAGAAAAATAGGAAGCACAGATATGACTGTCATTCAATGTCATCCTTTTCCCTTATAGATTTTGGAATAATTCTATCTCCTATCATCCCAAAGAAAGAACCAAACACTCTAGTGTTATTAAGAATTCATTCTTTTTGTTCCAAACAGTACAATCTTAATATCCGGTCTTTTGGGTTTGTTTGAAGTAGAGGGCTGCAGAACTCCCTGTGAGGCCTTTGGTTTATTGTATTTGTTTCCAGCTGTACAATAGGATAGAAATTCTCTTATAAATATGTAACAGGATCTTTCTTCTCATACCCTTCTGGGGACTTTCTAATGCCTACTGCTGCTTCTTTCATTATTTCCTGATTTTCTTTTCAACTTCGACTTCTTTTTGAGTCCTGTTTCTTAGTGTATCTGCCAAACTAAAAATATTTGTATTTCAAGATCATGGGCATTCTAAAAATATTTGTATTTCACGATCGTGGGCTTTCTAAAAATATTTTTATTTCAAGATCATGGGCATTCTTCCTCTTTCCTCTGAAGTGTTTTTGATCCAGTAAACCTTCATTTCAGTATTGCAAATTGCATCTCAAAAATGATCTGTACTTCCCCTTGGCTGTACCTGGTTTTCCTTCTCATCTCTTCTCTGCATATTCCCTTTCCTAGCAGGTTGCATACTCTTCTTTGATGCAGACAGGTTCCTCGTGTCTCTGAGGTAAATTCTTGTAGCAGAGCTCTTCTGAGGAGATGGTTCAGATCTGTCTCTCAGTGCAGCCTCTGACAGACGCTGGCAGTGGCTTCTCATTCGGTAGAGCTGAAGAGCAGAGTCTGGGGGTAATGTAACCAGGATCGAGATTTGGAGCAGCACTCTTGCTTCATTATAAGGGGTTAAGTAGCAGCAATTTCCTCAGCAATTTCTAAATAAATATAACTTCTAGAAGGTATTTTATCTCTGTAACTACAAATTAATCCTTAATGTAGAAACCCCCATTGATTTTAGAAAATACGATGATGAAACATAATCCACTTTAGTGATGTGGAATTTTGTGGTATCTTCTGACCATTCATAGAAAAATACAACTGATCATTTTGACTTGAACGAACTGCTTCAAGAATTGCCAAGAAAGCAAAAAGAAATACTATGGGAGAGACTGACACAGCTATTGACAGAGAGCTTGATGGAGAACCCTGTGGAAACGTGGCAGAGTACTGGAGATGATAAATGTGATGATAACATGGAAGTCGAGATAACTCCAGAAATTGTAAGAATCTTGTGAAATGAAAATATGATGAGTATTTCATATTTTTTTTGTAAATAAAGTAGAATATTTCCATGGCATCTGGAAACATTCAAGGCTTATCAAATAAGATCAGTTTCAAACATCACCTCCCTGCACATTTTTTAACTGACTTAATTTATGCTTGGGTTAAGTTGAACTTATGATTGGTATATACTGTAAAAGACTAGATTTGCTGATCATTTTTATTATGAAAGATGTGACTTAGTTTTCTCAGAATGGGCTTTTTGTATGTCTTATTTCAGTAAAGGAATATTGATATTGCAAATGTTCCTTAAGTATCTGGCATATACTATAAGAAATTTGCTACCTGATTTGTTATTTTATAGAATGAAGATAATGAAATCTATATTTGAAGGGCCCTTCTACAAATGGAGCCTGTATAGAATTTCTCTGATTCAGACCCTTTTGCTGTAGTTTAGGTAGCCCTGAGAATATTGGGCAAAAAGGTTATTTAATTTTGAAAGAAGAAAGGAAATGCAGTAGAGAAATCATTAGGGAAATCAGTCATAAATTCAGACGCTTACAGAATCGTGGGCTTGGATCCACATCTACACATTTCTGAGTTGCACAAGACCTGCTAGGTAGGGCCTTTTTAACTCTGAAATGGATGAGTGTTTGAGTGGGTTTGTTGCAGATGAGGTTTTCAATGGAGGAATGGATGCACATGTGCAGTCACAGTTATCTACTTGCTGCAGCTGAAAGCCCTTTTCTAACTTTTTGAAACGATTGTGCTTTAAAAATCTATTCTTTTGCCTCTTATTTGATAGGTTTCGGGTGCCAGTATAGTCCTTATTCAAAATGGAAGCACAATAACAGTTGAGCTTTGCTCCCTGTTAAGGTTTATTTCTTGTTGAAAATCTCTTCTGAGTCCAACACAAACTGCAGAATTGTTTCCTTGTCCTTGCTTTCTTTCAGAAACAGACTGTAGCAGTGATCCAGGGAGTGGCAGCTGTTGTGACTGCTTCCATACCTGTAGTGGATGAGAATGTAAACTACAAAGCTCTTCTTGAATGTGGTTTTATATTAAATGGTGGGTACTTATCTGTACAGAATACAGCATTTTATAAATGTGTATAATAGACTGATCTGACTGAAATCTGACTGGTCTATGAAACAGAATTCACGGGAAAAAAGTTGGGACTGATGTGAACTCTTATTGAGACAGAATTGAGGAAGTGTTTACTTAAAAATCAGGTTCACAGTTTATAATTTGGAACTTTGAATAGGTGTCTTTCTCCCAGCTATTCACCTGATGATCAATAACTTTGATTATCCTGTGGCTTATATTATTTTTAAGGCAAAACTTAAGATTCCACTGTTACTGATCCAAAAGCTTGGCCAAACCCTTAGAGTTAACAAAGTTGCCTAAATACCTGCAGTGAGAATAAGCCATTAAGGTGTGTAAACGTGGCAAGAGCTGGTATAGTTAGTGTACTAGTAGGCTACTATTTTGCATTAATAACTTGTTTCATTGCAGTAAGTAATTATTTTATTGCTGTTGTAGGTATTCTTCCCGCCTTACCTGAATCTGAAACAATCCTACAGGGTGCTATCCAACGTGTATGTGAAATGTGGTGGGAGAAGGGACTGGAAGGGAAGGAGGTTCTAGGGAAGACTCTGTTTATCATTCTGCTAAGAAAAAGCCTGGATAAAGCTGCTGTGGTATGCTGAAGCTATATTGACTTTCAGATTATTCCTGAATAACTGAAGAAAGAGAATCCCTCCAATAAAATACTGCCTTATCTAGACCAAATTTTAAATATTTTTTGCATCGATTTCACTAGTGACGTGGCAGTTTTTTCATTCTTTTATCTTTTCACTCATTTGTTCAGTACAATGACCAAGGTTTCAATAGCAATTAACTCCCTTAGATGATTCAAGTTTCAAGTCCTGTATTCAGCTACCCATAGAGCCAACTTTTGTGGGAACCTTCATTTTCTGTTACTCTTTCTACAGGTAGTTTTCCTTATTTTTCTATTATTAGACTGAAATTGTTTTTTAAATGCAAGAGTTGTTTGGAGTATTGTGATATACATTTTTTTGCACTAACCAATAGATGTATTGTTTACTTATTTCTTTCTTCCGGTTTTCCCTGTTAACCGTGTTTATTGTACAAAGTTTCAAAAGTGGAATAATATGGTTTTAACATATTTTGCTTTCTTTCTGTACTTCAGCTTGTCTTCATTTGGTGAAAGTCAATATTTCTGCAGTTACAAGTGATGAAATTAATGTTCGTAATTTTACAAGCTAAAAATCTTCTGGATAACAGTGCATTTCAAATTCATTTTTTAAAATGATTGTCTTTGCATTAAAGCAATAACTACCTGACTATAATGTGGGTTGCTCCTTTCCTGTCAGGGTGCAGATATAGTTCGTCTGTGGAATCTACATCAGGCATTACTTTGTTTTGATTATGATTCAGAGGAGAGTAATGAAGTCAAGGACTTGTTGCTTCAGTGTTTTATGAGTGTGAAACACATTAAGAAAGAGGAGGTAAGCAAACTTATATTGTGGTTTTATGCCACTGAGATTTCGTTGCTTATAATGGTTTTGCATTAAGTCCTTTTTTACAGTACAGTAGGTAGCAACATGAGACAAATCAGTTCTGACTGCAGGCTATAAATGGTTGATATTCTGTTTCATTTGGAAAAACCTTTATTTCTGTTCCAGACTAAAGTGTGAAAATATATGTCTAAATTTTCAATCCAATTCTTGTATCTTGAGGTAATAAGAACCAAGAGCTTTGCTTCCAGTGGTTGTCCTTCAATAGTTAAAACCATTCCCTGGTATAATTCTCTTCTTTGATAGCAGTTTTTCTTTTATTGGAGATACATAACTGTAGCAAAATAATTTTCCTTCTAAATGATTCCATTTAGAAGATTGCATTGCCATAGTCTTTTTTGAAAGTAGCATAAAAAGAACCCAACTTTACAGCAAAATGAGAACTATTTTGTTTGACTATATACATTTCTCTCAGTGAGCAATTGCTGTTTTGTAGTTTTCAGATTGTGTTCGTGCACCAGATTAGTGGTATCCAAGCCTCTTTTCTGATTAGGTGAGCAGATCACCTGACATTGTCTCTGAAGTTCTAACTCTTTCTTGCATGTTTAATATATATGTATTCCATTTGTTGGAATATATGAACTTTTATCATAAAATGAACTTCAAGGTTGCTGCATAATTGTGGCAGTATGGAGATATGGCATTTTAAAAATGGAGGTAGCAAATGAATTAGATGGAATGTTTGATAGTGCAGGTTCTGGATACCTGCCACAAAGTTGGTGGGTTTGAACATTCCTATATTCCTTTCCACAGTATGAATGCTCAAGCAGCTATGTTGTGGGTTGATTGAAGGAGGTAGCTGTTTTTTTAATGGTAAGATTATTTTTCAAACAGATTAACTGCCTGGACTGGTTCATCATATGCAAGGCTGAAGGGAAGGGTCAGGAATGTTGTATCCTGGTTCTAAACCACATTAAACTTGTACAGAATTGCACAGTTATACCTTTTTTGTGAGATCAGGGAGTTCAGTGTTTCTCCCTTTCTGGGCTGTGCTATTCAACACAGAAAAATATTTCTCAGAGGCTTATTATCAGAGGCATTAGCGGACTGACCCTCTGAATTTATATCTCTCTGATTTAAGAAAACATTTTTGTTCACATGGGGTTTCCAGTCAAACAGCTAGAGAGCCCTGTAGAGCACGTTATTGGCTTTTAGAGGTAGGTCTGTTGTACTCCCTCCTTCCTTGCTGCCCTTCTGTGTGTGTGTGTGTGTGTGTGTGTGCAACAGACTGTCAGGTGTACTGTGTCCACAGGCACAGCAGCACCAGACGCCAACACTCTGACAGTGCATGAATGCCAAAGATGACAAGTTCACAGTCTTACCCATCACCAGTTTGTCTCTCGTGGTACTGCAAATGCTGATACCAGTAATGGTTGCAGATCTGTTGATCACAAGAAGCAGATTAAATTTGAGGTATTTATTGTTCTTTTCAGGATCAGGCTCAATCTTTTGAAATCTGAGGCAAAAAAGAATTGGTTGAAAGCTACTTTGTGGCTTTTCATGATCTTTCTTGCTGCTGGGATTGTAGAAGTTGAGATGAGTTTGAGGTTGTCCTCATCTTTGCCTCACTGAGGCAGGAGCTGTAGGCAAAGACTCTTTTGCCCTATTGGTTTGTCAGGGATGTTGATATGTGACATTGGTCACTGGGACTCCCGCATACACATAGTTTTTATATTATATATATATATATATATTAGACCCCCAAAGTAGGAGATAGCAACTTTTTTTTTTCCCTGGATAGAAGCAACTCTGATAACAGGGAGGATTCCATCAGACTTAAAGACAAGAATCTTGATATTGTATTTAGCCTTTAGGTCTTGATTTTTATGATTTTATGTTTACTTCTTGACGCAAAGGCATCTAAGTTAACAGTTCCACTAAAGGCAGTTTCCAACTATATGCTTCCTCCCCTCCCCCTGCTTTAATATTGCAACTCAAAGTGTGACTGGCATTCTGTTTTCTGTGTTTTGTCATAAGTGTGAATACAGCTGTTTGTCCAGCTCTCAATGGAAGTGCCTCTGCACCTCTGTTAATTGTGACCCTTTTGCACTTCTGCCAAGCTTCTCTTTACTATTACACTCCTTATTAATTTTCCTGATTTATTTTTGGCTAGAAAGCTGACAGGTATTAAGGACCCATACAGCTAGCTGACTCACCCTTATGTATGATCAAACATTTTAAAGTCTCAGAAGTTGGATGCCTTTACTTCATCTGTAAGATAAACCAGAGTGGGGTTGCCTGTACAGATACTTTGTAAGGCTCCAGTTCCATGCGCAGATCTTGCTGATTCTGGAAAAGCAATGGCTTATTTCTTTCATCCTTGGCATTTCACTGCCTTTGCTTGCAAAAATTTTATTTCTTGTCAGATCTGGTATCATTGTTTCTGACTTGCTAAAATGGGAGAAAACTACTTTGAGAAAAAAAGTGTTTCTGTTTTCATGAATGAAAGCAGCTCCAGGAGGCTTGCAATATTACCTTTCATGTGACCATAGCCAAGGAATTGCCCTTGCTCATCAGAACATTGCTTTTCCTCAGTGGCCCTGCTGTTCCCCAGGGCTTTGTTCAAAGAGGTTTCTGTATCCAGTGCTGGCAGAGTTGTGTTTTATTTGTACCTTCACAGTCATGGCAGCATCACCCTGGAATGACACTGGACTTGACAGATCCCTTATCATTATGGAACACTAAAGTCGCACCAAAACAGAATGGACATTGAAAAAGTGTAGGCAGATATGTAATCCACATGTTTATTTGTTTTGTGTTTTCTCTACAGTATAAATAAGAGTAATGCTTGAATTCTGTTTAAAAATGAAGAATCTTAAATAATGTTTTCCATCTTACCTGTGCCTCTAAAATTAAAGATGTAATTTCTTTTGCTCTTTAAACTCTGTATTTGCTGATTTTGATGCATCTATTGAATTGGGAATTCCTCTCAGGTTTGACTTCTCTTTGGTTTTCCCTTTTTTCCTCTCCCAACAGGGAAGAAGATTCCTAAGTTTTTTGTTCAGCTGGAATATAAACTTCATTAAAATGATACATGGAACTGTTAAAAACCAATTACCATTCTTTCCAAGGTATGCATCACAGTTAGAGTACTTAATGATGGCTAAGAGCTTGGCTAAAATCTTGTTTGTCTCAGTCTCTAAAAATACCTAGTGTATTAATAAAATATATCAGAACCCAGAGACCTTCAAATCTGCTGATTATAACTGCCACTGAGTTTCAGCAGCTTCATTTAGTAGTTCCTCTGACATCCCTAGGTGGAGTTATAGGTGTAGTAAAATGCTTTTTTGGCATTAGATAAAGCAAATGACTGATAGAAATTGGGCTGCATTACTTGCAGTGCTTGTGTAAGAATCACAGGTCCCTTTCTTCTTTTGGAGGGGGTTTCTGTTGTTTCCTATGAGCAACCTCTAATTTAATTTAGTAGGATTCTGGATACAGACCTTCTCAATTGAAGGGACTTGCAGGATCAGTCATAGCCTGACAAATTGACTGATGGATGAAAAACATGGATTTTTTTTTTTCTTTGATTATTCAGTGAAATAGTACAGAATTAACTATTCATATCAAAATCAGAGGCTTTCTAATGCTTTCTGTTGGCACAATATATACCTATACATCTGTATAAAGAGTTTAAGGCATTCATTGTGAGATAAAGAATAAAATATCTGTGCCAGTGTTTTGACTTCTCCCCCCCTTAAGTGTTATTTCCTGTGTTATGTAATACTGCTTGTTTCATTAATTCCCAGTTACTTTGTTATTATCAGTTAAGACTTGAGAATTTCTTCTGCTAAAAACAGCGTTGATGCACAGAATTAAGAATAATATCGATACTTAAAAAAACTTGATGTTGTTACCTTTGTGAACTGTACATTAATATGGTTAGGATGCTTGCTTGAAAGTGTTTCCCATATGTTAATACAGATCCCTGATGGAATACATATCAGAAGTTTACTTCAGGGGCTGGAAGAAGGTGTCAGGAGAATTCATAGAGGTAACACTAGGCTTGAAATTTCATTTGTAGAGTTTTGAATTTCAAGGTGGGGAAGATACGTGACTTTTCATAAAGGTTGCTAAACAAGCCTAAAGGAATTATTTACCTAAGGAAAGGGCATCTTCAGCGTTGTCAAGGAGTAACAGTATATCATATTTGAATGTTTGCCCATTGTGATCAGCTTGTCTGCATTTAAACACCTTTAGTTCTGCAGCTGAAGTATTTGTTCATACAACTATGCATATACCCAGTAGTTTTCATAGACATCATTGTCTGAATTATTGAAGCTTTTATTCAGTATGTGCAAGTCTGTTCAAGTATTTATCTAGTTTTTGTGGATTTCCATGGAGATGATCAAAAGCATAATAACAGCATCACAATTCTAAAGCAAAATTTCAGATACCAAAATGTCTTACATACCCTGTGGAGGTGCTTTTAGGTTCTGAGAATTGGATGAATTGTATATTCTAAAATTCTGAAAATCAGTTTAAGAAGACAAGCCTGCTGCAAGGAAAAATTTGGGCCAAGCAGAAGCCAAGTAAAATAATATCGAAGACTATTTTCAGTTTCTTGTTTTAGAGACTAATATAGTTGCTGCACAGCTACAGTACTTACTATTGTTTTATTGTTTTAACAGTAGCACACATATATTCTCACTGTAGGTACTTGAACATAACTGCATTCAGGATTTCATGCATCATGGAATTCATCTTCCCAGAAGTTCTTCTATTCATTCTAAAGTTAGAGAGGTGAGTTCCCATTGGGAAGGTTACAGCTGAGTCACCTGACCCAAACTGACCAAAAGGATGTTACATGCCATATAACCATGTGCTCAGCAATATAAACTGAGGGAAAGTGGATTTTGGGGAGGTAGTCATTGCTCGCAGACTGGCTTGGTATTGTTCTGCTTAGGGGAGGTGGTGAGTGATTGCATTTGCATTGCTTGTTGGGGGTGGTTTTCATCCTCTTTCCTTCACTTGCTAAACTGTGTCTTCACCCATGACTTTGATTTTCATTTCCAATTCTCTTCCCACCCCACTGGGCAGGGAGTGAGTGAGTGAATGGCTGTGGCTAGGACCAACCCACCACAAATACAAGAAAAAATAGCGTATTCTGAGAACCAATATTATAACAAATTTTAGGAAGAACCTGCTTACAGTTTTGCACCAAATTTGTCTTTAGTGCTCAAAAGTAGAAATGAAAGGGCATTTTCCAGAGTGCCAGAAATAATTTTGGCTGTCTGTTGTCTGAGCTTTCTTCACCTGGAGAACTGACCTTTCCATGATGATCACAGGGAGGAGAAGTCATAACCTTCTTGAGGCAAATTTAGTAAATGGGTCTGAAATGAAACCTGTTTCTTGCTTTTTGCTCTAAAAATGGGGTTTTATATATATTTATAGGGACAGACCTTGATTCAGTTAGAGAGTCTAGTTGTCTATCAGTGACATTTATGATCAAAACATTTGAAGCAGAATGAGAAGTGCACAAAACTTTTTAAGACAAGGCATTTTTATTTAGTTAATGGCCCTTCACCTGCCAAGCTTTCCTCCAAATACATACATATTAGAGTGTATAGTGTGTGTAATATATAGTTTGACAAGCCAGTATACAATACTATATTTGGTTTCTTGTTTGTTTTGGTTTGGGTTCTTTGGGGAGTTGTTCTGTGTTGTTTTTCATATCTGAGATATATCATATATCCTTCTATTCCTGATGGATGGAATAGGCTTTTGACAGGGCATTTCATATTTTTCAGACTTGGAAGTTTCTGATCTTGAACGAGGACAGTGAAAAAATTTGGGTTGCAAGGGAAGTGGGTCTTAGAATAAACTTGAATGTGTTCTTTTTCAGTAGGCAAGAATTTGATTTTAAATGATCCTTTAGAATCCAGAAGCTGGGACAGTAACGAACCCCAGCCCCTCATTTGGGCAAAGTTTGGGTGAGCTGTTTTATGGAAAGACTGGTGAAGGAGGGGAGAACAGCACATACAACTCTCCCTTCTGAATTCATAGTTTTGGCTGTAACACAAATGTCCATCTTGAAAATATTTGGTACTCACCTGTTCTAGTGAAATTATCACAATTGATTGGCCATTAATCCTGGGTTAGATCCCTTATTCCCATACCCAAATAAGAGCCTACATAGTCTTACTAATTGTAACAGGCCTTTATTTCAGTGTATTTCAAACCCAGAGAAAAGCAGTTTTTTCCCTATAACCTCTTTCCTGTAGATCCTATTCCCAGGCTTCCCCATCCAGCTGCAGCTGGGAATACTTGAAGTACTGACCACTAGAGGGTCAACTTCTTTTCACAATGACCAGGGTTTCGGGTGGAAGAATTACTTCATATCCAGATACAGGATGATCTTTCTCTTATTCTACTCTAGTCTTTCACTTTCTCTTTCTTTTCTGCATAATTTAGATCCAAAAAATAACAGGATCTCTAGTTAACTACACACAATCTTGAGTCCCAAGGAGTGCTGATACTTGATTTTCAATACACTAAAAATGTATTACCTTTGTAGATTTGTATTTGGATAACTCCACTTACCAATAATCCTCCTTTGTTCTTAACAGAGAAAAGGCTTATTTATCTGTAGTTGATAATTTCATGATTTCAAAAGACTTCTGCATGTTACTTAAAAAATAATTTTTCACAGTATGAGTTGTTTATATGAAACTCTCTAGCCATAATTTTTTCTTAGTTGTGGTTCTTTATACAAACTTGCTGAATCTATAAAGTTACAAAATTTGATATTTAATAGATCTATTTAGTTTTAATATTTTTGAGACTTTTCAATTAAATATAGGATCAATTAATATATCTAGTTTTATCATTTTCCATATTATGAAAACCCTTTGGTCTTACATAAATCTTGAAATGAGACAACTTGTTATCACTTTGTGAATGTAGAAAATACTGTTAATATGGGTTTGGGGACCGATTTGTTTGTTTGTTTGTGTTTCCATAGATGCTGAGTTATTTTCATAAACAAAGTAAAGTTCGTCAAGGAGTAGAAGAAATGCTCTATAGATTATATCAGCCTATCCTCTGGAGAGCACTGAAGGTAATTATCCATTTCAAAAAATAGGATTGTTTTTCTCCAACTGCTGAATTTTGGTTCCCTCTCACTTCTTCTGTTTTTATTAATTGCTTTTAATGGGAAATGGCTACAAAAAACAAAACCAGTGTTTACCATCTCAGGTGTAGCTGACTAACTTTGCAAGTTGTAATTAGGCAAAGTATACACAATGGTATTTTGATTTGTTTATATAATTTGCTTCTATAATTCAGTTTTGTTTACAGGTACCTAGAGTGCTTTCCAGGATTGCATTTGGTGTTCTCATTTTCTCAATTTGGAAATTTTCTGTAGTGCATTCTGTTGTCCAAGATCTTTAGGGAATTATCAGTGCTTTATTGATCAAAGCCAGAAATGTTTGGAGGAGGATTTCTTCTCACCTTCTGACTAATTATCAGCCTTAGAATACAACTCAATGAACTCATTAGAGAATTATTTCAGAAAAATTCTATTCTAGTTTGATTGTATGTACAGACATTCACGCTATGGATGTGCTTTTAATCAGGCATTGGGAATGAAATTTCGTGCCTCTACTTTTGCAGTGTGTGTATCTTCCTGTGGCCTCATGTACAGACTCAAGGGGACCTACTGCAGTTTGCCTGCTCAGTTATACTCTGTGATTAAGATGAGCCAAGCTTCCTTCTTGTGAACAGCTTTTTTTTTGTCTGAGGTTAGGAAATCCCTGATTGTGAGAGCACACACATACTGTTTGTTACAGCCAAGTGCTGCTAAACATTTACAAGTTCATTTACTGATTGGTCATACAGCATCTTCTCTAGCCATGAGAGAAGTATTTGAAATTCTAAAAGTTGAAAGTATTTAACATCAACTTAAACAGTTGTTTGAAATGGATTTTATGAGTTACAGGAAGGAGTTGAGAGCTATTTGGTTTCTATAGGATATCTTGTGATAGAAGTGGGAAAATGAAAAGGGTCATTGCTAGCCCGGTATCTTGCTTGGTCTTACATTAGGGGTTGGATTCCATCCTTTTAGAATTAATATAAACAAGAAGCCTTCTGGATGAAACATGTATGTTCCAGTGCAAGAGAATAATAGCTACAAAGCATGGCTTCCTTTAATTTCTACCTTTTTGTCCCTAGAAAGAATAGGGGGGTTAATTGATTTCTGATAGGCTGGCACAATTCTTGACTAGTGTGTCAGAAACAATTTCAGAGTGGTTAACAAAACTATTCCATTCTTAAGGAAGTTGCTAACTGTAAATGGAGGTTAGTAGTCACTTTCCAAAGCCCAGGAGTCAGCTCAAATATAGGATTGGGGTATTTTGGAGGAACATTCTGTCAAACCTTATTACATCTGCATATTTATCTGCAGAAATCTAACAGAAAGGTATGTCTTGAGGGGGAAGAAAAGGTTAATGGTTTGCAGCAAGACCACTGATTCCAGAAGGGGTAGAAATTTTTAACAGCTGCTATTTATAATCTTCACATCACTAATGGTTCCACTGCTAGAACAAATCATGTGGTACTGCTGGAGTGTTTCGTGTTTTGAAAATAACTTGCTGTGACTGAGAATCACCGGTAGTTGAAGATACAGAACTGAGAAGGGAAGCATATAATTGTCCTTATTGAATCCTTATGGATTCCACTCCAAAGCTTGAAATGTCAGTTTCATTTTAGATAACCAGTCTGATGCCCCTATTTTAGCCAAATCCCTAATTTAATATAATGAAGAACAAATCTTGTTCTAGAGCACTGGTTATGAAACAAAGGACATACAAGGGCCTGTTTACTCCTCCTTCTTGCAGAAAGCAAAAATACTTCAGTTGTAAGAATACAATGAATTCCAGAACTGATTGTGTTGAAACTGCTTGATTTCATCTCTGAAATCTTTAAACTGAGAATGCACATTTGTATTGCAGAGTTTTCTGTTTCTTCTTAAATTACTTGTTTTGTAAATACTTAGATTGTACAAGCTTCAGCTGGGGCTTCTACCACACATATTTTAATAAGCTTTTATGCAACTTGAAGTTTTTATAATATAAGCTCGTATGTAACTTCATCTTTTTCATGTCTTTATTATAAAAGGTAGGTGTCAGCAAACATAACAGAGATAGTTGTGTGGTAATTGGTTATTAGTATAAGAGGCTATATGGATATAAAAATATGAATACTTAATGTGAGATAAGTAGTGATTAAACTATTTCTTATCAAGCTCAAAAAGTCAAGAACCACTCCTCCAGGAATTCAAGCTGCTGAAGGAAGTGACTCCTTTAAAGTGGTGTGTTTGCTTGTTGTCTTTTTTTTTTTATAAACATCCTACACTTTTAAAATAACATGTACTGGGGAAATAGTGTTTTAAATATTTGGAAGCGAATTTCAGGACGTGTAAGACCAGATGAAATTTATAAGAAGGCTCTGAAAATTAAATGAAGAAAAAAATTAAAATATTGTTTAAGAAGGTTCTGAAGGTTTCTCAGAATAGTACAAAGAAATATTAGTCATTTAAATAACTGTAAGCTTTTGCATGGAAAAGTCAGTGTGGTTTAAACAGGATATGAAAGTCTTAGGTTCTACTTCTGTGAAGACATTTACTGTTACAAGCTTGAATATGCAAATACATTTGGGATAAATTCCAGTTAATTGAAGGCAGGAATTTGAACTATGGGTACTTAGTTCAGAATTAAAGTGAGCTTAATGGAATTCAGTGTAATGCATTTAGAAAGTTTATGGAAATTAACTTTCTGGAATGGCCATGGTAGACAAGGTCTAGGTTATTGCACAAAAACACATTTGAATTAATTTTCACATGCAATATTAGTGCAGAAGGGCTATTTCACCCTGAATTCACATATTAGCTTCTTATATGTTAATTCTTAGATATAAACAAGCTCAAAGTTAAAGAATTTTCTGCAGCTTTATAGGATAGAATTAAGAATTATGCTCTTTTCACCTTTAAACTGTTTGCATTATCCATGATGAATAAAGTAAAATGCAAGTCCCTAACTAAGGAATGTGTGTATGTGTTTTATTTGCCTTTGTAGTATTCAGTTTAGAATTGCTATTAATTTTGTTGACTTGAAGAATTTGGAATGTTTTGGCTCTACTCAGAGATGTCATCCACCATATCAGGATTAGTCCAGGAGAGAAATACAAAATAGACTGTAAATTAAGTAATTGTTGCTCATTTCTTTCATGTTTTTGTTTTTATTTGTTATTAGTTTGTTTAAGTCTAAATATTACATGGTAATTGTCATGTTTCTTTTCCCTGGCTTTGATCTGAATGTTCCTTATGACAAGGGAAGAAGAAAATTGGATTTTTAGAGTAGTCAGGGGGTTCCCTGAACTGTCTCTTGTCTTGCTGTTAGAGTTAAGCCTACTTTGTTTTATTACACTATAGGTATATTTCTTTGTTGTTTTTTTTTTTTAACTTCGACCCAAAATCTGAAAAAAATTCTTTGTTCCCTCTTCTTTGCAGAAGTTGGCAGAGGCTCTTAATCATGGCACTGCTGTCTCTGTTAAATAAAATGCAGTTTTCTGCTTCGATTTCAGGTTTCCCCCGAGATGCCTTGAATTTTCTCATTGTTTCATTGCCTGCTCTCTTTTTCTGTCCTTTAAGAGTCCACAGGGTCAGTTATCTTTCACTGAATGAGTGTCTAAATAGCCACCTTTTTCATTTTTCTTTGCATGTAGGGCTCTACAACCGGCAAAAAGCTGTTACAAATGGTAAAACGTCTGAGGGTGTGAGGCTTGCCATAGGTTTTTGATGAGCTGCCTGGAGCTCAGAACATGGTCCTATTCCTTATGTGCAGAGATGCAGAACTGAATATGTTTATGCTGGATGAGTTACTCTCCAGGCTTTCTGGTGCTTAGTTACTAAATACCGCTTTCTAGAAGAAATAGGCTTGAGTTTTTCAATTAAATCACCTGTGTCTTGACAGGCAAGTTAATTAATTTTGTAATTTAATTTGCTTGAATTCAAGATTTTCTGTCTTAAAGAAGAGCTTTAAGGCAACTAAGAAAAATCCCCATTGCTTTTAATTTATTCAACATTACAGAAGGCAGAAGGGCTCTGATTATGACTCTTCAGGATCATTGAAGCTGATATGCTTTCACAGCCAATTGTAACAATAACTCAGGTGTTACTGAACAGGCAGAAATGTGAGGTAAAACATTAAAATTCATAAGTGACTGTAAATTCTTCTTTGCATTTATAGATTCATCTCCTCCATCTACTTAATTTAAAACACTAATTTGCTAAAAGTGTTGGAAGAGCAGGATTTGACAGGATATGCTTTTGGATATTAACAATCTGTCCATATTGCAAAAATATTTTTTCTTCCCTTGCAACAGGCCAGAAACTCAGAAGTTCGAGCAAATGCAGCATTTTTGTTTGTTGATGCTTTTCCTCTTCGTGATCCCAGTTTTAACGCAGAAGAGATGGACAAGGAAATTCAGAAACAGTTTGAAGAGCTCTTTGTAAGTTTTAATGAAACTAAAATGTTCAAAATTAATCTTTCATCAAAGCTAACTCAAAAATTAGTTGTTGATAAAATTTATGCAACTTCTGGATAGTATTTGTAGGAAAATGCAGGTCTTTATTGCAGAAAATGCAAAAATAAACTAATGTTTTTAATTTCCATAGTATGTTCTCAGCAGATGACACACACCCTTTTCAAGTGTGAAAAGGAAATATTTGGGTTTGTTATTCATTAATCTGTGAATGAGAAATGCTTTTGAAAGACTAGAAGCATGAGTAACAGTTCTTGATCCTTATTTAACCTAGGATTTGTGAATAGAGCTTTACAGTTAATATGGACACGTTCAGTGACAGTTGAGTGCTGTATTTCTAAATAATTCTGAAATTAAATATAATGGAGATAAGAACCTGAAAAACTCCTTACCAGTCCAGGTGGCTGAGAATAGGCATAGTATTTTCATTAAGAAAATATTTGGGGATTCCTGAATAAACATCAGATAATGGAATAGATTTCTAAGCTTTTATGTTGCTGCATAGGAACAGTGATCAGTGTAAACTCATATCAGTAGAAGTCTGAATATGCTTAATTAAGTCACAAATACAAGACTTAATGTGATCTATTTAAAAAAAAATCAAAAGTCCAGTTATAAAAGTTGGCCAATAGATGTCTTAATTTTTCTTGTTTCTGATTTAAGTTGCCTAGTTTGCTTTCTAATAAAATGCCTCGAAGGATTATTAATATTACAGTTCTTTTATTGTATGACCATTTGCATAAGGTTTAAAAGGTAATGGAATGTTTTTGTTTATGGTAGGCTCAGGTCAAACAGCAGTGGAGTAACAATAATGCATATGCTCACATTATCCTTCTTCTGTTTGTTTCAGAGTCTCTTAGAGGATCCCCATCCAGTTGTCCGCTCTACAGGGATACTTGGAGTTACTCAGATAACATCCAGATACTGGGAGATGATTCCTTCGATAATTGTTGCTGATCTTTTAAAAAAGATAACTGGAGAGCTGGCATGTGATACGGCATCTGCTGATGTTCGATGCTCTGTTTTTAAAGTAAATAGTTTTTCTAAATTAAAAATCATGTTTGTAATTTTTATATTTTACTTGATGCACCAGTTACTAGGATCAGCAACTTTAAGTCAAGGAAACAACTTGTTCTGCCAAATTACTTAGGCAGTAAAATTCCTAAAACATGGAAGTTGTACATGTTTTATAAAAGCCAAATATTTGGAGTGCACAAATGTCTTTTAAAAGAGTAACTGATGGGCCTTCTGACTCTCAGCTACTTTGCACTTTGCATTTCCACTCTTACACACACTGTTTGGACCTGATAACTCAGTTATTTTATCTGTTGGAAATGATGCTTAGACTTTGAAAACAGGCAGGCAGGTTCCAGGGTGTTTCATGTCACGGGTCTTAGCATGTCCCAAGACCTGCACAGCTAGGATTTTGTACTCTACTTTGTGTTTCTGAAGTTTGGATGTATATAATTCCACACTGTTTCTCTGGTAATGCCTCCTGCAATGCATTGCTGCAGTATGTTGGAATTAGTTCATCTACATCTTTCTGACGTATGATAAATAACTGATATCTTGGATAGAAAAGTGAACTCCCTGAGCAGTATTTTCACTTGAAGATTTTGTGTCTCTGTCAGTTCAGCCTTAAATTGGAGAAATCTTCCTGCTAATCCTCACTTGCTCCTCTACAGCTGTATGGAGAGGCTATACAGGATAAGCAGAAAGTGTTGATTTAAAAATAAATTGGAAAAGAAGTATGTATTTTTAATTAGAAATCAACAGAGTTTAAGGAGCTGGTATTGCTACCACAAAAAGCACTTGACAGTGTGCTCTCAGGGAGAAGGCAAGACCATGACCTCAGTGTAGTTCTGGAGCTCCTTCAGCTGAAATGAGTTCACTGAACAGTTCACTGGAAATTTGAAATAGCCAAAGCAGTTTTTGATAAAGAATATTACAAGAATAATATGCATGTCCAGTGTTTGTCCTGCTTCATTTAAACTTAGAAGTGCCATGTTCCAGTTCAACAGTTTTTAGCTACATATTTTTTCAAACTTACTCTTTCTGGTTTGGTTTTTTTTAGTGCCTGCCAATAATTTTGGACAACAAACTAAGTCATCCTTTACTGGAACAACTCCTGCCAGCCACCAAACACAGCCTTCATGACAACTCAGAGAAAGTGCGAGTGGCTTTTGTCGATATGCTGCTGAAAATCAAGGCTACCAAGGCTGCTAAGGTAGGATAAGAGGTGCTTGATAAGTAACAAGGAGAAAATGTACATTTTTTGAGACTACTGCAGTATTCCCAAAAGGAAAGAAATACATGCTTTGCAGTAGTAATATTCTTAATGCTTGTGGTATCCTGAGGACTCCACGTTTGTGTGTTAGGAGATGTATGACTTGGTTTACAGAATCAGCAGAAACAAAAATCACAGAACTTGTTCTGACAGTGTTGGGCTCTGAAGTCTTAATCATGATTTCTTTCATATTCTTGTGATATTATTTGTTACTTTAAAAATACTCAGCAAGCACGAACCCCTAATATAATCTTGTGTATTTTTTTAATATTCATTTCTACATCACTTTGTAACCTCACAGGTACTCAGCACTTCTTATGGTGCTGAGTTTTAGTTCTGCATGAGATATAGCAATAAAATTTGAAGGATTGGCACCTACAATCAAGACTTGATCCCTTAATATCAGTTACCTGTATAGTAAAATAAAGTCAAGCTTTTATTAGCATGCATTCAATATTAACAATGCTTTAAATTGATTGTTTAATGTTATTTTCTGTATGATCTCTTAAAAAAGTATTCATGCTGCTGTTAAATGTTTGAAAAATTTTTGTTTTAAAGTTATTTGTCATTCAGTATGAAAGTTCAAACAAATGATCTTTTTTACTTCTCTGAATTATTCTGAATTTGCTGCTACTAAAGACAGAGGAAAAAGATAATTCTCAGCTTCAGGGATTTTTTTTTTGAGGAAGGAAAGATCAGATTTACATAAAAGAAAAAAATAGGAAGTGTTAGATGTTTTTCAGTAATTTCCTATTTATTAAAAAACTGTAATATGTATCTCTGGTAAGTCCTGGGATCACTTTAATACTTATTACAAGAGCCTTCTTTTTATGACAGTTCTAGGTGAGAGGTCCGTAGTTTGAACTCACAGGGTAATTAGCTGCTGCAAATATTTCTACTCAAGAATAAATAATTTTTTTCAATAGCAAACTACCTTTCTTTTTGGTTTTTTTGCCTTAATGTGAAATTGCACAGAATAATTGATTCCGGACCTTGTCAAAAGAATTGCAGATGCGAGTAGTGTTACTGGTGGCATAACAAGCTGTGTATTCTTTTGGAATTTCATAGTCTTAATTTCTGTGTACAAATAAACTAGAGCTCTGCTAACAATGGGATGCACTTGTGGTTTGGGTTGGTTTTGGAAAGGGTGTTGATCTACATAGGTATTTAGGGTGTATGTAGTACTGTAGGTAGTTTGGTCCTACTTTGTCCTATGATGAGAATAGGAAATGTGGCACATAATGACAAATAATTGTATCTTGTGGTGATATCCTTGAAGAGTAAACAATTCTTCCTGATCTCTATGGAATTACATTAGCATTGCAGGTGTACTGAGCTGGAATTGCTTGAACCAGAATTTTATCAGTCTGTCAGAGATACCAGCAGATCTAGAGGTGCATCAGAATAGCCAAAGTAGTGTTGCTGCAGCAGGTGCAACCTCCGGTACATGCTGGTGTTTGGTAAAAATAAAAACTGCTCATGCTTTCCTGGTAAATGCTACTTAGATTTGTTGAGACTGCTGACCTGGAAAACACTTAATGAAGGTAACTGATTCCTAAGTCCTGTCTTTTTTAACTCCTTTAATATCTTCTTCTCTTTCAAAAAGTTCTGGAATATCTGTCCCATGGAGCATCTTCTGACTCGCCTTGAAGTTGATTCACGGCCCGTGTCACGGCGCATCGTGAACCTCCTGTTGAACTCTTTCTTTCCCGTTAACCAGCCTGAGGACGTGTGGTGTGAGCGCTGTGTTACTCTGATCCAGATGAATCCAGCAGCAGCCAGAAAGTTCTATCAATATGCTTATGAATATACTGCCCCCACCAATATAGGTAAAGTACAAAACCTTAGGAGTTTTCAGAGCTTTTCATTTCTGCTCTTAGGTGCAGTACTGTACACTTCAGCCATGGATGTTTCCTGGTCCCTCTGTCCTCCTTTCTCCTCACATGAACATTAAAACTATCTCATTCAGTATCTATTTCTCATGTAGAAATAGGGTA
Source organism: Campylorhamphus procurvoides (assembly GCA_013396655.1). Lineage (NCBI taxonomy): Eukaryota > Metazoa > Chordata > Aves > Passeriformes > Dendrocolaptidae > Campylorhamphus > Campylorhamphus procurvoides. The sequence goes on from WBMV01000085.1 coordinate 1,366,693, forward strand.
ACAGAATACCCTGGTGCCCTAAGTGATTTGAGATCTTCATGTGAAAGATTCTGTAGAATACATAAATATTTATGTCTGGTAATCTGATTATCTGGGATTGTGGATCAGTATTTTCAAGTTGCTCAGAGAAAATTTAAAAAGCCCTCCTTCCTATTAAAAGCTTCAGGAATGTTTTAGAGAGAAGGGCATGTACTGCACAGAATGTTGCTGCTTTTTAGAAAAGTGCTGTTGAACCAAGTAAAATCAGAAAAAAACCTTTCTCAGAGGAGTTGTGATAAAAACCAAGTAGTCAGCATGGAGTGATTGGGTGAAATGCCCAAGCCATTACCTCTTCACTGATTACCTGGGTAAGGGAGTTACAAAATTACATGATTGTGAAATCAGCTGGTCATAATTTCACCAGAGTGGGCATAACCCTTTCACTTAATCTGGAGCTGAGCTCCTCATTCGGAAGTGCAGTGGTGGGGCTGCTGCATCTTTTCCAAGTAATGGGAATTGCCATAGGATGGGATGTGTTCTCGAATGTAGGTCACTAAATTGACAGCTATGCCAGATGAATGTAGGAGTTGTGGGAGCTTCCTCTGATCCTGGTCGTGGTTGTTTTTTGGGGTTTTTTAGTATACTTTTTAACCAGTAAAAGAATAGAACCTGATTATGGATAATGTGGCCATTTTGTCTTCATCCTTGAAGATATAAAACATGGTCACGTTTCTCCATTGGTTTTACAAGGCATTTTTCTCCTTTCCTAGTTACTTCTGGTCCTGCTGCCTGCTTTTTAATACTGGCTTTCCAGCTTTATAATTAGAAGAATTTATTAGCAAAATTGTTAAAAAATAGTGAATGTCTAATTTAGTCTTGCTCTATTTAAATGTAGCTAAATTGATGCTCACTATTCGGCGCTGCTTGAATGCCTGCATCCAGAAAGCAATGAAAGAGAATCTTCATGATAGTGGTGATGATGATGGTGACGAAAGTGAAAAGGAGAACACAAGTGTAAGAAAGTCCACTTTATGCTAAATTCTAAATGTGGTGCTTAATTTGAGATACTTAATGATATGACAGAAATCTAAGGGGAAAAGCCCTCAGGCATCTGTGGAATTAAGAGGGGAGAACTGCCATTACCGTGTTTTTGTGTCCTGCAGTAGCAGAAATTTGGTGAAGCAGGTAGAATAAGATAGGAGTATGAAGTGTATTTTAAATTAATAGTTCCCAAATTCCAGTACTAATTATAAGTTGGTTCGGTTTTGCTATTAAATTATTCAAAAAATTACCATTGCAAGACGTGAAATTACATAGAGGGAGTTAAGACTGAATTGTGGAGTTCATGTTCTACTGCAATCACAGTGCCTTTGTAAAGTGAATAGAAGAATTTTCAAGGCTTTTTTGAAACATTATTTTAATTAAATTTATGTGTAAGAATATAATAGGTAATATCATCTAAGTGTTTGTATTTCAGGTGTTGGATAATGTGTTGTCAGTAAATGATGTGGCCAGCATGGCAAGTTTGTTGGAGATTACTGTAATTCTCTGGAGAAGTATCCACAAAGCACTAGATTACAATGAAGATGCCAAAAATTATGCTATCAGGAAATTTGCATCTGTACTTCCTGAATATTTTAGAGTATTTAAGGTAAAGAAAGCCTAGATTTTCTTGTATTTTCTTCAGATTTCATGTTTTATGTTTTTTATCTATTTTTAGAACATGAAGTATTCTTTTGCATTGTTGCTATAAACCATAAACAATAGCAAGTTACTTGGAATTCCACAAATAGGTAAAAGCTATTGTAATCGGTTGAAATTGGCC